>CAWUFW010003739.1:335000-748580 GCA_963921515.1 Calotriton arnoldi | reverse complement strand
GTCCAGAGTCTCAGCTGAGCAGAGCCCTGCAGTCCAGAGTCTCAGCCGAGCCGAGCCCTGCAGTCCAGTCTCAGCCGAGCCCTGCAGTCCAGTCTCAGCCGAGCCCTGCAGTCCAGAGTCTCAGCCGAGCCCTGCAGTCCAGAGTCTCACCCGAGCCCTGCAGTGCAGAGTGTCAGCTGAGCCCTGCAGTCCAGAGCCGAGCCCTGCAGTCCAGAGTCTCAGCCGAGCCCTGCAGTCCAGAGTCTCAGGCGAGCCCTGCAGTCCAGAGTCTCAGTCGAGCCCTGCAGTCCAGAGTCTCAGCCGAGCCCTGCAGTCCAGAGTCTCAGCCGAACCCTGCAGTCCAGAGTCGAGCCCTGCAGTCCAGAGTCTCAGCCGAGCCCTGCAGTCCAGAATCTCAGCCGAGCCCTGCAGTCCAGAGTCTCAACCGAGCCCTGCAGTCCAGAGTCTCAACCGAGCCCTGCAGTCCAGAGTCTCAGCCGAGCCCTGCAGTCCAGAGTCTCAGCCAAGCCCTGCAGAGTCTCAGCCGAGCCCTGCACAGTCTCAGCCGAGCCCTGCAGAGTCTCAGCCGAGCCCTGCAGAGTCTCAGCCGAGCCCTGCAGAGTCTCAGCCGAGCCCTGCAGTCCAGAGTCTCAGCCGAGCCCTGCAGAGTTTCAGCCGAGCCCTGCAGTCCAGAGTCTCAGCCGAGCCCTGCAGTCCAGAGTCTCAGCCGAGCCCTGCAGTCCAGAGTCTCAGCCGAGCCCTGCAGTCCAGAGTCTCAGCCGAGCCCTGCAGTCCAGAGTCTCAGCTGAACCCTGAAGTCCAGAGTCTCAGCCGAGCCCTGCAGTCCAGAGTCTCAGCCGAGCCCTGCAGTCCAGAGTCTCAGCCGAGCCCTGCAGTCCAGAGTCTCAGCCGAGCCCTGCAGTCCAGAGCGTCTCAGCCGAGCCCTGCAGTCCAGAGTCTCAGCCAAGCCCTGCAGTCCAGAGCCGAGCCCTGCAGTCCAGTCTCAGCCGAGCCCTGCAGTCCAGAGTCTCAGCCGAGCCCTGCAGTCCAGAGTCTCAGCCGAGCCCTGCAGTCCAGCCTCAGCCGAGCCCTACTGAGTCTCAGCCGAGCCCTGCAGTCCAGAGTCTCAGCCGAGCCCTGCAGTCCAGAGTCTCAGCCGAGCCCTGCAGAGTTTCAGCCGAGCCCTGCAGTCCAGAGTCTCAGCTGAGCCCTGCAGTCCAGAGTCTCAGCCGAGCCCTGCAGTCCAGAGCCCAGCCCTGCAGTCCAGAGTCTCAGCCGAGCCCTGCAGTCCAGAGTCTCAGCCGAGCCCTGCAGTCCAGAGTCTCAGCCGAGCCCTGCAGTCCAGAGTCTCAGCCGAGCCCTGCAGAGTTTCAGCCGAGCCCTGCAGTCCAGAGTCTCAGCCGAGCCCTGCAGTCCAGAGCCGAGCCCTGCAGTCCAGAGTCTCAGCTGAGCCCTGCAGTCCAGGGTCTCAGCCGAGCCCTGCAGTCCAGAGTCTCAGCCGAGCCCTGCAGTCCAGAGTCTCAGCTGAGTCCTGCAGTCCAGAGCCGAGCCCTGCAGTCCAGAGTCTCAGCCGAGCCCTGCAGTCCAGAGTCTCAGCCGAGCCCTGCAGTCCAGAGTCAGCCGATCCCTGCAGTCCAGAGTCTCAGCCGAGCCCTGCAGTCTCAGCCGAGCCCTGCAGTCCAGAGTCTCAGCCGAGCCCTGCAGTCAAGAGTCTCAGCCGAGCCCTGTAGTCCAGAGTCTCAGCCGAGCCCTGCAGTCCAGAGTCTCAGCCGAGCCCTGCAGTCCAGAGTCTCAGCCGAGCCCTGCAGTCCAGAGTCTCAGCCGAGCCTTGCAGTCTAGAGTCTCAGCCGAGCCTTGCAGTCCAGAGTCTCAGCCGAGCCCTGCAGTCCAGAGTCTCAGCCGAGCCCTGCAGTCCAGAGCATCTCAGCCGAGCCCTGCAGTCCAGAGTCTCAGCTGAGCCCTGCAGTCCAGTCTCAGCCGAGCCCTGCAGTCCAGTCTCAGCCGAGCCCTGCAGTCCAGAGTCTCAGCCGAGCCCTGCAGTCCAGAGTCTCAGCTGAGCCCTGCAGAGTCTCAGCCGAGCCCTGCAGTCCAGAGTCTCAGCCGAGCCCTGCAGAGTTTCAGCCGAGCCCTGCAGTCCAGAGTCTCAGCCGAGCCCTGCAGTCCAGAGTCTCAGCCGAGCCCTGCAGTCCAGAGTCTCAGCCCAGCCCTGCAGTCCAGAGCCCAGCCCTGCAGTCCAGAGTCTCAGCCGAGCCCTGCAGTCCAGAGTCTCAGCCGAGCCCTGCAGTCCAGAGTCTCAGCTGAGCCCTGCAGTCCAGAGCCGAGCCCTGCAGTCCAGAGTCTCAGCCGAGCCCTGCAGTCCAGAGTCAGCCTAGCCCTGCAGTCCAGAGTCTCAGCCGAGCCCTGCAGAGTCTCAGCCGAGCCCTGCAGTCCAGAGTCTCAGCCGAGCCCTGCAGTCCAGGTCTCAGCCGAGCCCTGCAGTCCAGAGTCTCAGCCGAGCCCTGCAGTCCAGAGTCTCAGCCGAGCCCTGCAGTCCAGAGCCTCTCAGCCGAGCCCTGCAGTCCAGAGTCTCAGCCGAGCCCTGCAGTCCAGAGTCTCAGCCGAGCCCTGCAGTCCAGAGTCTCAGCCGAGCCCTGCAGTCCAGTCTCAGCCGAGCCCTGCAGTCCAGAGACTCAGCCGAGCCCTGCAGTCCAGAGTCTCAGCCGAGCCCTGCAGTCCAGAGTCTCAGCCGAGCCCTGCAGTCCAGAGTCTCAGCCGAGCCCTGCAGTCCAGAGTCTCAGCCGAGCCGTGCAGTCCAGAGTCTCAGCCGAGCCCTGCAGAGTCTCAGCCAAGCCCTGCAGAGTCTCAGCCGAGCCCTGCACAGTCTCAGCCGAGCCCTGCACAGTCTCAGCCGAGCCCTGCAGAGTCTCAGCCAAGCCCTGCAGAGTCTCAGCCAAGCCCTACAGTCCAGAGTCTCAGCCGAGCCCTGCAGTCCAGAGTCTCAGCCGAGCCCTGCAGTCCAGAGTCTCAGCCGAGCCCTGCAGTCCAGAGTCTCAGCCGAGCCCTGCAGTCCAGAGTCTCAGCCGAGCCCTGCAGTCCAGAGTCTCAGCCGAACCCTGAAGTCCAGAGTCTCAGCCGAGCCCTGCAGTCCAGAGTCTCAGCCGAGCCCTGTAGTCCAGAGTCTCAGCCGAGCCCTGCAGTCCAGAGTCTCAGCCGAGCCCTGCAGTCCAGAGTCTCAGCCGAGCCCTGCAGTCCAGAGTCTCAGCCGAGCCCTGCAGTCCAGAGTCTCAGCCGAGCCCTGCAGTCCAGAGTCTCAGCCGAGCCCTGCAGTCCAGAGTCTCAGCCGAGCCCTGCAGTCCAGAGGCCGAGCAATGCAGTCCAGTCTCAGCCAAGCCCTGCAGTCCAGAGTCTCAGCCGAGCCCTGCAGTCCAGAGTCTCAGCCGAGCCCTGCAGTCCAGAGTCTCAGCCGAGCCCTGCAGTCCAGAGTCTCAGCCGAGCCCTGCAGTCCAGAGTCTCAGCCGAGCCCTGCAGTCCAGAGTCTCAGCCGAGCCCTGCAGTCCAGAGTCTCAGCCGAGCCCTGCAGAGGTCTCAGCCGAGCCCTGCAGTCCAGAGTCTCAGCCGAGCCCTGCAGTCCAGAGCCGAGCCCTGCAGTCCAGAGTCTCAGCTGAGCCCTGCAGTCCAGGGTCTCAGCCGAGCCCTGCAGTCCAGAGTCTCAGCCGAGCCCTGCAGTCCAGAGTCTCAGCTGAGTCCTGCAGTCCAGAGCCGAGCCCTGCAGTCCAGAGTCTCAGCCGAGCCCTGCAGTCCAGAGTCTCAGCCGAGCCCTGCAGTCCAGAGTCAGCCGAGCCCTGCAGTCCAGAGTCTCAGCCGAGCCCTGCAGTCTCAGCCGAGCCCTGCAGTCCAGAGTCTCAGCCGAGCCCTGCAGTCAAGAGTCTCAGCCGAGCCCTGTAGTCCAGAGTCTCAGCCGAGCCCTGCAGTCCAGAGTCTCAGCCGAGCCCTGCAGTCCAGAGTCTCAGCCGAGCCCTGCAGTCCAGAGTCTCAGCCGAGCCTTGCAGTCCAGAGTCTCAGCCGAGCCCTGCAGTCCAGAGTCTCAGCCGAGCCCTGCAGTCCAGAGCATCTCAGCCGAGCCCTGCAGTCCAGAGTCTCAGCTGAGCCCTGCAGTCCAGTCTCAGCCGAGCCCTGCAGTCCAGTCTCAGCCGAGCCCTGCAGTCCAGAGTCTCAGCCGAGCCCTGCAGTCCAGAGTCTCAGCTGAGCCCTGCAGAGTCTCAGCCGAGCCCTGCAGTCCAGAGTCTCAGCCGAGCCCTGCAGAGTTTCAGCCGAGCCCTGCAGTCCAGAGTCTCAGCCGAGCCCTGCAGTCCAGAGTCTCAGCCGAGCCCTGCAGTCCAGAGTCTCAGCCCAGCCCTGCAGTCCAGAGCCCAGCCCTGCAGTCCAGAGTCTCAGCCGAGCCCTGCAGTCCAGAGTCTCAGCCGAGCCCTGCAGTCCAGAGTCTCAGCTGAGCCCTGCAGTCCAGAGCCGAGCCCTGCAGTCCAGAGTCTCAGCCGAGCCCTGCAGTCCAGTCAGCCGAGCCCTGCAGTCCAGAGTCTCAGCCGAGCCCTGCAGAGTCTCAGCCGAGCCCTGCAGTCCAGAGTCTCAGCCGAGCCCTGCAGTCCAGAGTCTCAGCCGAGCCCTGCAGTCCAGAGTCTCAGCCGAGCCCTGCAGTCCAGAGCCTCTCAGCCGAGCCCTGCAGTCCAGAGTCTCAGCCGAGCCCTGCAGTCCAGAGTCTCAGCCGAGCCCTGCAGTCCAGAGTCTCAGCCGAGCCCTGCAGTCCAGAGCTGAGCCCTGCAGTCCAGTCTCAGCCGAGCCCTGCAGTCCAGAGTCTCAGCCGAGCCCTGCAGTCCAGAGTCTCAGCCGAGCCCTGCAGTCCAGAGTCTCAGCCGAGCCCTGCAGTCCAGAGTCCAGCCGAGCCCTGCAGTCCAGAGTCTCAGCCGAGCCCTGCAGTCAGTCTCAGCCGAGCCCTGCAGTCCAGAGTCTCAGCCGAGCCCTGCAGTCCAGAGTCTCAGCCGAGCCCTGTAGTCCAGAGTCTCAGCCGAGCCCTGCAGTCCAGAGTCTCAGCCGAGCCCTGCAGTCCAGAGTCTCAGCCGAGCCCTGCAGTCCAGAGTCTCAGCCGAGCCTTGCAGTCTAGAGTCTCAGCCGAGCCTTGCAGTCCAGAGTCTCAGCCGAGCCCTGCAGTCCAGAGTCTCAGCCGAGCCCTGCAGTCCAGAGCATCTCAGCCGAGCCCTGCAGTCCAGAGTCTCAGCTGAGCCCTGCAGTCCAGTCTCAGCCGAGCCCTGCAGTCCAGTCTCAGCCGAGCCCTGCAGTCCAGAGTCTCAGCCGAGCCCTGCAGTCCAGAGTCTCAGCTGAGCCCTGCAGAGTCTCAGCCGAGCCCTGCAGTCCAGAGTCTCAGCCGAGCCCTGCAGAGTTTCAGCCGAGCCCTGCAGTCCAGAGTCTCAGCCGAGCCCTGCAGTCCAGAGTCTCAGCCGAGCCCTGCAGTCCAGAGTCTCAGCCCAGCCCTGCAGTCCAGAGCCCAGCCCTGCAGTCCAGAGTCTCAGCCGAGCCCTGCAGTCCAGAGTCTCAGCCGAGCCCTGCAGTCCAGAGCCGAGCCCTGCAGTCCAGAGTCTCAGCCGAGCCCTGCAGTCCAGAGTCAGCCGAGCCCTGCAGTCCAGAGTCTCAGCCGAGCCCTGCAGAGTCTCAGCCGAGCCCTGCAGTCCAGAGTCTCAGCCGAGCCCTGCAGTCCAGAGTCTCAGCCGAGCCCTGCAGTCCAGAGTCTCAGCCGAGCCCTGCAGTCCAGAGTCTCAGCCGAGCCCTGCAGTCCAGAGCCTCTCAGCCGAGCCCTGCAGTCCAGAGCCTCTCAGCCGAGCCCTGCAGTCCAGAGTCTCAGCCGAGCCCTGCAGTCCAGAGTCTCAGCCGAGCCCTGCAGTCCAGAGTCTCAGCCGAGCCCTGCAGTCCAGAGCCGAGCCCTGCAGTCCAGTCTCAGCCGAGCCCTGCAGTCCAGAGACTCAGCCGAGCCCTGCAGTCCAGAGTCTCAGCCGAGCCCTGCAGTCCAGAGTCTCAGCCGAGCCATGCAGTCCAGAGTCTCAGCCGAGCCCTGCAGAGTTTCAGCCGAGCCCTGCAGAGTCTCAGCCGAGCCATGCAGAGTCTCAGCCGAGCCCTGCAGAGTCTCAGCCGAACCCTGCAGAGTCTCAGCCGAGTCCTGCAGTCCAGAGTCTCAGCCGAGCCCTGCAGATTCTCAGCCGAGTCCTGCAGTCCAGAGTCTCAGCCGAGCCCTGCAGTCCAGAGTCTCAGCCGAGCCCTGCAGAGTCTCAGCCGAGCCCTGCAGTCCAGAGTGTCAGCCGAGCCCTGCAGTCCAGAGTCGAGCCCTGCAGTCCAGAGTCTCAGCCGAGCCCTGCAGTCCAGAGTCTCAGCCGAGCCCTGCAGTCCAGAGTCTCAGCCGAGCCCTGCAGTCCAGAGTCTCAGCCGAGCCGTGCAGTCCAGAGTCTCAGCCGAGCCCTGCAGAGTCTCAGCCAAGCCCTGCAGAGTCTCAGCCGAGCCCTGCAGAGTCTCAGCCGAGCCCTGCACAGTCTCGGCCGAGCCCTGCAGAGTCTCAGCCAAGCCCTGCAGAGTCTCAGCCAAGCCCTGCAGTCCAGAGTCTCAGCCGAGCCCTGCAGTCCAGAGTCTCAGCCGAGCCCTGCAGTCCAGAGTCTCAGCCGAGCCCTGCAGTCCAGAGTCTCAGCCGAGCCCTGCAGTCCAGAGTCTCAGCCGAGCCCTGCAGTCCAGAGTCTCAGCCGAGCCCTGCAGTCCAGAGTCTCAGCCGAGCCCTGCAGTCCAGAGTCTCAGCCGAGCCCTGCAGTCCAGAGTCTCAGCCGAGCCCTGCAGTCCAGAGTCTCAGCCGAGCCCTGCAGTCCAGAGTCTCAGCCGAGCCCTGCAGTCCAGAGTCTCAGCCGAGCCCTGCAGTCCAGAGTCTCAGCCGAGCCCTGCAGTCCAGAGCCGAGCCAATGCAGTCCAGTCTCAGCCAAGCCCTGCAGTCCAGAGTCTCAGCCGAGCCCTGCAGTCCAGAGTCTCAGCCGAGCCCTGCAGTCCAGAGTCTCAGCCGAGCCCTGCAGTCCGAGTCTCAGCCGAGCCCTGCAGTCCAGAGTCTCAGCCGAGCCCTGCAGTCCAGAGTCTCAGCTGAGCCCTGCAGAGTCTCAGCCGAGCCCTGCAGTCCAGAGTCTCAGCCGAGCCCTGCAGTCCAGAGTCTCAGCCGAGCCCTGCAGAGTTTCAGCCAAGCCCTGCAGTCCAGAGTCTCAGCCGAGCCCTGCAGTCCAGAGTCTCAGCCCAGCCCTGCAGTCCAGAGCTCAGCCGAGCCCTGCAGTCCAGAGTCTCAGCCGAGCCCTGCAGTCTCAGCCGAGCCCTGCAGTCCAGAGTCTCAGCCGAGCCCTGCAGTCCAGAGTCTCAGCCGAGCCCTGCAGTCCAGAGTCTCAGCCGAGCCCTGCAGTCCAGAGTCTCAGCCGAGCCCTGCAGTCCAGAGTCTCAGCCGAGCCCTGCAGTCTAGAGTCTCAGCCGAGCCTTGCAGTCCAGAGTCTCAGCCGAGCCCTGCAGTCCAGAGTCTCAGCCGAGCCCTGCAGTCCAGAGCATCTCAGCCGAGCCCTGCAGTCCAGAGTCTCAGCCGAGCCCTGCAGTCCAGAGTCTCAGCCGAGCCCTGCAGTCCAGTCTCAGCCGAGCCCTGCAGTCCAGGTCTCAGCCGAGCCCTGCAGTCCAGAGTCTCAGCCGAGCCCTGCAGTCCAGAGTCTCAGCTGAGCCCTGCAGTCCAGTCTCAGCCGAGCCCTGCAGTCCAGAGTCTCAGCCGAGCCCTGCAGAGTTTCAGCCGAGCCCTGCAGTCCAGAGTCTCAGCCGAGCCCTGCAGTCCAGAGTCTCAGCCGAGCCCTGCAGTCCAGAGTCTCAGCCCAGCCCTGCGAGTCCAGAGCCCAGCCCTGCAGTCCAGAGTCTCAGCCGAGCCCTGCAGTCCAGAGTCTCAGCCGAGCCCTGCAGTCCAGAGTCTCAGCTGAGCCCTGCAGTCCAGAGCCGAGCCCTGCAGTCCAGAGTCTCAGCCGAGCCCTGCAGTCCAGAGCTCAGCCGAGCCCTGCAGTCCAGAGTCTCAGCCGAGCCCTGCAGAGTCTCAGCCGAGCCCTGCAGTCCAGAGTCTCAGCCGAGCCCTGCAGTCCAGAGTCTCAGCCGAGCCCTGCAGTCCAGAGTCTCAGCCGAGCCCTGCAGTCCAGAGTCTCAGCCGAGCCCTGCAGTCCAGAGCCTCTCAGCCGAGCCCTGCAGTCCAGAGTCTCAGCCGAGCCCTGCAGTCCAGAGTCTCAGCCGAGCCCTGCAGTCCAGAGTCTCAGCCGAGCCCTGCAGTCCAGAGCCGAGCCCTGCAGTCCAGTCTCAGCCGAGCCCTGCAGTCCAGAGACTCAGCCGAGCCCTGCAGTCCAGAGTCTCAGCCGAGCCCTGCAGTCCAGAGTCTCAGCCGAGCCCTGCAGTCCAGAGTCTCAGCCGAGCCCTGCAGAGTTTCAGCCGAGCCCTGCAGAGTCTCAGCCGAGCCATGCAGAGTCTCAGCCGAGCCCTGCAGAGTCTCAGCCGAACCCTGCAGAGTCTCAGCCGAGTCCTGCAGTCCAGAGTCTCAGCCGAGCCCTGCAGATTCTCAGCCGAGTCCTGCAGTCCAGAGTCTCAGCCGAGCCCTGCAGAGTCTCAGCCGAGCCCTGCAGATTCTCAGCCGAGCCCTCAGTCCAGAGTCTCAGCCGAGCCCTGCAGTGCAGTCTCAGCCGAGCCCTGCAGAGTCTCAGCCGAGCCCTGCAGAGTCTCAGCCGAGGCCTGCAGTCCAGAGTGTCAGCCGAGCCCTGCAGTCCAGAGTCGAGCCCCTGCAGTCCAGAGTCTCAGCCGAGCCCTGCAGTCCAGAGTCTCAGCCGAGCCCTGCAGTCCAGAGTCTCAGCCGAGCCGTGCAGTCCAGAGTCTCAGCCGAGCCCTGCAGAGTCTCAGCCAAGCCCTGCAGAGTCTCAGCCGAGCCCTGCACAGTCTCAGCCGAGCCCTGCAGAGTCTCAGCCAAGCCCTGCAGAGTCTCAGCCAAGCGCTACAGTCCAGAGTCTCAGCCGAGCCCTGCAGTCCAGAGTCTCAGCCGAGCCCTGCAGTCCAGAGTCTCAGCCGAGCCCTGCAGTCCAGAGTCTCAGCCGAGCCCTGCAGTCCAGAGTCTCAGCCGAGCCCTGCAGTCCAGAGTCTCAGCCGAGCCCTGCAGTCCAGAGTCTCAGCCGAACCCTGAAGTCCAGAGTCTCAGCCGAGCCCTGCAGTCCAGAGTCTCAGCCGAGCCCTGCAGTCCAGAGTCTCAGCCGAGCCCTGCAGTCCAGAGTCTCAGCCGAGCCCTGCAGTCCAGAGTCTCAGCCGAGCCCTGCAGTCCAGAGTCTCAGCCGAGCCCTGCAGTCCAGAGTCTCAGCCGAGCCCTGCAGTCCAGAGTCTCAGCCGAGCCCTGCAGTCCAGAGCCGAGCAATGCAGTCCAGTCTCAGCCAAGCCCTGCAGTCCAGAGTCTCAGCCGAGCCCAGCAGTCCAGAGTCTCAGCCGAGCCCTGCAGTCCAGAGTCTCAGCCGAGCCCTGCAGTCCAGAGTCTCAGCCGAGCCCTGCAGTCCAGAGTCTCAGCCGAGCCCTGCAGTCCAGAGTCTCAGCTGAGCCCTGCAGAGTCTCAGCCGAGCCCTGCAGTCCAGAGTCTCAGCCGAGCCCTGCAGTCCAGAGTCTCAGCCGAGCCCTGCAGAGTCTCAGCCAAGCCCTGCAGTCCAGAGTCTCAGCCGAGCCCTGCAGTCCAGAGTCTCAGCCCAGCCCTGCAGTCCAGAGTCTCAGCCCAGCCCTGCAGTCCAGAGTCTCACGAGCCCTGCAGTCCAGAGTCTCAGCCGAGCCCTGCAGTCCAGAGTCTCAGCCGAGCCCTGCAGTCCAGAGTCTCAGCCGAGCCCTGCAGTCCAGAGTCTCAGCCGAGCCCTGCAGTCCAGAGTCTCAGCCGAGCCCTGCAGTCCAGAGTCTCAGCCGAGCCCTGCAGTCCAGAGTCTCAGCCGAGCCCTGCAGTCCAGAGTCTCAGCCGAGCCCTGCAGTCCAGAGTCTCAGCCGAGCCCTGCAGTCCAGAGTCTCAGCCGAGCCCTGCAGAGTCTCAGCCGAGCCCTGCAGTCCAGAGTCTCAGCCGAGCCCTGCAGTCCAGAGTCTCAGCCGAGCCCTGCAGTCCAGAGTCTCAGCCGAGCCCTGCAGTCCAGAGCGTCTCAGCCGAGCCCTGCAGTCCAGAGCGTCTCAGCCGAGCCCTGCAGTCCAGAGTCTCAGCCGAGCCCTGCAGTCCAGAGCCGAGCCCTGCAGTCCAGAGCCGAGCCCTGCAGTCCAGAGTCTCAGCTGAGCCCTGCAGTCCAGGGTCTCAGCCGAGCCCTGCAGTCCAGGGTCTCAGCCGAGCCCTGCAGTCCAGAGTCTCAGCCGAGCCCTGCAGTCCAGAGTCTCAGCTGAGCAATGCAGTCCAGAGCCAAGCCCTGCAGTCCAGAGTCTCAGCCGAGCCCTGCAGTCCAGAGTCTCAGCCGAGCCCTGCAGTCCAGAGTCCAGCCGAGCCCTGCAGTCCAGAGTCTCAGCCGAGCCCTGCAGTCCAGAGTCTCAGCCGAGCCCTGCAGTCCAGAGTCTCAGCCGAGCCCTGCAGTCCAGAGTCTCAGCCGAGCCCTGCAGTCCAGAGTCTCAGCCGAGCCCTGCAGTCCAGACTCTCAGCCGAGCCCTGCAGTCCAGAGTCTCAGCCGAGCCCTGCAGTCCAGAGTCTCAGCCGAGCCCTGCAGTCCAGAGTCTCAGCCGAGCCCTGCAGTCCAGAGTCTCAGCCGAGCCCTGCAGTCCAGAGTCTCAGCCGAGCCCTGCAGTCCAGAGTCTCAGCCGAGCCCTGCAGTCCAGAGCCGAGCCCTGCAGTCCAGAGCCGAGCCCTGCAGTCCAGAGCCGAGCCCTGCAGTCCAGTCTCAGCCGAGCCCTGCAGTCCAGTCTCAGCCGAGCCCTGCAGTCCAGAGTCTCAGCCGAGCCCTGCAGAGTCTCAGCCGAGCCCTGCAGAGTCTCAGCCGAGCCCTGCAGATTCTCAGCCGAGCCCTCAGTCCAGAGTCTCAGCCGAGCCCTGCAGTGCAGTCTCAGCCGAGCCCTGCAGAGTCTCAGCCGAGCCCTGCAGAGTCTCAGCCGAGCCCTGCAGAGTCTCAGCCGAGCCCTGCAGTCCAGAGTGTCAGCCGAGCCCTGCAGTCCAGAGTCGAGCCCTGCAGTCCAGAGTCTCAGCCGAGCCCTGCAGTCCAGAGTCTCAGCCGAGCCCTGCAGTCCAGAGTCTCAGCCGAGCCGTGCAGTCCAGAGTCTCAGCCGAGCCCTGCAGAGTCTCAGCCAAGCCCTGCAGAGTCTCAGCCGAGCCCTGCACAGTCTCAGCCGAGCCCTGCAGAGTCTAAGCCAAGCCCTGCAGAGTCTCAGCCGAGCCCTACAGTCCAGAGTCTCAGCCGAGCCCTGCAGTCCAGAGTCTCAGCCGAGCCCTGCAGTCCAGAGTCTCAGCCGAGCCCTGCAGTCCAGAGTCTCAGCCGAGCCCTGCAGTCCAGAGTCTCAGCCGAGCCCTGCAGTCCAGAGTCTCAGCCGAACCCTGAAGTCCAGAGTCTCAGCCGAGCCCTGCAGTCCAGAGTCTCAGCCGAGCCCTGCAGTCCAGAGTCTCAGCCGAGCCCTGCAGTCCAGAGTCTCAGCCGAGCCCTGCAGTCCAGAGTCTCAGCCGAGCCCTGCAGTCCAGAGTCTCAGCCGAGCCCTGCAGTCCAGAGTCTCAGCCGAGCCCTGCAGTCCAGAGTCTCAGCCGAGCCCTGCAGTCCAGAGCCGAGCAATGCAGTCCAGTCTCAGCCAAGCCCAGCAGTCCAGAGTCTCAGCCGAGCCCTGCAGTCCAGAGTCTCAGCCGAGCCCTGCAGTCCAGAGTCTCAGCCGAGCCCTGCAGTCCAGAGTCTCAGCCGAGCCCTGCAGTCCAGAGCGTCTCAGCCGAGCCCTGCAGTCCAGAGTCTCAGCCGAGCCCTGCAGTCCAGAGCCGAGCCCTGCAGTCCAGAGCCGAGCCCTGCAGTCCAGAGTCTCAGCTGAGCCCTGCAGTCCAGGGTCTCAGCCGAGCCCTGCAGTCCAGGGTCTCAGCCGAGCCCTGCAGTCCAGGGTCTCAGCCGAGCCCTGCAGTCCAGAGTCTCAGCCGAGCCCTGCAGTCCAGAGTCTCAGCTGAGCAATGCAGTCCAGAGCCAGCAGCCCTGCAGTCCAGAGTCTCAGCCGAGCCCTGCAGTCCAGAGTCTCAGCCGAGCCCTGCTGTCCAGAGTCTCAGCCGAGCCCTGCAGTCCAGAGTCTCAGCCGAGCCCTGCAGTCCAGAGTCTCAGCCGAGCCCTGCAGTCCAGAGTCTCAGCCGAGCCCTGCAGTCCAGAGTCTCAGCCGAGCCCCGTAGTCCAGAGTCTCAGCCGAGCCCTGCAGTCCAGAGTCTCAGCCGAGCCCTGCAGTCCAGAGTCTCAGCCGAGCCCTGCAGTCCAGAGTCTCAGCCGAGCCCTGCAGTCCAGAGTCTCAGCCGAGCCCTGCAGTCCAGAGTCTCAGCCGAGCCCTGCAGTCCAGAGTCTCAGCCGAGCCCTGCAGTCCAGAGTCTCAGCCGAGCCCTGCAGTCCAGGCGAGCCTGCAGTCCGAGCCGAGCCCTGCAGTCCAGAGTCTCAGCCGAGCCCTGCAGTCCAGAGTCTCAGCCGAGCCCTGCAGAGTCTCAGCCGAGCCCTGCAGAGTCTCAGCCGAGCCCTGCAGAGTCTCAGCCGAGCCCTGCAGAGTCTCAGCCGAGCCCTCAGTCCAGAGTCTCAGCCGAGCCCTGCAGTCCAGAGTCAGCCGAGCCCTGCAGTCCAGAGTCTCAGCCGAGCCCTGCAGAGTCTCAGCCGAGCCCTGCAGTCCAGAGTCTCAGCCGAGCCCTGCAGTCCAGAGTCTCAGCCGAGCCCTGCAGTCCAGAGTCTCAGCCGAGCCCTGCAGTCCAGAGCGTCTCAGCCGAGCCCTGCAGTCCAGAGCGTCTCAGCCGAGCCCTGCAGTCCAGAGTCTCAGCCGAGCCCTGCAGTCCAGAGCCGAGCCCTGCAGTCCAGAGCCGAGCCCTGCAGTCCAGAGTCTCAGCTGAGCCCTGCAGTCCAGGGTCTCAGCCGAGCCCTGCAGTCCAGGGTCTCAGCCGAGCCCTGCAGTCCAGAGTCTCAGCCGAGCCCTGCAGTCCAGAGTCTCAGCTGAGCAATGCAGTCCAGAGCCAAGCCCTGCAGTCCAGAGTCTCAGCCGAGCCCTGCAGTCCAGAGTCTCAGCCGAGCCCTGCAGTCCAGAGTCAGCCGAGCCCTGCAGTCCAGAGTCTCAGCCGAGCCCTGCAGTCCAGAGTCTCAGCCGAGCCCTGCAGTCCAGAGTCTCAGCCGAGCCCTGCAGTCCAGAGTCTCAGCCGAGCCCTGTAGTCCAGAGTCTCAGCCGAGCCCTGCAGTCCAGACTCTCAGCCGAGCCCTGCAGTCCAGAGTCTCAGCCGAGCCCTGCAGTCTAGAGTCTCAGCCGAGCCTTGCAGTCCAGAGTCTCAGCCGAGCCCTGCAGTCCAGAGTCTCAGCCGAGCCCTGCAGTCCAGAGCATCTCAGCCGAGCCCTGCAGTCCAGAGTCTCAGCCGAGCCCTGCAGTCCAGAGCCGAGCCCTGCAGTCCAGAGCCGAGCCCTGCAGTCCAGAGCCGAGCCCTGCAGTCCAGTCTCAGCCGAGCCCTGCAGTCCAGTCTCAGCCGAGCCCTGCAGTCCAGAGTCTCAGCCGAGCCCTGCAGAGTCTCAGCCGAGCCCTGCAGAGTCTCAGCCGAGCCCTGCAGATTCTCAGCCGAGCCCTCAGTCCAGAGTCTCAGCCGAGCCCTGCAGTGCAGTCTCAGCCGAGCCCTGCAGAGTCTCAGCCGAGCCCTGCAGAGTCTCAGCCGAGCCCTGCAGAGTCTCAGCCGAGCCCTGCAGTCCAGAGTGTCAGCCGAGCCCTGCAGTCCAGAGTCGAGCCCTGCAGTCCAGAGTCTCAGCCGAGCCCTGCAGTCCAGAGTCTCAGCCGAGCCCTGCAGTCCAGAGTCTCAGCCGAGCCGTGCAGTCCAGAGTCTCAGCCGAGCCCTGCAGAGTCTCAGCCAAGCCCTGCAGAGTCTCAGCCGAGCCCTGCACAGTCTCAGCCGAGCCCTGCAGAGTCTAAGCCAAGCCCTGCAGAGTCTCAGCCAAGCCCTACAGTCCAGAGTCTCAGCCGAGCCCTGCAGTCCAGAGTCTCAGCCGAGCCCTGCAGTCCAGAGTCTCAGCCGAGCCCTGCAGTCCAGAGTCTCAGCCGAGCCCTGCAGTCCAGAGTCTCAGCCGAGCCCTGCAGTCCAGAGTCTCAGCCGAACCCTGAAGTCCAGAGTCTCAGCCGAGCCCTGCAGTCCAGAGTCTCAGCCGAGCCCTGTAGTCCAGAGTCTCAGCCGAGCCCTGCAGTCCAGAGTCTCAGCCGAGCCCTGCAGTCCAGAGTCTCAGCCGAGCCCTGCAGTCCAGAGTCTCAGCCGAGCCCTGCAGTCCAGAGTCTCAGCCGAACCCTGCAGTCCAGAGTCTCAGCCCAGCCCTGCAGTCCAGAGCCGAGCAATGCAGTCCAGTCTCAGCCTAGCCCTGCAGTCCAGAGTCTCAGCCGAGCCCTGCAGTCCAGAGTCTCAGCCGAGCCCTGCAGTCCAGAGTCTCAGCCGAGCCCTGCAGTCCAGAGTCTCAGCCGAGCCCTGCAGTCCAGAGCGTCTCAGCCGAGCCCTGCAGTCCAGAGTCTCAGCCGAGCCCTGCAGTCCAGAGCCGAGCCCTGCAGTCCAGAGCCGAGCCCTGCAGTCCAGAGTCTCAGCTGAGCCCTGCAGTCCAGGGTCTCAGCCGAGCCCTGCAGTCCAGGGTCTCAGCCGAGCCCTGCAGTCCAGGGTTTCAGCCGAGCCCTGCAGTCCAGAGTCTCAGCCGAGCCCTGCAGTCCAGAGTCTCAGCTGAGCAATGCAGTCCAGAGCCAAGCCCTGCAGTCCAGAGTCTCAGCCGAGCCCTGCAGTCCAGAGTCTCAGCCGAGCCCTGCTGTCCAGAGCTCAGCCGAGCCCTGCAGTCCAGAGTCTCAGCCGAGCCCTGCAGTCCAGAGTCTCAGCCGAGCCCTGCAGTCCAGAGTCTCAGCCGAGCCCTGCAGTCCAGAGTCTCAGCCGAGCCCTGTAGTCCAGAGTCTCAGCCGAGCCCTGCAGTCCAGACTCTCAGCCGAGCCCTGCAGTCCAGAGTCTCAGCCGAGCCCTGCAGTCTAGAGTCTCAGCCGAGCCCTGCAGTCCAGAGTCTCAGCCGAGCCCTGCAGTCCAGAGTCTCAGCCGAGCCCTGCAGTCCAGAGCATCTCAGCCGAGCCCTGCAGTCCAGAGTCTCAGCCGAGCCCTGCAGTCCAGAGCCGAGCCCTGCAGTCCAGAGCCGAGCCCTGCAGTCCAGTCTCAGCCGAGCCCTGCAGTCCAGTCTCAGCCGAGCCCTGCAGTCCAGAGTCTCAGCCGAGCCCTGCAGTCCAGAGTCTCAGCCGAGCCCTGCAGAGTCTCAGCCGAGCCCTGCAGAGTCTCAGCCGAGCCCTGCAGAGTCTCAGCCGAGCCCTGCAGATTCTCAGCCGAGCCCTCAGTCCAGAGTCTCAGCCGAGCCCTGCAGTGCAGTCTCAGCCGAGCCCTGCAGAGTCTCAGCCGAGCCCTGCAGAGTCTCAGCCGAGCCCTGCAGAGTCTCAGCCGAGCCCTGCAGTCCAGAGTGTCAGCCGAGCCCTGCAGTCCAGAGTCGCAGCCCTGCAGTCCAGAGTCTCAGCCGAGCCCTGCAGTCCAGAGTCTCAGCCGAGCCCTGCAGTCCAGAGTCTCAGCCGAGCCGTGCAGTCCAGAGTCTCAGCCGAGCCCTGCAGAGTCTCAGCCAAGCCCTGCAGAGTCTCAGCCGAGCCCTGCACAGTCTCAGCCGAGCCCTGCAGAGTCTCAGCCAAGCCCTGCAGAGTCTCAGCCAAGCCCTACAGTCCAGAGTCTCAGCCGAGCCCTGCAGTCCAGAGTCTCAGCCGAGCCCTGCAGTCCAGAGTCTCAGCCGAGCCCTGCAGTCCAGAGTCTCAGCCGAGCCCTGCAGTCCAGAGTCTCAGCCGAGCCCTGCAGTCCAGAGTCTCAGCCGAGCCCTGCAGTCCAGAGTCTCAGCCGAGCCCTGCAGTCCAGAGTCTCAGCCGAGCCCTGTAGTCCAGAGTCTCAGCCGAGCCCTGCAGTCCAGAGTCTCAGCCGAGCCCTGCAGTCCAGAGTCTCAGCCGAGCCCTGCAGTCCAGAGTCTCAGCCGAGCCCTGCAGTCCAGAGTCTCAGCCGAGCCCTGCAGTCCAGAGTCTCAGCCGAGCCCTGCAGTCCAGAGCCGAGCAATGCAGTCCAGTCTCAGCCTAGCCCTGCAGTCCAGAGTCTCAGCCGAGCCCTGCAGTCCAGAGTCTCAGCCGAGCCCTGCAGTCCAGAGTCTCAGCCGAGCCCTGCAGTCCAGTCTCAGCCGAGCCCTGCAGTCCAGAGTCTCAGCCGAGACCTGCAGTCCAGAGTCTCAGGTGAGCCCTGCAGAGTCTCAGCCGAGCCCTGCAGTCCAGAGTCTCAGCCGAGCCCTGCAGTCCAGAGTCTCAGCCGAGCCCTGCAGAGTTTCAGCCGAGCCCTGCAGTCCAGAGTCTCAGCCGAGCCCTGCAGTCCAGAGTCTCAGCCGAGCCCTGCAGTCCAGAGTCTCAGCCCAGCCCTGCAGTCCAGAGTCTCAGCCGAGCCCTGCAGTCCAGAGTCTCAGCCGAGCCCTGCAGTCCAGAGTCTCAGCCGAGCCCTGCAGTCCAGAGTCTCAGCCGAGCCCTGCAGTCCAGAGTCTCAGCCGAGCCCTGCAGTCCAGAGTCTCAGCCGAGCCCTGCAGTCCAGAGTCTCAGCCGAGCCCTGCAGTCCAGAGTCTCAGCCGAGCCCTGCAGAGTTTCACCCGAGCCCTGCAGTCCAGAGTCTCAGCCGAGCCCTGCAGAGTTTCAGCCGAGCCCTGCAGAGTCTCAGCCGAGCCATGCAGAGTCTCAGCCGAGCCATGCAGAGTCTCAGCCGAGCCCTGCAGAGTCTCAGCCGAACCCTGCAGAGTCTCAGCCGAGTCCTGCAGTCCAGAGTCTCAGCCGAGCCCTGCAGATTCTCAGCCGAGTCCTGCAGTCCAGAGTCTCAGCCGAGCCCTGCAGTCCAGAGTCTCAGCCGAGCCCTGCAGATTCTCAGCCGAGCCCTCAGTCCAGAGTCTCAGCCGAGCCCTGCAGTTTCTCAGCCGAGCCCTCAGTCCAGAGTCTCAGCCGAGCCCTGCAGTGCAGTCTCAGCCGAGCCCTGCAGAGTCTCAGCCGAGCCCTGCAGAGTCTCAGCCGAGCCCTGCAGTCCAGAGTCGAGCCCTGCAGTCCAGAGTCGAGCCCTGCAGTCCAGAGTCTCAGCCGAGCCCTGCAGTCCAGAGTCTCAGCCGAGCCCTGCAGTCCAGAGTCTCAGAAGAGCCCTGCAGTCCAGAGTCTCAGCCGAGCCGTGCAGTCCAGAGTCTCAGCCGAGCCCTGCAGAGTCTCAGCCAAGCCCTGCAGAGTCTCAGCCGAGCCCTGCACAGTCTCAGCCGAGCCCTGCACAGTCTCAGCCGAGCCCTGCAGAGTCTCAGCCAAGCCCTGCAGAGTCTCAGCCGAGCCCTACAGTCCAGAGTCTCAGCCGAGCCCTGCAGTCCAGAGTCTCAGCCGAGCCCTGCAGTCCAGAGTCTCAGCCAGAGCCCTGCAGTCCAGAGTCTCAGCCGAGCCCTGCAGTCCAGAGTCTCAGCCGAGCCCTGCAGTCCAGAGTCTCAGCCGAGCCCTGAAGTCCAGAGTCTCAGCCGAGCCCTGCAGTCCAGAGTCTCAGCCGAGCCCTGCAGATTCTCAGCCGAGTCCTGCAGTCCAGAGTCTCAGCCGAGCCCTGCAGTCCAGAGTCTCAGCCGAGCCCTGCAGTCCAGATCTCAGCCGAGCCCTGCAGTCCAGAGTCTCAGCCGAGCCCTGCAGTTTCTCAGCCGAGCCCTCAGTCCAGAGTCTCAGCCGAGCCCTGCAGTGCAGTCTCAGCCGAGCCCTGCAGTCCAGAGTCTCAGCCGAGCCCTGCAGAGTCTCAGCCGAGCCCTGCAGTCCAGAGTCAGCCGAGCCCTGCAGTCCAGAGCTCGAGCCCTGCAGTCCAGAGTCTCAGCCGAGCCCTGCAGTCCAGAGTCTCAGCCGAGCCCTGCAGTCCAGAGTCTCAGCAGAGCCCTGCAGTCCAGAGTCTCAGCCGAGCCCTGCAGTCCAGAGTCTCAGCCGAGCCCTGCAGAGTCTCAGCCAAGCCCTGCAGCCAGGTCTCAGCCGAGCCCTGCACAGTCTCAGCCGAGCCCTGCACAGTCTCAGCCGAGCCCTGCAGAGTCTCAGCCAAGCCCTGCAGAGTCTCAGCCGAGCCCTGCAGTCCAGAGTCTCAGCCGAGCCCTGCAGTCCAGAGTCTCAGCCGAGCCCTGCAGTCCAGAGTCTCAGCCAGAGCCCTGCAGTCCAGAGTCTCAGCCGAGCCCTGCAGTCCAGAGTCTCAGCCGAGCCCTGCAGTCCAGAGTCTCAGCCGAGCCCTGCAGTCCAGAGTCTCAGCCGAGCCCTGCAGTCCAGAGTCTCAGCCGAGCCCTGCAGTCCAGAGTCTCAGCCGAGCCCTGCAGTCCAGAGTCTCAGCCGAGCCCTGCAGTCCAGAGTCTCAGCCGAGCCCTGCAGTCCAGAGTCTCAGCCGAGCCCTGCAGTCCAGAGTCTCAGCCGAGCCCTGCAGTCCAGAGTCTCAGCCGAGCCCTGCAGTCCAGAGCCGCAGCCCTGCAGTCCAGAGTCTCAGCCGAGCCCTGCAGTCCAGAGTCTCAGCCGAGCCCTGCAGTCCAGAGTCTCAGCCGAGCCCTGCAGTCCAGAGTCTCAGCCGAGCCCTGCAGTCCAGAGTCTCAGCCGAGCCCTGCAGTCCAGAGTCTCAGCCGAGCCCTGCAGTCCAGAGTCTCAGCCGAGCCCTGCAGAGTCTCAGCCGAGCCCTGCAGTCCAGAGTCTCAGCCGAGCCCTGCAGTCCAGAGTCTCAGCCGAGCCCTGCAGTCCAGAGTCTCAGCCGAGCCCTGCAGTCCAGAGTCTCAGCCGAGCCCTGCAGTCCAGAGTCTCAGCCGAGCCCTGCAGTCCAGAGTCTCAGCCGAGCCCTGCAGTCCAGAGTCTCAGCCGAGCCCTGCAGTCCAGAGTCTCAGCCGAGCCCTGCAGTCCAGAGTCTCAGCCGAGCCCTGCAGTCCAGAGTCTCAGCCGAGCCCTGCAGTCCAGAGTCTCAGCCGAGCCCTGCAGTCCAGAGTCTCAGCCGAGCCCTGCAGTCCAGAGTCTCAGCCGAGCCCTGCAGTCCAGAGTCTCAGCCGAGCCCTGCAGTCCAGAGTCTCAGCCGAGCCCTGCAGTCCAGAGTCTCAGCCGAGCCCTGCAGTCCAGAGTCTCAGCCGAGCCCTGCAGTCCAGAGTCTCAGCCGAGCCCTGCAGTCCAGAGTCTCAGCCGAGCCCTGCAGTCCAGAGTCTCAGCCGAGCCCTGCAGAGTCTCAGCCGAGCCCTGCAGTCCAGAGTCTCAGCCGAGCCCTGCAGTCCAGAGTCTCAGCCGAGCCCTGCAGAGTCTCAGCCGAGCCCTGCAGTCCAGAGTCTCAGCCGAGCCCTGCAGTCCAGAGTCTCAGCCGAGCCCTGCAGTCCAGAGTCTCAGCCGAGCCCTGCAGTCCAGAGTCTCAGCCGAGCCCTGCAGTCCAGAGCCTCTCAGCCGAGCCCTGCAGTCCAGAGTCTCAGCCGAGCCCTGCAGTCCAGAGTCTCAGCCGAGCCCTGCAGTCCAGAGTCTCAGCCGAGCCCTGCAGTCCAGAGCCTCTCAGCCGAGCCCTGCAGTCCAGAGTCTCAGCCGAGCCCTGCAGTGCAGAGTCTCAGCCGAGCCCTGCAGTCCAGAGTCTCAGCCGAGCCCTGCAGTCCAGAGCCGAGCCCTGCAGTCCAGTCTCAGCCGAGCCCTGCAGTCCAGAGACTCAGCCGAGCCCTGCAGTCCAGAGTCTCAGCCGAGCCCTGCAGTCCAGAGTCTCAGCCGAGCCCTGCAGTCCAGAGTCTCAGCCGAGCCCTGCAGAGTCTCAGCCGAGCCCTGCAGAGTCTCAGCCGAGCCATGCAGAGTCTCAGCCGAGCCCTGCAGAGTCTCAGCCGAACCCTGCAGAGTCTCAGCCGAGTCCTGCAGTCCAGAGTCTCAGCCGAGCCCTGCAGATTCTCAGCCGAGTCCTGCAGTCCAGAGTCTCAGCCGAGCCCTGCAGTCCAGAGTCTCAGCCGAGCCCTGCAGAGTCTCAGCCGAGCCCTGCAGATTCTCAGCCGAGCCCTGCAGTCCAGAGTCTCAGCCGAGCCCTGCAGTGCAGGTCTCAGCCGAGCCCTGCAGAGTCTCAGCCGAGCCCTGCAGAGTCTCAGCCGAGCCCTGCAGTCCAGAGTGTCAGCCGAGCCCTGCAGTCCAGAGTCGAGCCCTGCAGTCCAGAGTCTCAGCCGAGCCCTGCAGTCCAGAGTCTCAGCCGAGCCCTGCAGTCCAGAGTCTCAGCCGAGCCCTGCAGTCCAGAGTCTCAGCCGAGCCCTGCAGAGTCTCAGCCAAGCCCTGCAGAGTCTCAGCCGAGCCCTGCACAGTCTCAGCCGAGCCCTGCAGAGTCTCAGCCAAGCCCTGCAGAGTCTCAGCCAAGCCCTACAGTCCAGAGTCTCAGCCGAGCCCTGCAGTCCAGAGTCTCAGCTGAGCCCTGCAGTCCAGAGTCTCAGCCGAGCCCTGCAGTCCAGAGTCTCAGCCGAGCCCTGCAGTCCAGAGTCTCAGCCGAGCCCTGCAGTCCAGAGTCTCAGCCGAGCCCTGAAGTCCAGAGTCTCAGCCGAGCCCTGCAGTCCAGAGTCTCAGCCGAGCCCTGCAGTCCAGAGTCTCAGCCGAGCCCTGCAGTCCAGAGTCTCAGCCGAGCCCTGCAGTCCAGAGTCTCAGCCGAGCCCTGCAGTCCAGAGTCTCAGCCGAGCCCTGCAGTCCAGAGTCTCAGCCGAGCCCTGCAGTCCAGAGTCTCAGCCGAGCCCTGCAGTGCGAGTCTCAGCCGAGCCCTGCAGAGTCTCAGCCGAGCCCTGCAGTCCAGAGTCCGAGCCCTGCAGTCCAGAGTCTCAGCCGAGCCCTGCAGTCCAGAGTCTCAGCCGAGCCCTGCAGTCCAGAGTCTCAGCCGAGCCCTGCAGTCCAGAGTCTCAGCCGAGCCCTGCAGTCCAGAGTCTCAGCCGAGCCCTGCAGTCCAGAGTCTCAGCCGAGCCCTGCAGAGTCTCAGCCGAGCCCTGCAGTCCAGAGTCTCAGCCGAGCCCTGCACGAGTCTCAGCCGAGCCCTGCAGAGTCTCAGCCAAGCCCTGCAGAGTCTCAGCCGAGCCCTGCAGTCCAGAGTCTCAGCCGAGCCCTGCAGTCCAGAGTCTCAGCCGAGCCCTGCAGTCCAGAGTCTCAGCCGAGCCCTGCAGTCCAGAGTCTCAGCCGAGCCCTGCAGTCCAGAGTCTCAGCCGAGCCCTGCAGTCCAGAGTCTCAGCCGAACCCTGCAGTCCAGAGTCTCAGCCGAGCCCTGCAGTCCAGAGTCTCAGCCGAGCCCTGCAGTCCAGAGTCGAGCCCTGCAGTCCAGAGTCTCAGCCGAGCCCTGCAGTCCAGAGTCTCAGCCGAGCCCTGCAGTCCAGAGTCTCAGCCGAGCCCTGCAGTCCAGAGTCTCAGCCGAGCCCTGCAGTCCAGAGCCGAGCCCTGCAGTCCAGTCTCAGCCAAGCCCTGCAGTCCAGAGTCTCAGCCGAGCCCTGCAGTCCAGAGTCTCAGCCGAGCCCTGCAGTCCAGAGTCTCAGCCGAGCCCTGCAGTCCAGAGTCTCAGCCGAGCCCTGCAGTCCAGTCTCAGCCGAGCCCTGCAGTCCAGAGTCTCAGCTGAGCCCTGCAGAGTCTCAGCCGAGCCCTGCAGTCCAGAGTCTCAGCCGAGCCCTGCAGTCCAGAGTCTCAGCCGAGCCCTGCAGAGTTTCAGCCAAGCCCTGCAGTCCAGAGTCTCAGCCGAGCCCTGCAGTCCAGAGTCTCAGCCGAGCCCTGCAGTCCAGAGTCTCAGCCGAGCCCTGCAGTCCAGAGTCTCAGCCGAGCCCTGCAGTCCAGAGCCCAGCCCTGCAGTCCACAGTCTCAGCCGAGCCCTGCAGTCCAGAGTCTCAGCCCTGCAGTCCAGAGTCTCAGCCGAGCCCTGCAGTCCAGAGTCTCAGCCGAGCCCTGCAGTCCAGAGTCTCAGCCGAGCCCTGCAGTCCAGAGTCTCAGCTGAGTCCTGCAGTCCAGAGCCCGAGCCCTGCAGTCCAGAGTCTCAGCCGAGCCCTGCAGTCCAGAGTCTCAGCCGAGCCCTGCAGTCCAGAGTCTCAGCTGAGCCCTGCAGTCCAGAGTCTCAGCCGAGCCCTGCAGTCCAGAGTCTCAGCCGAGCCCTGCAGTCCAGAGTCTCAGCCGAGCCCTGCAGTCCAGAGTCTCAGCTGAGCCCTGCAGAGTCTCAGCCGAGCCCTGCAGTCCAGAGTCTCAGCCGAGCCCTGCAGAGTCTCAGCCGAGCCCTGCAGTCCAGAGTCTCAGCCGAGCCCTGCAGTCCAGAGTCTCAGCCGAGCCCTGCAGTCCAGAGTCTCAGCCCAGCCCTGCAGTCCAGAGCCCAGCCCTGCAGTCCAGAGTCTCAGCCGAGCCCTGCAGTCCAGAGTCTCAGCTGAGCCCTGCAGTCCAGAGCCGAGCCCTGCAGTCCAGAGTCTCAGCCGAGCCCTGCAGTCCAGAGTCAGCCGAGCCCTGCAGTCCAGAGTCTCAGCCGAGCCCTGCAGAGTCTCAGCCGAGCCCTGCAGTCCAGAGTCTCAGCCGAGCCCTGCAGTCCAGAGTCTCAGCCGAGCCCTGCAGTCCAGAGTCTCAGCCGAGCCCTGCAGTCCAGAGTCTCAGCCGAGCCCTGCAGTCCAGAGCCTCTCAGCCGAGCCCTGCAGTCCAGAGTCTCAGCCGAGCCCTGCAGTCCAGAGTCTCAGCCGAGCCCTGCAGTCCAGAGTCGCAGCCGAGCCCTGCAGTCCAGAGCCTCTCAGCCGAGCCCTGCAGTCCAGAGTCTCAGCCGAGCCCTGCAGTCCAGAGTCTCAGCCGAGCCCTGCAGTCCAGAGTCTCAGCCGAGCCCTGCAGTCCAGAGTCTCAGCCGAGCCCTGCAGTCCAGAGTCTCAGCCGAGCCCTGCAGTCCAGAGTCTCAGCCGAGCCCTGCAGTCCAGAGTCTCAGCCGAGCCCTGCAGTCCAGAGCCTCTCAGCCGAGCCCTGCAGTCCAGAGTCTCAGCCGAGCCCTGCAGTCCAGAGTCTCAGCCGAGCCCTGCAGTCCAGAGTCTCAGCCGAGCCCTGCAGTCCAGAGCCGAGCCCTGCAGTCCAGTCTCAGCCGAGCCCTGCAGTCCAGAGTCTCAGCCGAGCCCTGCAGTCCAGAGTCTCAGCCGAGCCCTGCAGTCCAGAGTCTCAGCCGAGCCCTGCAGTCCAGAGTCTCAGCCGAGCCCTGCAGAGTCTCAGCCGAGCCCTGCAGAATCTCAGCCGAGCCCTGCAGAGTCTCAGCCGAGCCCTGCAGAGTCTCAGCCGAGCCCTGCAGAGTCTCAGCCGAGCCCTGCAGTCCAGAGTCTCAGCCGAGCCCTGCAGATTCTCAGCCGAGTCCTGCAGTCCAGAGTCTCAGCCGAGCCCTGCAGTCCAGAGTCTCAGCCGAGCCCTGCAGAGTCTCAGCCGAGCCCTGCAGAGTCTCAGCCGAGCCCTGCAGATTCTCAGCCGAGCCCTCAGTCCAGAGTCTCAGCCGAGCCCTGCAGTGCAGTCTCAGCCGAGCCCTGCAGAGTCTCAGCCGAGCCCTGCAGAGTCTCAGCCGAGCCCTGCAGTCCAGAGTCTCAGCCGAGCCCTGCAGTCCAGAGTCGCAGCCCTGCAGTCCAGAGTCTCAGCCGAGCCCTGCAGTCCAGAGTCTCAGCCGAGCCCTGCAGTCCAGAGTCTCAGCCGAGCCCTGCAGTCCAGAGTCTCAGCCGAGCCCTGCAGTCCAGAGTCTCAGCCGAGCCCTGCAGTCCAGAGTCTCAGCCGAGCCCTGCAGAGTCTCAGCCAAGCCCTGCAGAGTCTCAGCCGAGCCCTGCACAGTCTCAGCCGAGCCCTGCAGAGTCTCAGCCAAGCCCTGGCAGAGTCTCAGCCAAGCCCTGCAGTCCAGAGTCTCAGCCGAGCCCTGCAGTCCAGAGTCTCAGCTGAGCCCTGCAGTCCAGAGTCTCAGCCGAGCCCTGCAGTCCAGAGTCTCAGCCGAGCCCTGCAGTCCAGAGTCTCAGCCGAGCCCTGCAGTCCAGAGTCTCAGCCGAGCCCTGCAGTCCAGAGTCTCAGCCGAGCCCTGCAGTCCAGAGTCTCAGCCGAGCCCTGTAGTCCAGAGTCTCAGCCGAGCCCTGCAGTCCAGAGTCTCAGCCGAGCCCTGCAGTCCAGAGTCTCAGCCGAGCCCTGCAGTCCAGAGTCTCAGCCGAGCCCTGCAGTCCAGAGTCTCAGCCGAGCCCTGCAGTCCAGAGTCTCAGCCGAGCCCTGCAGTCCAGAGTCTCAGCCGAGCCCTGCAGTCCAGAGTCCCGAGCAATGCAGTCCAGAGTCTCAGCCAAGCCCTGCAGTCCAGAGTCTCAGCCGAGCCCTGCAGTCCAGAGTCTCAGCCGAGCCCTGCAGTCCAGAGTCTCAGCCGAGCCCTGCAGTCCAGAGTCTCAGCCGAGCCCTGCAGTCCAGAGTCTCAGCCGAGCCCTGCAGTCCAGAGTCTCAGCTGAGCCCTGCAGAGTCTCAGCCGAGCCCTGCAGTCCAGAGTCTCAGCCGAGCCCTGCAGTCCAGAGTCTCAGCCGAGCCCTGCAGAGTTTCAGCCAAGCCCTGCAGTCCAGAGTCTCAGCCGAGCCCTGCAGTCCAGAGTCAGCCGAGCCCTGCAGTCCAGAGTCTCAGCCGAGCCCTGCAGTCCAGAGTCTCAGCCGAGCCCTGCAGTCCAGAGTCTCAGCCGAGCCCTGCAGTCCAGAGTCTCAGCCGAACCCTGAAGTCCAGAGTCTCAGCCGAGCCCTGCAGTCCAGAGTCTCAGCCGAGCCCTGCAGTCCAGAGTCTCAGCCGAGCCTTGCAGTCTAGAGTCTCAGCCGAGCCTTGCAGTCCAGAGTCTCAGCCGAGCCCTGCAATCCAGAGTCTCAGCCGAGCCCTGCAGTCCAGAGCATCTCAGCCGAGCCCTGCAGTCCAGAGTCTCAGCCGAGCCCTGCAGTCCAGAGTCTCAGCCGGGCCCTGCAGTCCAGAGTCTCAGCCGAGCCCTGCAGTCCAGAGTCTCAGCCGAGCCCTGCAGTCCAGAGTCTCAGCTGAGCCCTGCAGAGTCTCAGCCGAGCCCTGCAGTCCAGAGTCTCAGCCGAGCCCTGCAGAGTTTCAGCCGAGCCCTGCAGTCCAGAGTCTCAGCCGAGCCCTGCAGTCCAGAGTCTCAGCCGAGCCCTGCAGTCCAGAGTCTCAGCCCAGCCCTGCAGTCCAGAGCCCAGCCCTGCAGTCCAGAGTCTCAGCCGAGCCCTGCAGTCCAGAGTCTCAGCCGAGCCCTGCAGTCCAGAGTCTCAGCTGAGCCCTGCAGTCCAGAGTCCAGCCGAGCCCTGCAGTCCAGAGTCTCAGCCGAGCCCTGCAGTCCAGAGTCTCAGCCGAGCCCTGCAGTCCAGAGTCTCAGCCGAGCCCTGCAGAGTCTCAGCCGAGCCCTGCAGTCCAGAGTCTCAGCCGAGCCCTGCAGTCCAGAGTCTCAGCCGAGCCCTGCAGTCCAGAGTCTCAGCCGAGCCCTGCAGTCCAGAGTCTCAGCCGAGCCCTGCAGTCCAGAGCCTCTCAGCCGAGCCCTGCAGTCCAGAGTCTCAGCCGAGCCCTGCAGTCCAGAGTCTCAGCCGAGCCCTGCAGTCCAGAGTCTCAGCCGAGCCCTGCAGTCCAGAGCCGAGCCCTGCAGTCCAGTCTCAGCCGAGCCCTGCAGTCCAGAGTCTCAGCCGAGCCCTGCAGTCCAGAGTCTCAGCCGAGCCCTGCAGTCCAGAGTCTCAGCCGAGCCCTGCAGTCCAGAGTCTCAGCCGAGCCCTGCAGAGTTTCAGCCGAGCCCTGCAGAGTCTCAGCCGAGCCATGCAGAGTCTCAGCCGAGCCCTGCAGTCCAGAGCCTCTCAGCCGAGCCCTGCAGTCCAGAGTCTCAGCCGAGCCCTGCAGTCCAGAGTCTCAGCCGAGCCCTGCAGTCCAGAGTCTCAGCCGAGCCCTGCAGTCCAGAGTCAGCCGAGCCCTGCAGTCCAGTCTCAGCCGAGCCCTGCAGTCCAGAGTCTCAGCCGAGCCCTGCAGTCCAGAGTCTCAGCCGAGCCCTGCAGAGTCTCAGAGCCGAGCCCTGCAGTCCAAGTCTCAGCCGAGCCCTGCAGTCCAGAGTCTCAGCCGAGCCCTGCAGTCCAGAGTCTCAGCCGAGCCCTGCAGTCCAGAGTCTCAGCCGAGCCCTGCAGTCCAGAGTCTCAGCCGAGCCCTGCAGAGTCTCAGCCGAGCCCTGCAGAGTCTCAGCCGAGCCATGCAGAGTCTCAGCCGAGCCCTGCAGAGTCTCAGCCGAACCCTGCAGAGTCTCAGCCGAGTCCTGCAGTCCAGAGTCTCAGCCGAGCCCTGCAGATTCTCAGCCGAGTCCTGCAGTCCAGAGTCTCAGCCGAGCCCTGCAGTCCAGAGTCTCAGCCGAGCCCTGCAGAGTCTCAGCCGAGCCCTGCAGAGTCTCAGCCGAGCCCTGGCAGAGTCTCAGCCGAGCCCTCAGTCCAGAGTCTCAGCCGAGCCCTGCAGTGCAGTCTCAGCCGAGCCCTGCAGAGTCTCAGCCGAGCCCTGCAGAGTCTCAGCCGAGCCCTGCAGTCCAGAGTCTCAGCCGAGCCCTGCAGTCCAGAGCTCGAGCCCTGCAGTCCAGAGTCTCAGCCGAGCCCTGCAGTCCAGAGTCTCAGCCGAGCCCTGCAGTCCAGAGTCTCAGCCGAGCCCTGCAGTCCAGAGTCTCAGCCGAGCCCTGCAGTCCAGAGTCTCAGCCGAGCCCTGCAGAGTCTCAGCCGAGCCCTGCACAGTCTCAGCCGAGCCCTGCAGAGTCTCAGCCAAGCCCTGCAGAGTCTCAGCCAAGCCCTACAGTCCAGAGTCTCAGCCGAGCCCTGCAGTCCAGAGTCTCAGCCGAGCCCTGCAGTCCAGAGTCTCAGCCGAGCCCTGCAGTCCAGAGTCTCAGCCGAGCCCTGCAGTCCAGAGTCTCAGCCGAGCCCTGAAGTCCAGAGTCTCAGCCGAGCCCTGCAGTCCAGAGTCTCAGCCGAGCCCTGCAGTCCAGAGTCTCAGCCGAGCCCTGCAGTCCAGAGTCTCAGCCGAGCCCTGCAGTCCAGAGTCTCAGCCGAGCCCTGCAGTCCAGAGTCTCAGCCGAGCCCTGCAGTCCAGAGTCTCAGCCGAGCCCTGCAGTCCAGAGTCTCAGCCGAGCCCTGCAGTCCAGAGTCCGAGCCAATGCAGTCCAGTCTCAGCCAAGCCCTGCAGTCCAGAGTCTCAGCCGAGCCCTGCAGTCCAGAGTCTCAGCCGAGCCCTGCAGTCCAGAGTCTCAGCCGAGCCCTGCAGTCCAGAGTCTCAGCCGAGCCCTGCAGTCCAGAGTCTCAGCCGAGCCCTGCAGTCCAGAGTCTCAGCCGAGCCCTGCAGTCCAGAGTCTCAGCCGAGCCCTGCAGTCCAGAGTCTCAGCCGAGCCCTGCAGTCCAGAGTCTCAGCCGAGCCCTGCAGTCCAGAGTCTCAGCCGAGCCCTGCAGTCCAGAGTCTCAGCCGAGCCCTGCAGTCCAGAGTCTCAGCCGAGCCCTGCAGTCCAGAGTCTCAGCCGAGCCCTGCAGTCCAGAGCCCGAGCCCTGCAGTCCAGAGTCTCAGCCGAGCCCTGCAGTCCAGAGTCTCAGCCGAGCCCTGCAGTCCAGAGTCTCAGCCGAGCCCTGCAGTCCAGAGTCTCAGCCGAGCCCTGCAGTCCAGAGTCTCAGCCGAGCCCTGCAGTCCAGAGTCTCAGCCGAGCCCTGCAGTCCAGAGTCTCAGCCGAGCCCTGCAGTCCAGAGTCTCAGCCGAGCCCTGCAGTCCAGAGTCTCAGCCGAGCCCTGCAGTCCAGAGTCTCAGCCGAGCCCTGCAGTCCAGAGTCTCAGCCGAGCCCTGCAGTCCAGAGTCTCAGCCGAGCCCTGCAGTCCAGAGTCTCAGCCGAGCCCTGCAGTCCAGAGTCTCAGCCGAGCCCTGCAGTCCAGAGTCTCAGCCGAGCCCTGCAGTCCAGAGTCTCAGCCGAGCCCTGCAGTCCAGTCTCAGCCGAGCCCTGCAGTCCAGAGTCTCAGCCGAGCCCTGCAGTCCAGAGTCTCAGCCGAGCCCTGCAGTCCAGAGTCTCAGCCGAGCCCTGCAGTCCAGAGTCTCAGCCGAGCCCTGCAGTCCAGAGTCTCAGCTGAGCCCTGCAGTCCAGAGTCTCAGCCGAGCCCTGCAGTCCAGAGTCTCAGCCGAGCCCTGCAGTCCAGAGTCTCAGCCGAGCCCTGCAGTCCAGAGTCTCAGCCGAGCCCTGCAGTCCAGAGTCTCAGCCGAGCCCTGCAGTCCAGAGTCTCAGCCGAGCCCTGCAGTCCAGAGTCTCAGCCGAGCCCTGCAGTCCAGAGTCTCAGCCGAGCCCTGCAGTCCAGAGTCTCAGCCGAGCCCTGCAGTCCAGAGTCTCAGCCGAGCCCTGCAGTCCAGAGTCTCAGCCGAGCCCTGCAGTCCAGAGTCTCAGCCGAGCCCTGCAGTCCAGAGTCTCAGCCGAGCCCTGCAGTCCAGAGTCTCAGCCGAGCCCTGCAGTCCAGAGTCTCAGCCGAGCCCTGCAGTCCAGAGCATCCTAGCCGAGCCCTGCAGTCCAGAGTCTCAGCCGAGCCCTGCAGTCCAGAGTCTCAGCCGAGCCCTGCAGTCCAGAGCCGAGCCCTGCAGTCCACTCTCAGCCGAGCTCTGCAGTCCAGTCTCAGCCGAGCCCTGCAGTCCAGAGTCTCAGCCGAGCCCTGCAGTCCAGAGTCTCAGCCGAGCCCTGCAGCCCTGCAGAGTCTCAGCCGAGCCCTGCAGTCCAGAGTCTCAGCCGAGCCCTGCAGTCCAGAGTCTCAGCCGAGCCCTGCAGTCCAGAGTCTCAGCCGAGCCCTGCAGTCCAGAGTCTCAGCCGAGCCCTGCAGTCCAGAGTCTCAGCCGAGCCCTGCAGTCCAGAGTCTCAGCCGAGCCCTGCAGTCCAGAGTCTCAGCCGAGCCCTGCAGTCCAGAGTCTCAGCCGAGCCCTGCAGTCCAGAGTCTCAGCCGAGCCCTGCAGTCCAGAGCCGAGCCCTGCAGTCCAGAGTCTCAGCCGAGCCCTGCAGTCCAGAGTCTCAGCCGAGCCCTGCAGTCCAGAGTCTCAGCCGAGCCCTGCAGTCCAGAGTCTCAGCCGAGCCCTGCAGAGTCTCAGCCGAGCCCTGCAGAGTCTCAGCCGAGCCATGCAGAGTCTCAGCCGAGCCCTGCAGAGTCTCAGCCGAGCCCTGCAGAGTCTCAGCCGAGCCCTGCAGTCCAGAGTCTCAGCCGAGCCCTGCAGAGTTCTCAGCCGAGCCCTGCAGTCCAGAGTCTCAGCCGAGCCCTGCAGTCCAGAGTCTCAGCCGAGCCCTGCAGAGTCTCAGCCGAGCCCTGCAGTCAGAGTCTCAGCCGAGCCCTGCAGATTCTCAGCCGAGCCCTGCAGTCCAGAGTCTCAGCCGAGCCCTGCAGTCCAGAGTCTCAGCCGAGCCCTGCAGTCCAGAGTCTCAGCCGAGCCCTGCAGTCCAGAGTCTCAGCCGAGCCCTGCAGTCCAGAGTCTCAGCCGAGCCCTGCAGTCCAGAGCCGAGCCCTGCAGTCCAGAGTCTCAGCCGAGCCCTGCAGTCCAGAGTCTCAGCCGAGCCCTGCAGTCCAGAGTCTCAGCCGAGCCCTGCAGTCCAGAGTCTCAGCCGAGCCCTGCAGTCCAGAGTCTCAGCCGAGCCCTGCAGTCCAGAGTCTCAGCCGAGCCCTGCAGTCCAGAGTCTCAGCCGAGCCCTGCAGTCCAGAGTCTCAGCCGAGCCCTGCAGTCCAGAGTCTCAGCCGAGCCCTGCAGTCCAGAGTCTCAGCCGAGCCCTGCAGTCCAGAGTCTCAGCCGAGCCCTGCAGTCCAGAGTCTCAGCCGAGCCCTGCAGTCCAGAGTCTCAGCCGAGCCCTGCAGTCCGAGTCTCAGCCGAGCCCTGCAGTCCAGAGTCTCAGCCGAGCCCTGCAGTCCAGAGTCTCAGCCGAGCCCTGCAGTCCAGAGTCTCAGCCGAGCCCTGCAGTCCAGAGTCTCAGCCGAGCCCTGCAGTCCAGAGTCTCAGCCGAGCCCTGCAGTCCAGAGTCTCAGCCGAGCCCTGCAGTCCAGAGTCTCAGCCGAGCCCTGCAGTCCAGAGTCTCAGCCGAGCCCTGCAGTCCAGAGTCTCAGCCGAGCCCTGCAGTCCAGAGTCTCAGCCGAGCCCTGCAGTCCAGAGTCTCAGCCGAGCCCTGCAGTCCAGAGTCTCAGCCGAGCCCTGCAGTCCAGAGTCTCAGCCGAGCCCTGCAGTCCAGAGTCTCAGCCGAGCCCTGCAGTCCAGAGTCTCAGCCGAGCCCTGCAGTCTAGAGTCTCAGCCGAGCCCTGCAGTCCAGAGTCTCAGCCGAGCCCTGCAGTCCAGAGTCTCAGCCGAGCCCTGCAGTCCAGAGCATCTCAGCCGAGCCCTGCAGTCCAGAGTCTCAGCTGAGCCCTGCAGTCCAGTCTCAGCCGAGCCCTGCAGTCCAGAGTCTCAGCCGAGCCCTGCAGTCCAGAGTCTCAGCCGAGCCCTGCAGTCCAGAGTCTCAGCTGAGCCCTGCAGAGTCTCAGCCGAGCCCTGCAGTCCAGAGTCTCAGCCGAGCCCTGCAGCAGTCTCAGCCGAGCCCTGCAGTCCAGAGTCTCAGCCGAGCCCTGCAGTCCAGAGTCTCAGCCGAGCCCTGCAGTCCAGAGTCTCAGCCGAGCCCTGCAGTCCAGAGCCCAGCCCTGCAGTCCAGAGTCTCAGCCGAGCCCTGCAGTCCAGAGTCTCAGCCGAGCCCTGCAGTCCAGAGTCTCAGCTGAGCCCTGCAGTCCAGAGTCTCAGCCGAGCCCTGCAGTCCAGAGTCTCAGCCGAGCCCTGCAGTCCAGAGTCTCAGCCGAGCCCTGCAGTCCAGAGTCTCAGCCGAGCCCTGCAGTCCAGAGTCTCAGCCGAGCCCTGCAGTCCAGAGTCTCAGCCGAGCCCTGCAGTCCAGAGTCTCAGCCGAGCCCTGCAGTCCAGAGTCTCAGCCGAGCCCTGCAGTCCAGAGTCTCAGCCGAGCCCTGCAGTCCAGAGTCTCAGCCGAGCCCTGCAGTCCAGAGTCTCAGCCGAGCCCTGCAGTCCAGAGTCTCAGCCGAGCCCTGCAGTCCAGAGTCTCAGCCGAGCCCTGCAGTCCAGAGTCTCAGCCGAGCCCTGCAGTCCAGAGTCTCAGCCGAGCCCTGCAGTCCAGAGTCTCAGCCGAGCCCTGCAGTCCAGAGCCGAGCCCTGCAGTCCAGAGTCTCAGCCGAGCCCTGCAGTCCAGAGTCTCAGCCGAGCCCTGCAGTCCAGAGTCTCAGCCGAGCCCTGCAGTCCAGAGTCTCAGCCGAGCCCTGCAGTCCAGAGTCTCAGCCGAGCCCTGCAGAGTCTCAGCCGAGCCCTGGCAGAGTCTCAGCCGAGCCCTGCAGAGTCTCAGCCGAGCCCTGCAGTCCAGAGTCTCAGCCGAGCCCTGCAGTCCAGAGTCTCAGCCGAGCCCTGCAGTCCAGAGTCTCAGCCGAGCCCTGCAGTCCAGAGTCTCAGCCGAGCCCTGCAGTCCAGAGTCTCAGCCGAGCCCTGCAGTCCAGAGTCTCAGCCGAGCCCTGCAGTCCAGAGTCTCAGCCGAGCCCTGCAGTCCAGAGTCTCAGCCGAGCCCTGCAGTCCAGAGCTCAGCGAGCCCTGCAGTCCAGTCTCAGCCGAGCCCTGCAGTCCAGAGACTCAGCCGAGCCCTGCAGTCCAGAGTCTCAGCCGAGCCCTGCAGTCCAGAGTCTCAGCCGAGCCCTGCAGAGTTTCAGCCGAGCCCTGCAGAGTCTCAGCCGAGCCATGCAGAGTCTCAGCCGAGCCCTGCAGAGTCTCAGCCGAACCCTGCAGAGTCTCAGCCGAGTCCTGCAGTCCAGAGTCTCAGCCGAGCCCTGCAGATTCTCAGCCGAGTCCTGCAGTCCAGAGTCTCAGCCGAGCCCTGCAGTCCAGAGTCTCAGCCGAGCCCTGCAGAGTCTCAGCCGAGCCCTGCAGAGTCTCAGCCGAGCCCTGCAGATTCTCAGCCGAGCCCTCAGTCCAGAGTCTCAGCCGAGCCCTGCAGTGCAGTCTCAGCCGAGCCCTGCAGAGTCTCAGCCGAGCCCTGCAGAGTCTCAGCCGAGCCCTGCAGAGTCTCAGCCGAGCCCTGCAGTCCAGAGTGTCAGCCGAGCCCTGCAGTCCAGAGTCGAGCCCTGCAGTCCAGAGTCTCAGCCGAGCCCTGCAGTCCAGAGTCTCAGCCGAGCCCTGCAGTCCAGAGTCTCAGCCGAGCCCTGCAGTCCAGAGTCTCAGCCGAGCCGTGCAGTCCAGAGTCTCAGCCGAGCCCTGCAGAGTCTCAGCCGAGCCCTGCAGAGTCTCAGCCGAGCCCTGCACAGTCTCAGCCGAGCCCTGCAGAGTCTCAGCCAAGCCCTGCAGAGTCTCAGCCGAGCCCTGCAGTCCAGAGTCTCAGCCGAGCCCTGCAGTCCAGAGTCTCAGCCGAGCCCTGCAGTCCAGAGTCTCAGCCGAGCCCTGCAGTCCAGAGTCTCAGCCGAGCCCTGCAGTCCAGAGTCTCAGCCGAGCCCTGAAGTCCAGAGTCTCAGCCGAGCCCTGCAGTCCAGAGTCTCAGCCGAGCCCTGCAGTCCAGAGTCTCAGCCGAGCCCTGCAGTCCAGAGTCTCAGCCGAGCCCTGCAGTCCAGAGTCTCAGCCGAGCCCTGCAGTCCAGAGTCTCAGCCGAGCCCTGCAGTCCAGAGTCTCAGCCGAGCCCTGCAGTCCAGAGTCTCAGCCGAGCCCTGCAGTCCAGAGCCGAGCAATGCAGTCCAGTCTCAGCCAAGCCCTGCAGTCCAGAGTCTCAGCCGAGCCCTGCAGTCCAGAGTCTCAGCCGAGCCCTGCAGTCCAGAGTCTCAGCCGAGCCCTGCAGTCCAGTCTCAGCCGAGCCCTGCAGTCCAGAGTCTCAGCCGAGCCCTGCAGTCCAGAGTCTCAGCCGAGCCCTGCAGTCCAGAGTCTCAGCTGAGCCCTGCAGAGTCTCAGCCGAGCCCTGCAGTCCAGAGTCTCAGCCGAGCCCTGCAGAGTTTCAGCCGAGCCCTGCAGTCCAGAGTCTCAGCCGAGCCCTGCAGTCCAGAGTCTCAGCCGAGCCCTGCAGTCCAGAGTCTCAGCCGAGCCCTGCAGTCCAGAGTCTCAGCCGAGCCCTGCAGTCCAGAGCCAGCAGCCCTGCAGTCCAGAGTCTCAGCCGAGCCCTGCAGTCCAGAGTCTCAGCCGAGCCCTGCAGTCCAGAGTCTCAGCCGAGCCCTGCAGTCCAGAGTCTCAGCTGAGCCCTGACAGAGTCTCAGAGCCGAGCCCTGCAGTCCAGAGTCTCAGCCGAGCCCTGCAGTCCAGAGTCAGCCGAGCCCTGCAGTCCAGAGTCTCAGCCGAGCCCTGCAGAGTCTCAGCCGAGCCCTGCAGTCCAGAGTCTCAGCCGAGCCCTGCAGTCCAGAGTCTCAGCCGAGCCCTGCAGTCCAGAGTCTCAGCCGAGCCCTGCAGTCCAGAGTCTCAGCCGAGCCCTGCAGTCCAGAGTCTCAGCCGAGCCCTGCAGTCCAGAGTCTCAGCCGAGCCCTGCAGTCCAGAGCGTCTCAGCCGAGCCCTGCAGTCCAGAGTCTCAGCCGAGCCCTGCAGTCCAGAGCCGAGCCCTGCAGTCCAGAGTCTCAGCTGAGCCCTGCAGTCCAGAGTCTCAGCCGAGCCCTGCAGTCCAGGGTCTCAGCCGAGCCCTGCAGTCCAGAGTCTCAGCCGAGCCCTGCAGTCCAGAGTCTCAGCTGAGCAATGCAGTCCAGAGCCAAGCCCTGCAGTCCAGAGTCTCAGCCGAGCCCTGCAGTCCAGAGTCTCAGCCGAGCCCTGCAGTCCAGAGTCTCAGCCGAGCCCTGCAGTCCAGAGTCTCAGCCGAGCCCTGCAGTCCAGAGTCTCAGCCGAGCCCTGCAGTCCAGAGTCTCAGCCGAGCCCTGTAGTCCAGAGTCTCAGCCGAGCCCTGCAGTCCAGAGTCTCAGCCGAGCCCTGCAGTCCAGAGTCTCAGCCGAGCCCTGCAGTCCAGAGTCTCAGCCGAGCCCTGCAGTCCAGAGTCTCAGCCGAGCCTTGCAGTCCAGAGTCTCAGCCGAGCCCTGCAGTCCAGAGTCTCAGCCGAGCCCTGCAGTCCAGAGCATCTCAGCCGAGCCCTGCAGTCCAGTCTCAGCCGAGCCCTGCAGTCCAGAGGCCGAGCCCTGCAGTCCAGAGCCGAGCCCTGCAGTCCAGAGCCGAGCCCTGCAGTCCAGAGTCTCAGCCGAGCCCTGCAGTCCAGTCTCAGCCGAGCCCTGCAGTCCAGAGTCTCAGCCGAGCCCTGCAGTCCAGAGTCTCAGCCGAGCCCTGCAGAGTCTCAGCCGAGCCCTGCAGAGTCTCAGCCGAGCCCTGCAGAGTCTCAGCCGAGCCCTCAGTCCAGAGTCTCAGCCGAGCCCTGCAGTACAGTCTCAGCCGAGCCCTGCAGTGCAGTCTCAGCCGAGCCCTGCAGAGTCTCAGCCGAGCCCTGCAGAGTCTCAGCCGAGCCCTGCAGTCCAGAGTGTCAGCCGAGCCCTGCAGTCCAGAGTCGAGCCCTGCAGTCCAGAGTCTCAGCCGAGCCCTGCAGTCCAGAGTCTCAGCCGAGCCCTGCAGTCCAGAGTCTCAGCCGAGCACTGCAGTCCAGAGTCTCAGCCGAGCCCTGCAGTCCAGAGTCTCAGCCGAGCCCTGCAGTCCAGAGTCTCAGCCGAGCCCTGCAGTCCAGAGCCGAGCCCTGCAGTCCAGAGTCTCAGCCGAGCCCTGCAGTCCAGAGTCTCAGCCGAGCCCTGCAGTCCAGAGTCTCAGCCGAGCCCTGGTCAGAGTCTCAGCCGAGCCCTGCAGTCCAGAGTCTCAGCCGAGCCCTGCAGTCCAGAGTCTCAGCCGAGCCCTGCAGTCCAGAGTCTCAGCCGAGCCCTGCAGTCCAGAGTCTCAGCCGAGCCCTGCAGTCCAGAGCCTCTCAGCCGAGCCCTGCAGTCCAGAGTCTCAGCCGAGCCCTGCAGTCCAGAGTCTCAGCCGAGCCCTGCAGTCCAGAGTCTCAGCCGAGCCCTGCAGTCCAGAGTCTCAGCCGAGCCCTGCAGTCCAGAGTCTCAGCCGAGCCCTGCAGTCCAGAGTCTCAGCCGAGCCCTGCAGTCCAGAGTCTCAGCCGAGCCCTGCAGTCCAGAGTCTCAGCCGAGCCCTGCAGTCCAGAGCCGCAGCCAAGCCCTGCAGTCCAGTCTCAGCCAAGCCCTGCAGTCCAGAGTCTCAGCCGAGCCCTGCAGTCCAGAGTCTCAGCCGAGCCCTGCAGTCCAGAGTCTCAGCCGAGCCCTGCAGTCCAGTCTCAGCCGAGCCCTGCAGTCCAGAGTCTCAGCCGAGCCCTGCAGTCCAGAGTCTCAGCTGAGCCCTGCAGCAGAGTCTCAGCCGAGCCCTGCAGTCCAGAGTCTCAGCCGAGCCCTGCAGTCCAGAGTCTCAGCCGAGCCCTGCAGAGTTTCAGCCAAGCCCTGCAGTCCAGAGTCTCAGCCGAGCCCTGCAGTCCAGAGTCTCAGCCCAGCCCTGCAGTCCAGAGTCTCAGCCCAGCCCTGCAGTCCAGAGCCCAGCCCTGCAGTCCAGAGTCTCAGCCGAGCCCTGCAGTCCAGAGTCTCAGCCGAGCCCTGCAGTCCAGAGTCTCAGCCGAGCCCTGCAGTCCAGAGTCTCAGCCGAGCCCTGCAGTCCAGAGTCCAGCCGAGCCCTGCAGTCCAGAGTCTCAGCCGAGCCCTGCAGTCCAGAGTCTCAGCCGAGCCCTGCAGTCCAGAGTCTCAGCCGAGCCCTGCAGTCCAGAGTCTCAGCCGAGCCCTGCAGTCCAGAGTCTCAGCCGAGCCCTGCAGTCCAGAGTCTCAGCCGAGCCCTGCAGTCCAGAGTCTCAGCCGAGCCCTGCAGTCCAGAGTCTCAGCCGAGCCCTGCAGTCCAGAGTCTCAGCCGAGCCCTGCAGTCCAGAGTCTCAGCCGAGCCCTGCAGTCCAGAGTCTCAGCCGAGCCCTGCAGTCCAGAGTCTCAGCCGAGCCCTGCAGTCCAGAGTCTCAGCCGAGCCCTGCAGTCCAGAGTCTCAGCTGAGCCCTGCAGTCCAGAGTCTCAGCCGAGCCCTGCAGTCCAGAGTCTCAGCCGAGCCCTGCAGTCCAGAGTCTCAGCCGAGCCCTGCAGTCCAGAGTCTCAGCTGAGCCCTGCAGTCCAGAGCCAAGCCCTGCAGTCCAGAGTCTCAGCCGAGCCCTGCAGTCCAGAGTCTCAGCCGAGCCCTGCAGTCCAGAGTCTCAGCCGAGCCCTGCAGTCCAGAGTCTCAGCCGAGCCCTGCAGTCCAGAGTCTCAGCCGAGCCCTGCAGTCCAGAGTCTCAGCCGAGCCCTGCAGTCCAGAGTCTCAGCCGAGCCCTGCAGTCCAGACTCTCAGCCGAGCCCTGCAGTCCAGAGTCTCAGCCGAGCCCTGCAGTCCAGAGTCTCAGCCGAGCCCTGCAGTCCAGAGTCTCAGCCGAGCCCTGCAGTCCAGAGTCTCAGCCGAGCCCTGCAGTCCAGAGTCTCAGCCGAGCCCTGCAGTCCAGAGTCTCAGCCGAGCCCTGCAGTCCAGAGTCTCAGCCGAGCCCTGCAGTCCAGAGCCGAGCCCTGCAGTCCAGTCTCAGCCGAGCCCTGCAGTCCAGAGTCTCAGCCGAGCCCTGCAGTCCAGTCTCAGCCGAGCCCTGCAGTCCAGAGTCTCAGCCGAGCCCTGCAGTCCAGAGTCTCAGCCGAGCCCTGCAGAGTCTCAGCCGAGCCCTGCAGTCCAGAGTCTCAGCCGAGCCCTGCAGTCCAGTCTCAGCCGAGCTCTGCAGTCCAGTCTCAGCCGAGCCCTGCAGTCCAGAGTCTCAGCCGAGCCCTGCAGTCCAGAGTCTCAGCCGAGCCCTGCAGTCCAGAGTCTCAGCCGAGCCCTGCAGAGTCTCAGCCGAGCCCTGCAGAGTCTCAGCCGAGCCCTGCAGATTCTCAGCCGAGCCCTCAGTCCAGAGTCTCAGCCGAGCCCTGCAGTGCAGTCTCAGCCGAGCCCTGCAGAGTCTCAGCCGAGCCCTGCAGAGTCTCAGCCGAGCCCTGCAGAGTCTCAGCCGAGCCCTGCAGTCCAGAGTGTCAGCCGAGCCCTGCAGTCCAGAGTCGAGCCCTGCAGTCCAGAGTCTCAGCCGAGCCCTGCAGTCCAGAGTCTCAGCCGAGCCCTGCAGTCCAGAGTCTCAGCCGAGCCCTGCAGTCCAGAGTCTCAGCCGAGCCCTGCAGTCCAGAGTCTCAGCCGAGCCCTGCAGAGTCTCAGCCAAGCCCTGCAGAGTCTCAGCCGAGCCCTGCACAGTCTCAGCCGAGCCCTGCAGAGTCTCAGCCAAGCCCTACAGTCCAGAGTCTCAGCCGAGCCCTGCAGTCCAGAGTCTCAGCCGAGCCCTGCAGTCCAGTCTCAGCCGAGCCCTGCAGTCCAGAGTCTCAGCCGAGCCCTGCAGTCCAGAGTCTCAGCCGAACCCTGAAGTCCAGAGTCTCAGCCGAGCCCTGCAGTCCAGAGTCTCAGCCGAGCCCTGCAGTCCAGAGTCTCAGCCGAGCCCTGCAGTCCAGAGCATCTCAGCCGAGCCCTGCAGTCCAGAGTCTCAGCCGAGCCCTGCAGTCCAGAGTCTCAGCCGAGCCCTGCAGTCCAGAGTCTCAGCCGAGCCCTGCAGTCCAGAGTCTCAGCCGAGCCCTGCAGTCCAGAGCCGAGCAATGCAGTCCAGTCTCAGCCTAGCCCTGCAGTCCAGAGTCTCAGCCGAGCCCTGCAGTCCAGAGTCTCAGCCGAGCCCTGCAGTCCAGAGTCTCAGCCGAGCCCTGCAGTCCAGTCTCAGCCGAGCCCTGCAGTCCAGAGTCTCAGCCGAGCCCTGCAGTCCAGAGTCTCAGCTGAGCCCTGCAGAGTCTCAGCCGAGCCCTGCAGTCCAGAGTCTCAGCCGAGCCCTGCAGTCCAGAGTCTCAGCCGAGCCCTGCAGAGTTTCAGCCGAGCCCTGCAGTCCAGAGTCTCAGCCGAGCCCTGCAGTCCAGAGTCTCAGCCCAGCCCTGCAGTCCAGAGTCTCAGCCCAGCCCTGCAGTCCAGAGTCTCAGCCCAGCCCTGCAGTCCAGAGTCTCAGCCCAGCCCTGCAGTCCAGAGCCCAGCCCTGCAGTCCAGAGTCTCAGCCGAGCCCTGCAGTCCAGAGTCTCAGCCGAGCCCTGCAGTCCAGAGTCTCAGCCGAGCCCTGCAGTCCAGAGTCTCAGCCGAGCCCTGCAGTCCAGAGTCTCAGCTGAGCCCTACAGTCCAGAGCCGAGCCCTGCAGTCCAGAGTCTCAGCCGAGCCCTGCAGTCCAGAGTCAGCCGAGCCCTGCAGTCCAGAGTCTCAGCCGAGCCCTGCAGAGTCTCAGCCGAGCCCTGCAGTCCAGAGTCTCAGCCGAGCCCTGCAGTCCAGAGTCTCAGCCGAGCCCTGCAGTCCAGAGTCTCAGCCGAGCCCTGCAGTCCAGAGTCTCACCTGAGCCCTGCAGTCCAGAGTCTCAGCCGAGCCCTGCAGTCCAGAGTCTCAGCCGAGCCCAGCAGTCCAGAGCGTCTCAGCCGAGCCCTGCAGTCCAGAGTCTCAGCCGAGCCCTGCAGTCCAGAGCCGAGCCCTGCAGTCCAGAGTCTCAGCTGAGCCCTGCAGTCCAGGGTCTCAGCCGAGCCCTGCAGTCCAGGGTCTCAGCCGAGCCCTGCAGTCCAGAGTCTCAGCCGAGCCCTGCAGTCCAGAGTCTCAGCTGAGCAATGCAGTCCAGAGCCAAGCCCTGCAGTCCAGAGTCTCAGCCGAGCCCTGCAGTCCAGAGTCTCAGCCGAGCCCTGCAGTCCAGAGTCCAGCCGAGCCCTGCAGTCCAGAGTCTCAGCCGAGCCCTGCAGTCCAGAGTCTCAGCCGAGCCCTGCAGTCCAGAGTCTCAGCCGAGCCCTGCAGTCCAGAGTCTCAGCCGAGCCCTGCAGTCCAGACTCTCAGCCGAGCCCTGCAGTCCAGAGTCTCAGCCGAGCCCTGCAGTCCAGAGTCTCAGCCGAGCCTTGCAGTCCAGAGTCTCAGCCGAGCCCTGCAGTCCAGAGTCTCAGCCGAGCCCTGCAGTCCAGAGTCTCAGCCGAGCCCTGCAGTCCAGAGCATCTCAGCCGAGCCCTGCAGTCCAGGCTCAGCCGAGCCCTGCAGTCCAGAGCCGAGCCCTGCAGTCCAGAGCCGAGCCCTGCAGTCCAGTCTCAGCCGAGCCCTGCAGTCCAGAGTCTCAGCCGAGCCCTGCAGTCCAGAGTCTCAGCCGAGCCCTGCAGAGTCTCAGCCGAGCCCTGCAGAGTCTCAGCCGAGCCCTGCAGATTCTCAGCCGAGCCCTCAGTCCAGAGTCTCAGCCGAGCCCTGCAGTGCAGATCTCAGCCGAGCCCTGCAGAGTCTCAGCCGAGCCCTGCAGAGTCTCAGCCGAGCCCTGCAGAGTCTCAGCCGAGCCCTGCAGTCCAGAGTGTCAGCCGAGCCCTGCAGTCCAGAGCTCGAGCCCTGCAGTCCAGAGTCTCAGCCGAGCCCTGCAGTCCAGAGTCTCAGCCGAGCCCTGCAGTCCAGAGTCTCAGCCGAGCCCTGCAGTCCAGAGTCTCAGCCGAGCCGTGCAGTCCAGAGTCTCAGCCGAGCCCTGCAGAGTCTCAGCCAAGCCCTGCAGAGTCTCAGCCGAGCCCTGCACAGTCTCAGCCGAGCCCTGCAGAGTCTAAGCCAAGCCCTGCAGAGTCTCAGCCGAGCCCTACAGTCCAGAGTCTCAGCCGAGCCCTGCAGTCCAGAGTCTCAGCCGAGCCCTGCAGTCCAGAGTCTCAGCCGAGCCCTGCAGTCCAGAGTCTCAGCCGAGCCCTGCAGTCCAGAGTCTCAGCCGAGCCCTGCAGTCCAGAGTCTCAGCCGAGCCCTGAAGTCCAGAGTCTCAGCCGAGCCCTGCAGTCCAGAGTCTCAGCCGAGCCCTGCAGTCCAGAGTCTCAGCCGAGCCCTGCAGTCCAGAGTCTCAGCCGAGCCCTGCAGTCCAGAGTCTCAGCCGAGCCCTGCAGTCCAGAGTCTCAGCCGAGCCCTGCAGTCCAGAGTCTCAGCCGAGCCCTGCAGTCCAGAGTCTCAGCCGAGCCCTGCAGTCCAGAGTCTCAGCCGAGCCCTGCAGTCCAGAGTCTCAGCCAGCCCTGCAGTCCAGTCTCAGCCGAGCCCTGCAGTCCAGAGTCTCAGCCGAGCCCTGCAGTCCAGAGTCTCAGCCGAGCCCTGCAGTCCAGAGTCTCAGCCGAGCCCTGCAGTCCAGAGTCTCAGCCGAGCCCTGCAGTCCAGAGTCTCAGCCGAGCCCTGCAGTCCAGAGTCTCAGCTGAGCCCTGCAGTCCAGAGTCTCAGCCGAGCCCTGCAGTCCAGAGTCTCAGCCGAGCCCTGCAGTCCAGAGTCTCAGCCGAGCCCTGCAGTCCAGAGTCTCAGCCGAGCCCTGCAGTCCAGAGTCTCAGCCGAGCCCTGCAGTCCAGAGTCTCAGCCGAGCCCTGCAGTCCAGAGTCTCAGCCGAGCCCTGCAGTCCAGAGTCTCAGCCGAGCCCTGCAGTCCAGAGTCTCAGCCGAGCCCTGCAGTCCAGAGTCTCAGCCGAGCCCTGCAGTCCAGAGTCTCAGCCGAGCCCTGCAGTCCAGAGTCTCAGCCGAGCCCTGCAGTCCAGAGTCTCAGCCGAGCCCTGCAGTCCAGAGTCTCAGCCGAGCCCTGCAGTCCAGAGTCTCAGCCGAGCCCTGCAGTCCAGAGTCTCAGCCGAGCCCTGCAGTCCAGAGTCTCAGCCGAGCCCTGCAGAGTCTCAGCCGAGCCCTGCAGAGTCTCAGCCGAGCCCTGCAGAACCTCAGCCGAGCCCTGCAGAGTCTCAGCCGAGCCCTGCAGAGTCTCAGCCGAGCTCCTGCAGTCCAGAGTCTCAGCCGAGCCCTGCAGTCCAGAGTCTCAGCCGAGTCCTGCAGTCCAGAGTCTCAGCCGAGCCCTGCAGTCCAGAGTCTCAGCCGAGCCCTGCAGAGTCTCAGCCGAGCCCTGCAGAATCTCAGCCGAGCCCTGCAGAGTCTCAGCCGAGCCCTGCAGTCCAGAGTCTCAGCCGAGCCCTGCAGTCCAGTCTCAGCCGAGCCCTGCAGTCCAGTCTCAGCCGAGCCCTGCAGTCCAGTCTCAGCCGAGCCCTGCAGTCCAGTCTCAGCCGAGCCCTGCAGAGTCTCAGCCGAGCCCTGCAGTCCAGACTGTCAGCCGAGCCCTGCAGTCCAGAGTCTCAGCCGAGCCCTGCAGTCCAGAGTCTCAGCCGAGCCCTGCAGTCCAGAGTCTCAGCCGAGCCCTGCAGTCCAGAGTCTCAGCCGAGCCCTGCAGTCCAGAGTCTCAGCCGAGCCCTGCAGAGTCTCAGCCAAGCCCTGCAGAGTCTCAGCCGAGCCCTGCACAGTCTCAGCCGAGCCCTGCAGAGTCTCAGCCAAGCCCTGCAGAGTCTCAGCCGAGCCGCTGCAGTCCAGAGTCTCAGCCGAGCCCTGCAGTCCAGAGTCTCAGCCGAGCCCTGCAGTCCAGAGTCTCAGCCGAGCCCTGCAGTCCAGAGTCTCAGCCGAGCCCTGCAGTCCAGAGTCTCAGCCGAGCCCTGCAGTCCAGAGTCTCAGCCGAGCCCTGCAGTCCAGAGTCTCAGCCGAGCCCTGCAGTCCAGAGTCTCAGCCGAGCCCTGCAGTCCAGAGTCTCAGCCGAGCCCTGCAGTCCAGAGTCTCAGCCGAGCCCTGCAGTCCAGAGTCTCAGCCGAGCCCTGCAGTCCAGAGTCTCAGCCGAGCCCTGCAGTCCAGAGTCTCAGCCGAGCCCTGCAGTCCAGAGTCTCAGCCGAGCCCTGCAGTCCAGAGCCGAGCAATGCAGTCCAGTCTCAACCAAGCCCTGCAGTCCAGAGTCTCAGCCGAGCCCTGCAGTCCAGAGTCTCAGCCGAGCCCTGCAGTCCAGAGTCTCAGCCGAGCCCTGCAGTCCAGAGTCTCAGCCGAGCCCTGTAGTCCAGAGTCTCAGCCGAGCCCTGCAGTCCAGACTCTCAGCTGAGCCCTGCAGTCCAGATCTCAGCCGAGCCCTGCAGTCCAGAGTCTCAGCCGAGCCTTGCAGTCTAGAGTCTCAGCCGAGCCTTGCAGTCCAGAGTCTCAGCCGAGCCCTGCAGTCCAGAGTCTCAGCCGAGCCCTGCAGTCCAGAGCATCTCAGCCGAGCCCTGCAGTCCAGAGTCTCAGCCGAGCCCTGCAGTCCAGAGCCGAGCCCTGCAGTCCAGAGCCGAGCCCTGCAGTCCAGAGCCGAGCCCTGCAGTCCAGTCTCAGCCGAGCCCTGCAGTCCAGTCTCAGCCGAGCCCTGCAGTCCAGAGTCTCAGCCGAGCCCTGCAGTCCAGAGTCTCAGCCGAGCCCTGCAGAGTCTCAGCTGAGCCCTGCAGAGTCTCAGCCGAGCCCTGCAGATTCTCAGCCGAGCCCTCAGTCCAGAGTCTCAGCCGAGCCCTGCAGTGCAGTCTCAGCCGAGCCCTGCAGAGTCTCAGCCGAGCCCTGCAGAGTCTCAGCCGAGCCCTGCAGAGTCTCAGCCGAGCCCTGCAGTCCAGAGTGTCAGCCGAGCCCTGCAGTCCAGAGTCGAGCCCTGCAGTCCAGAGTCTCAGCCGAGCCCTGCAGTCCAGAGTCTCAGCCGAGCCCTGCAGTCCAGAGTCTCAGCCGAGCCCTGCAGTCCAGAGTCTCAGCCGAGCCGTGCAGTCCAGAGTCTCAGCCGAGCCCTGCAGAGTCTCAGCCAAGCCCTGCAGAGTCTCAGCCGAGCCCTGCAGAGTCTAAGCCAAGCCCTGCAGAGTCTCAGCCAAGCCCTACAGTCCAGAGTCTCAGCCGAGCCCTGCAGCCCAGAGTCTCAGCCGAGCCCTGCAGTCCAGAGTCTCAGCCGAGCCCTGCAGTCCAGAGTCTCAGCCGAGCCCTGCAGTCCAGAGTCTCAGCCGAACCCTGAAGTCCAGAGTCTCAGCCGAGCCCTGCAGTCCAGAGTCTCAGCCGAGCCCTGTAGTCCAGAGTCTCAGCCGAGCCCTGCAGTCCAGAGTCTCAGCCGAGCCCTGCAGTCCAGAGTCTCAGCCGAGCCCTGCAGTCCAGAGTCTCAGCCGAGCCCTGCAGTCCAGAGTCTCAGCCGAGCCCTGCAGTCCAGAGTCTCAGCCAAGCCCTGCAGTCCAGAGCCGAGCAATGCAGTCCAGTCTCAGCCTAGCCCTGCAGTCCAGAGTCTCAGCCGAGCCCTGCAGTCCAGAGTCTCAGCCGAGCCCTGCAGTCCAGAGTCTCAGCCGAGCCCTGCAGTCCAGTCTCAGCCGAGTCCTGCAGTCCAGAGTCTCAGCTGAGCCCTGCAGTCCAGAGTCAGCCGAGCCCTGCAGTCCAGAGTCTCAGCCGAGCCCTGCAGAGTTTCAGCAGAGCCCTGCAGTCCAGAGTCTCAGCCGAGCCCTGCAGTCCAGAGTCTCAGCCGAGCCCTGCAGTCCAGAGTCTCATCCCAGCCCTGCAGTCCAGAGTCTCAGCCCAGCCCTGCAGAGTCTCAGCAGAGCCCTGCAGTCCAGAGTCTCAGCCGAGCCCTGCAGTCCAGAGTCTCAGCCGAGCCCTGCAGTCCAGAGTCTCAGCCCAGCCCTGCAGTCCAGAGTCTCAGCCCAGCCCTGCAGTCCAGAGCTCCAGCCCTGCAGTCCAGAGTCTCAGCCAAGCCCTGCAGTCCAGAGTCTCAGCCGAGCCCTGCAGTCCAGAGTCTCAGCCGAGCCCTGCAGTCCAGAGTCTCAGCCGAGCCCTGCAGTCCAGAGTCTCAGCTGAGCCCTACAGAGTCCAGAGCCGAGCCCTGCAGTCCAGAGTCTCAGCCGAGCCCTGCAGTCCAGAGCTCAGCCAAGCCCTGCAGTCCAGAGTCTCAGCCGAGCCCTGCAGTCCAGGTCTCAGCCGAGCCCTGCAGTCCAGAGTCTCAGCCGAGCCCTGCAGTCCAGAGTCTCAGCCGAGCCCTGCAGTCCAGAGTCTCAGCCGAGCCCTGCAGTCCAGAGTCTCAGCCGAGCCCTGCAGTCCAGAGTCTCAGCCGAGCCCTGCAGTCCAGAGTCTCAGCCGAGCCCTGCAGTCCAGAGCGTCTCAGCCGAGCCCTGCAGTCCAGAGTCTCAGCCGAGCCCTGCAGTCCAGAGCCGAGCCCTGCAGTCCAGAGCCGAGCCCTGCAGTCCAGAGTCTCAGCTGAGCCCTGCAGTCCAGGGTCTCAGCCGAGCCCTGCAGTCCAGAGTCTCAGCCGAGCCCTGCAGTCCAGAGTCTCAGCTGAGCCCTGCAGTCCAGAGCCAAGCCCTGCAGTCCAGAGTCTCAGCCGAGCCCTGCAGTCCAGAGTCTCAGCCGAGCCCTGCAGTCCAGAGTCAGCCGAGCCCTGCAGTCCAGAGTCTCAGCCGAGCCCTGCAGTCCAGAGTCTCAGCCGAGCCCTGCAGTCCAGAGTCTCAGCCGAGCCCTGCAGTCCAGAGTCTCAGCCGAGCCCTGCAGTCCAGAGTCTCAGCCGAGCCCTGCAGTCCAGACTCTCAGCCGAGCACTGCAGTCCAGAGTCTCAGCCGAGCCCTGCAGTCCAGAGTCTCAGCCGAGCCTTGCAGTCTAGAGTCTCAGCCGAGCCTTGCAGTCCAGAGACTCAGCCGAGCCCTGCAATCCAGAGTCTCAGCTGAGCCCTGCAGTCCAGAGCATCTCAGCCGAGCCCTGCAGTCCAGAGTCTCAGCCGAGCCCTGCAGTCCAGAGCCGAGCCCTGCAGTCCAGAGCCGAGCCCTGCAGTCCAGTCTCAGCCGAGCCCTGCAGTCCAGAGTCTCAGCCGAGCCCTGCAGTCCAGAGTCTCAGCCGAGCCCTGCAGTCCAGAGTCTCAGCTGAGCCCTGCAGTCCAGAGTCTCAGCTGAGCCCTGCAGTCCAGAGTCTCAGCCGAGCCCTGCAGAGTTTCAGCCGAGCCCTGCAGTCCAGAGTCTCAGCCGAGCCCTGCAGTCCAGAGTCTCAGCCCAGCCCTGCAGTCCAGAGTCTCAGCCCAGCCCTGCAGTCCAGAGCCCAGCCCTGCAGTCCAGAGCCCAGCCCTACAGTCCAGAGTCTCAGCCGAGCCCTGCAGTCCAGAGTCTCAGCCGAGCCCTGCAGTCCAGAGTCTCAGCCGAGCCCTGCAGTCCAGAGTCTCAGCCGAGCCCTGCAGTCCAGAGCCGAGCCCTGCAGTCCAGAGTCTCAGCCGAGCCCTGCAGTCCAGAGTCAGCCGAGCCCTGCAGTCCAGAGTCTCAGCCGAGCCCTGCAGAGTCTCAGCCGAGCCCTGCAGTCCAGAGTCTCAGCCGAGCCCTGCAGTCCAGAGTCTCAGCCGAGCCCTGCAGTCCAGAGTCTCAGCCGAGCCCTGCAGTCCAGAGCCTCTCAGCCGAGCCCTGCAGTCCAGAGCATCTCAGCCGAGCCCTGCAGTCCAGTCTCAGCCGAGCCCTGCAGTCCAGAGTCTCAGCCGAGCCCTGCAGTCCAGAGTCTCAGCTGAGCCCTGCAGAGTCTCAGCCGAGCCCTGCAGTCCAAAGTCTCAGCCGAGCCCTGCAGTCCAGAGTCTCAGCCGAGCCCTGCAGTCCAGAGTCTCAGCCGAGCCCTGCAGTCCAGAGTCTCAGCCGAGCCCTGCAGTCCAGAGCCGAGCCCTGCAGTCCATTCTCAGCCGAGCCCTGCAGTCCAGAGACTCAGCCGAGCCCTGCAGTCCAGAGTCTCAGCCGAGCCCTGCAGAGGTCTCAGCCGAGCCCTGCAGAGTCTCAGCCGAGCCCTGCAGAGTCTCAGCCGAGCCCTGCAGTGTCTCAGCCGAACCCTGCAGAGTCTCAGCCGAGCCCTGCAGAGTCTCAGCCGAGTCCTGCAGTCCAGAGTCTCAGCCGAGCCCTGCAGATTCTCAGCCGAGTCCTGCAGTCCAGAGTCTCAGCCGAGCCCTGCAGTCCAGAGTCTCAGCCGAGCCCTGCAGAGTCTCAGCCGAGCCCTGCAGAATCTCAGCCGAGCCCTGCAGAGTCTCAGCCGAGTCCTGCAGTCCAGAGTCTCAGCCGAGCCCTGCAGTCCAGAGTCTCAGCCGAGTCCTGCAGTCCAGAGTCTCAGCCGAGCCCTGCAGTCCAGAGTCTCAGCCGAGCCCTGCAGAGTCTCAGCCGAGCCCTGCAGAGTCTCAGCCGAGCTCTGCAGAGTCTCAGCCGAGCCCTGCAGAGTCTCAGCCGAGCCCTGCAGAGTCTCAGCCGAGCCCTCAGTCCAGAGTCTCAGCCGAGCCCTGCAGTCCAGTCTCAGCCGAGCCCTGCAGAGTCTCAGCCGAGCCCTGCAGTGTCTCAGCCGAGCCCTGCAGTCCAGAGTGTCAGCCGAGCCCTGCAGTCCAGAGCTCGAGCCCTGCAGTCCAGAGTCTCAGCCGAGCCCTGCAGTCCAGAGTCTCAGCCGAGCCCTGCAGTCCAGAGTCTCAGCCGAGCCCTGCAGAGTCTCAGCCAAGCCCTGCAGAGTCTCAGCCAAACCCTGCAGAGTCTCAGCCAAGCCCTGCAGAGTCTCAGCCAAGCCCTGCAGAGTCTCAGCCAAGCCCTACAGAGTCTCAGCCAAGCCCTACAGACCAGAGTCTCAGCCGAGCCCTGCAGTCCAGAGTCTCAGCCGAGCCCTGCAGTCCAGAGTCTCAGCCGAGCCCTGCAGTCCAGAGTCTCAGCCCAGCCCTGCAGTCCAGAGTCTCAGCCGAGCCCTGCAGTCCAGAGTCTCAGCCGAGCCCTGCAGTCCAGAGTCTAGGCCGAACCCTGCAGTCCAGAGCCGAGCCCTGCAGTCCAGAGCCGAGCCCTGCAGTCCATTCTCAGCCGAGCCCTGCAGTCCAGAGTCTCAGCCGAGCCCTGCAGAGTTTCAGCCGAGCCCTGCAGAGTCTCAGCCGAGCCCTGCAGAGTCTCAGCCGAGCCCTGCAGTGTCTCAGCCGAACCCTGCAGAGTCTCAGCCGAGCCCTGCAGAGTCTCAGCCGAGTCCTGCAGTCCAGAGTCTCAGCCGAGCCCTGCAGATTCTCAGCTGAGTCCTGCAGTCCAGAGTCTCAGCCGAGCCCTGCAGTCCAGAGTCTCAGCCGAGCCCTGCAGTCCAGAGTCTCAGCCGAGCCGTGCAGTCCAGAGTCTCAGCCGAGCCCTGCAGAGTCTCAGCCAAGCCCTGCAGAGTCTCAGCCGAGCCCTGCAGAGTCTAAGCCAAGCCCTGCAGAGTCTCAGCCAAGCCCTACAGTCCAGAGTCTCAGCCGAGCCCTGCAGTCCAGAGTCTCAGCCGAGCCCTGCAGTCCAGAGTCTCAGCCGAGCCCTGCAGTCCAGAGTCTCAGCCGAGCCCTGCAGTCCAGAGTCTCAGCCGAGCCCTGCAGTCCAGAGTCTCAGCCGAGCCCTGCAGTCCAGCTCAGTCGAGCCCTGCAGTCCAGAGTCTCAGCCGAGCCCTGCAGTCCAGAGTCTCAGCCGAGCCCTGCAGTCCAGAGTCTCAGCCGAGCCCTGCAGTCCAGAGTCTCAGCCGAGCCCTGCAGTCCAGAGTCTCAGCCGAGCCCTGCAGTCCAGAGTCTCAGCCGAGCCCTGTAGTCCAGAGTCTCAGCCGAGCCCTGCAGTCCAGAGTCTCAGCCGAGCCCTGCAGTCCAGAGTCTCAGCCGAGCCCTGCAGTCCAGAGTCTCAGCCGAGCCCTGCAGTCCAGAGTCTCAGCCGAGCCCTGCAGTCCAGAGTCTCAGCCGAGCCCTGCAGTCCAGAGTCTCAGCCAAGCCCTGCAGTCCAGAGCCGAGCAATGCAGTCCAGTCTCAGCCTAGCCCTGCAGTCCAGAGTCTCAGCCGAGCCCTGCAGTCCAGAGTCTCAGCCGAGCCCTGCAGTCCAGAGTCTCAGCCGAGCCCTGCAGTCCAGAGTCTCAGCTGAGCCCTGCAGAGTCTCAGCCGAGCCCTGCAGTCCAGAGTCTCAGCCGAGCCCTGCAGTCCAGAGTCTCAGCCGAGCCCTGCAGAGTCTCAGCCAGAGCCCTGCAGTCCAGAGTCTCAGCCGAGCCCTGCAGTCCAGAGTCTCAGCCGAGCCCTGCAGTCCAGAGTCTCATCCCAGCCCTGCAGTCCAGAGTCTCAGCCCAGCCCTGCAGTCCAGAGCCCAGCCCTGCAGTCCAGAGTCTCAGCCGAGCCCTGCAGTCCAGAGTCTCAGCCGAGCCCTGCAGTCCAGAGTCTCAGCCGAGCCCTGCAGTCCAGAGTCTCAGCCGAGCCCTGCAGTCCAGAGTCTCAGCTGAGCCCTGCAGTCCAGAGCCGAGCCCTGCAGTCCAGAGTCTCAGCCGAGCCCTGCAGTCCAGAGTCTCAGCCGAGCCCTGCAGTCCAGAGTCTCAGCCGAGCCCTGCAGAGTCTCAGCCGAGCCCTGCAGTCCAGAGTCTCAGCCGAGCCCTGCAGTCCAGAGTCTCAGCCGAGCCCTGCAGTCCAGAGTCTCAGCCGAGCCCTGCAGTCCAGAGTCTCAGCCGAGCCCTGCAGTCCAGAGTCTCAGCCGAGCCCTGCAGTCCAGAGTCTCAGCCGAGCCCTGCAGTCCAGAGTCTCAGCCGAGCCCTGCAGTCCAGAGTCTCAGCCGAGCCCTGCAGTCCAGAGCGTCTCAGCCGAGCCCTGCAGTCCAGAGTCTCAGCCGAGCCCTGCAGTCCAGAGCCGAGCCCTGCAGTCCAGAGCCGAGCCCTGCAGTCCAGAGTCTCAGCTGAGCCCTGCAGTCCAGGGTCTCAGCCGAGCCCTGCAGTCCAGAGTCTCAGCCGAGCCCTGCAGTCCAGAGTCTCAGCTGAGCCCTGCAGTCCAGAGCCAAGCCCTGCAGTCCAGAGTCTCAGCCGAGCCCTGCAGTCCAGAGTCTCAGCTGAGCCCTGCAGTCCAGAGTCTCAGCCGAGCCCTGCAGACCAGAGTCTCAGCCGAGCCCTGCAGACCAGAGTCTCAGCCGAGCCCTGCAGTCCAGAGTCTCAGCCGAGCCCTGCAGTCCAGAGTCTCAGCCGAGCCCTGCAGTCCAGAGTCTCAGCCGAGCCCTGCAGTCCAGAGTCTCAGCCGAGCCCTGCAGTCCAGAGTCTCAGCCGAGCCCTGCAGTCCAGAGTCTCAGCCGAGCCCTGCAGTCCAGAGTCTCAGCCGAGCCTTGCAGTCTAGAGTCTCAGCCGAGCCTTCCAGTCCAGAGTCTCAGCCGAGCCCTGCAGTCCAGAGTCTCAGCTGAGCCCTGCAGTCCAGAGCATCTCAGCCGAGCCCTGCAGTCCAGAGTCTCAGCCGAGCCCTGCAGTCCAGAGCCGAGCCCTGCAGTCCAGAGCCGAGCCCTGCAGTCCAGTCTCAGCCGAGCCCTGCAGTCCAGTCTCAGCCGAGCCCTGCAGTCCAGAGTCTCAGCCGAGCCCTGCAGTCCAGAGTCTCAGCTGAGCCCTGCAGTCCAGAGTCTCAGCTGAGCCCTGCAGTCCAGAGTCTCAGCCGAGCCCTGCAGAGTTTCAGCCGAGCCCTGCAGTCCAGAGTCTCAGCCGAGCCCTGCAGTCCAGAGTCTCAGCCCAGCCCTGCAGTCTAGAGTCTCAGCCCAGCCCTGCAGTCCAGAGCCCAGCCCTGCAGTCCAGAGCCCAGCCCTGCAGTCCAGAGTCTCAGCCGAGCCCTGCAGTCCAGAGTCTCAGCCGAGCCCTGCAGTCCAGAGTCTCAGCCGAGCCCTGCAGTCCAGAGTCTCAGCTGAGCCCTGCAGTCCAGAGCCGAGCCCTGCAGTCCAGAGTCTCAGCCGAGCCCTGCAGTCCAGAGTCAGCCGAGCCCTGCAGTCCAGAGTCTCAGCCGAGCCCTGCAGTCCAGAGTCTCAGCCGAGCCCTGCAGTCCAGAGTCTCAGCCGAGCCCTGCAGTCCAGAGTCTCAGCCAAGCCCTGCAGTCCAGAGCCGAGCAATGCAGTCCAGTCTCAGCCTAGCCCTGCAGTCCAGAGTCTCAGCCGAGCCCTGCAGTCCAGTCTCAGCCGAGTCCTGCAGTCCAGAGTCTCAGCTGAGCCCTGCAGTCCAGAGTCTCAGCTGAGCCCTGCAGAGTCTCAGCCGAGCCCTGCAGTCCAGAGTCTCAGCCGAGCCCTGCAGTCCAGAGTCTCAGCCGAGCCCTGCAGAGTTTCAGCAGAGCCCTGCAGTCCAGAGTCTCAGCCGAGCCCTGCAGTCCAGAGTCTCAGCCGAGCCCTGCAGTCCAGAGTCTCATCCCAGCCCTGCAGTCCAGAGTCTCAGCCCAGCCCTGCAGTCCAGAGCCCAGCCCTGCAGTCCAGAGTCTCAGCCGAGCCCTGCAGTCCAGAGTCTCAGCCGAGCCCTGCAGTCCAGAGTCTCAGCCGAGCCCTGCAGTCCAGAGTCTCAGCCGAGCCCTGCAGTCCAGAGTCTCAGCCGAGCCCTGCAGTCCAGAGTCTCAGCCGAGCCCTGCAGTCCAGAGTCTCAGCCGAGCCCTACAGTCCAGAGCCGAGCCCTGCAGTCCAGAGTCTCAGCCGAGCCCTGCAGTCCAGAGTCTCAGCCGAGCCCTGCAGTCCAGAGTCTCAGCCGAGCCCTGCAGAGTCTCAGCCGAGCCCTGCAGTCCAGAGTCTCAGCCGAGCCCTGCAGTCCAGAGTCTCAGCCGAGCCCTGCAGTCCAGAGTCTCAGCCGAGCCCTGCAGTCCAGAGTCTCAGCCGAGCCCTGCAGTCCAGAGTCTCAGCCGAGCCCTGCAGTCCAGAGCCGAGCAATGCAGTCCAGTCTCAGCCTAGCCCTGCAGTCCAGAGTCTCAGCCGAGCCCTGCAGTCCAGAGTCTCAGCCGAGCCCTGCAGTCCAGAGTCTCAGCCGAGCCCTGCAGTCCAGAGCGTCTCAGCCGAGCCCTGCAGTCCAGAGTCTCAGCCGAGCCCTGCAGTCCAGAGCCGAGCCCTGCAGTCCAGAGCCGAGCCCTGCAGTCCAGAGTCTCAGCTGAGCCCTGCAGTCCAGGGTCTCAGCCGAGCCCTGCAGTCCAGAGTCTCAGCCGAGCCCTGCAGTCCAGAGTCTCAGCCGAGCCCTGCAGTCCAGAGTCTCAGCTGAGCCCTGCAGTCCAGAGCCAAGCCCTGCAGTCCAGAGTCTCAGCCGAGCCCTGCAGTCCAGAGTCTCAGCTGAGCCCTGCAGTCCAGAGTCAGCCGAGCCCTGCAGACCAGAGTCTCAGCCGAGCCCTGCAGACCAGAGTCTCAGCCGAGCCCTGCAGTCCAGAGTCTCAGCCGAGCCCTGCAGTCCAGAGTCTCAGCCGAGCCCTGCAGTCCAGAGTCTCAGCCGAGCCCTGTAGTCCAGAGTCTCAGCCGAGCCCTGCAGTCCAGACTCTCAGCCGAGCCCTGCAGTCCAGAGTCTCAGCCGAGCCCTGCAGTCCAGAGTCTCAGCCGAGCCTTGCAGTCTAGAGTCTCAGCCGAGCCTAGCAGTCCAGAGACTCAGCCGAGCCCTGCAATCCAGAGTCTCAGCTGAGCCCTGCAGTCCAGAGCATCTCAGCCGAGCCCTGCAGTCCAGAGTCTCAGCCGAGCCCTGCAGTCCAGAGCCGAGCCCTGCAGTCCAGAGCCGAGCCCTGCAGTCCAGTCTCAGCCGAGCCCTGCAGTCCAGTCTCAGCCGAGCCCTGCAGTCCAGAGTCTCAGCCGAGCCCTGCAGTCCAGAGTCTCAGCTGAGCCCTGCAGTCCAGAGTCTCAGCTGAGCCCTGCAGTCCAGAGTCTCAGCCGAGCCCTGCAGAGTTTCAGCCGAGCCCTGCAGTCCAGAGTCTCAGCCGAGCCCTGCAGTCCAGAGTCTCAGCCCAGCCCTGCAGTCTAGAGTCTCAGCCCAGCCCTGCAGTCCAGAGCCCAGCCCTGCAGTCCAGAGCCCAGCCCTGCAGTCCAGAGTCTCAGCCGAGCCCTGCAGTCCAGAGTCTCAGCCGAGCCCTGCAGTCCAGAGTCTCAGCTGAGCCCTGCAGGCCAGAGCCGAGCCCTGCAGTCCAGAGTCTCAGCCGAGCCCTGCAGTCCAGAGTCAGCCGAGCCCTGCAGTCCAGAGTCTCAGCCGAGCCCTGCAGAGTCTCAGCCGAGCCCTGCAGTCCAGAGTCTCAGCCGAACCCTGCAGTCCAGAGTCTCAGCCGAGCCCTGCAGTCCAGAGCCTCTCAGCCGAGCCCTGCAGTCCAGAGCATCTCAGCCGAGCCCTGCAGTCCAGAGTCTCAGCCGAGCCCTGCAGTCCAGAGTCTCAGCCGAGCCCTGCAGTCCAGAGCCGAGCCCTGCAGTCCATTCTCAGCCGAGCCCTGCAGTCCAGAGACTCAGCCGAGCCCTGCAGTCCAGAGTCTCAGCCGAGCCCTGCAGAGGTTCAGCCGAGCCCTGCAGAGTCTCAGCCGAGCCCTGCAGAGTCTCAGCCGAGCCCTGCAGTGTCTCAGCCGAGCCCTGCAGAGTCTCAGCCGAGCCCTGCAGAGTCTCAGCCGAGTCCTGCAGTCCAGAGTCTCAGCCGAGCCCTGCAGATTCTCAGCCGAGTCCTGCAGTCCAGAGTCTCAGCCGAGCCCTGCAGTCCAGAGTCTCAGCCGAGCCCTGCAGAGTCTCAGCCGAGCCCTGCAGAGTCTCAGCCGAGCCCTGCAGAGTCTCAGCCGAGCCCTGCAGAGTCTCAGCCGAGTCCTGCAGTCCAGAGTCTCAGCCGAGCCCTGCAGATTCTCAGCCGAGTCCTGCAGTCCAGAGTCTCAGCCGAGCCCTGCAGTCCAGAGTCTCAGCCGAGCCCTGCAGAGTCTCAGCCGAGCCCTGCAGAGTCTCAGCCGAGCTCTGCAGAGTCTCAGCCGAGCCCTGCAGAGTCTCAGCCGAGCCCTGCAGAGTCTCAGCCGAGCCCTCAGTCCAGAGTCTCAGCCGAGCCCTGCAGTCCAGTCTCAGCCGAGCCCTGCAGAGTCTCAGCCGAGCCCTGCAGTGTCTCAGCCGAGCCCTGCAGTCCAGAGTGTCAGCCGAGCCCTGCAGTCCAGAGTCGAGCCCTGCAGTCCAGAGTCTCAGCCGAGCCCTGCAGAGTCTCAGCCAAGCCCTACAGACCAGAGTCTCAGCCGAGCCCTGCAGTCCAGAGTCTCAGCCGAGCCCTGCAGTCCAGAGTCTCAGCCGAGCCCTGCAGTCCAGAGTCTCAGCCCAGCCCTGCAGTCCAGAGTCTCAGCCGAGCCCTGCAGTCCAGAGTCTCAGCCGAGCCCTGCAGTCCAGAGTCTCAGCCCAGCCCTGCAGTCCAGAGTCTCAGCCCAGCCCTGCAGTCCAGAGTCTCAGCCCAGCCCTGCAGTCCAGAGTCTCAGCCCAGCCCTGCAGTCCAGAGCCGAGCCCTGCAGTCCATTCTCAGCCGAGCCCTGCAGTCCATTCTCAGCCGAGCCCTGCAGAGTTTCAGCCGAGCCTCTGCAGAGTCTCAGCCGAGCCCTGCAGAGTCTCAGCCGAGCCCTGCAGTGTCTCAGCCGAACCCTGCAGAGTCTCAGCCGAGCCCTGCAGAGTCTCAGCCGAGTCCTGCAGTCCAGAGTCTCAGCCGAGCCCCTGCAGATTCTCAGCTGAGTCCTGCAGTCCAGAGTCTCAGCCGAGCCCTGCAGTCCAGAGTCTCAGCCGAGCCCTGCAGTCCAGAGTCTCAGCCGAGCCCTGCAGAGTCTCAGCCGAGCCCTGCAGAGTCTCAGCCGAGCCCTGCAGAGTCTCAGCCGAGCCCTGCAGAGTCTCAGCCGAGTCCTGCAGTCCAGAGTCTCAGCCGAGCCCTGCAGAGTCTCAGCCAAGCCCTACAGACCAGAGTCTCAGCCGAGCCCTGCAGTCCAGAGTCTCAGCCGAGCCCTGCAGTCCAGAGTCTCAGCCCAGCCCTGCAGTCCAGAGTCTCAGCCCAGCCCTGCAGTCCAGAGTCTCAGCCCAGCCCTGCAGTCCAGAGTCTCAGCCGAGCCCTGCAGTCCAGAGTCTAGGCCAAACCCTGAAGTCCAGAGTCTCAGCCGAGCCCTGCAGTCCAGAGTCTCAGCCGAGCCCTGCAGTCCAGAGTCTCAGCCGAGCCCTGCAGTCCAGAGTCTCAGCCGAGCCCTGCAGTCCAGAGTCTCAGCCGAGCCCTGCAGTCCAGAGCGTCTCAGCCGAGCCCTGCAGTCCAGAGTCTCAGCCGAGCCCTGCAGTCCAGAGTCTCAGCCGAGCCCTGCAGTCCAGAGCCGAGCCCTGCAGTCCAGTCTCAGCCGAGCCCTGCAGTCCAGAGTCTCAGCCGAGCCCTGCAGTCCAGAGTCTCAGCCGAGCCCTGCAGTCCAGTCTCAGCCGAGCCCTGCAGTCCAGTCTCAGCCGAGCCCTGCAGTCCAGTCTCAGCCGAGCCCTGCAGTCCAGTCTCAGCCGAGCCCTGCAGTCCAGAGTCTCAGCCGAGCCCTGCAGTCCAGAGTCTCAGCCGAGCCCTGCAGTCCAGAGTCTCAGCCGAGCCCTGCAGTCCAGAGTCTCAGCCGAGCCCTGCAGTCCAGAGTCTCAGCCGAGCCCTGCAGTCCAGAGTCTCAGCCGAGCCCTGCAGTCCAGAGTCTCAGCCGAGCCCTGCAGAGTTTCAGCCGAGCCCTGCAGTCCAGAGTCTCAGCCGAGCCCTGCAGTCCAGAGTCTCAGCCGAGCCCTGCAGTCCAGAGTCTCAGCCGAGCCCTGCAGTCCAGAGTCTCAGCCGAGCCCTGCAGTCCAGAGTCTCAGCCGAGCCCTGCAGTCCAGAGTCTCAGCCCAGCCCTGCAGTCCAGAGCCCAACCCTGCCGTCCAGAGTCTCAGCCGAGCCCTGCAGTCCAGAGCCGAGCCCTGCAGTCCAGAGTCTCAGCCGAGCCCTGCAGTCCAGAGTCTCAGCCGAGCCCTGCAGTCCAGAGTCTCAACAGAGCCCTGCAGTCCAGAGTCTCAGCTGAGCCCTGCAGTCCAGAGCCGAGCCCTGCAGTCCAGAGTCTCAGCCGAGCCCTGCAGTCCAGAGTCAGCCGAGCCCTGCAGTCCAGAGTCTCAGCCGAGCCCTGCAGAGTCTCAGCCGAGCCCTGCAGTCCAGAGTCTCAGCCGAGCCCTGTAGTCCAGAGTCTCAGCCGAGACCTGCAGTCCAGAGTCTCAGCCGAGCCCTGCAGTCCAGAGTCTCAGCCGAGCCCTGCAGTCCAGAGTCTCAGCCGAGCCTTGCAGTCCAGAGTCTCAGCCGAGTCTTGCAGTCCAGAGTCTTAGCCGAGCCCTGCAGTCCAGAGTCTCAGCCGAGCCCTGCAGTCCAGAGTCTCAGCCGAGCCCTGCAGTCCAGAGTCTCAGCCGAGCCCTGCAGTCCAGAGTCTCAGCCGAGCCCTGCAGTCCAGAGCCGAGCCCTGCAGTCCAGTCTCAGCCCAGCCCTGCAGTCCAGAGTCTCAGCCCAGCCCTGCAGTCCAGAGCCCAGCCCTGCACAGAGCCCAGCCCTGCAGTCCAGAGTCTCAGCCGAGCCCCGCAGTCCAGAGTCTCAGCCGAGCCCTGCAGTCCAGAGTCTCAGCCGAGCCCTGCAGTCCAGAGTCTCAGCCGAGCCCTGCAGTCCAGAGTCTCAGCTGAGCCCTGCAGTCCAGAGTCTCAGCTGAGCCCTGCAGTCCAGAGCCGAGCCCTGCAGTCCAGAGTCTTAGCCGAGCCCTGCAGTCCAGAGTCAGCCGAGCCCTGCAGTCCAGAGTCTCAGCCGAGCCCTGCAGAGTCTCAGCCGAGCCCTGCAGTCCAGAGTCTCAGCCGAGCCCTGCAGTCCAGAGTCTCAGCCGAGCCCTGCAGTCCAGAGTCTCAGCCGAGCCCCTGCAGTCCAGAGTCTCAGCCGAGCCCTGCAGTCCAGAGTCTCAGCCGAGCCCTGCAGTCCAGAGTCTCAGCCGAGCCCTGCAGTCCAGAGCATCTCAGCCGAGCCCTGCAGTCCAGAGTCTCAGCCGAGCCCTGCAGAGTCTCAGCCGAGCCCTGCAGAGTCTCAGCCGAGCCCTGCAGAGTCTCAGCCGAGCCCTCAGTCCAGAGTCTCAGCCGAGCCCTGCAGTCCAGAGTCTCAGCCGAGCCCTGCAGAGTCTCAGCCGAGCCCTGCAGAGTCTCAGCCGAGCCCTCAGTCCAGAGTCTCAGCCGAGCCCTGCAGAGTCTCAGCCGAGCCCTGCAGTCCAGAGTCTCAGCCGAGGTACAGACAGACCTGCCTGGGCAGGTCCCGTTTGCGTGCGCTTCAGGGGGTGGGGGGGGACAGCTAATCATGGGAGTGGTCAAACCGCAGGGGAAAAGGAAATCACTGGAAGAGGAGCACGAGGTCCGGGGGGCACGAGGTCTGGGGGCAGGGTTGGCCAGGTATGACACACAAGAGTTTAAATCCAGCTGATTCACGCATGCTCACAGCGAGCTTACTGGCTCAGAGTTCTGAGCACGGGCATAGCTATCAATGGTGCAGCAGGTGCAGTGGCACCACCTCAAGTATGGCTGTATTTACTAACATACTCTGGCAAGGGGTCCCATTTCCTCTTCTTGCGATAGGGCCCATGGAGCCCTTGCTATGCCAGTGGTTCTGCGCCGTATCTAGCCGAAGCGCTAGAAAAGGCACTGGCCTGGTGTGGTACCGCTGCCATCTCATCCAATCCAACGTCCGCACTCTGCTGCTGATCAGAGGCCGGGTTTTATTGGGACAGGTTTGCATATAGTTTTAAGGCAGCATCACTGTATGATTCAGCGCCGTGGTTAGCCAGGTCTGCAAGGAGGCGCTGAAGGCAGCCCAGTCTCAACCTGGCACGGCCCCACCTCTCGGACTTCCTGTTCCAGCAGGCAACCAAGCAAACCTACCAGCAGAGGGGTCGAGGGGACAGTGCCCTGGCCATGAGCCTATGGTATATCAGCGCAGGGTGGTGGCGAGGGGACAGTGCCCTGGCCATGAACCTATGGTAAACCAGCACAGGGTGGGGTCAAGGGGACAGTGCCCTAGCCATGAGCCTGTGGAAGGGGACAGTGCCCTGGCCATGAGCCTGTGGTATACCAGCGCAGGGTGGGGTCGAGGGGACAGTGCCCTGGCCATGAGCCTGTGGTATACCAGCGCAGGGTGGGGTCAATGGGACAGTGCCCTGGCCATGAGCCTATGGTATACCAGTGCAGGGTGGGGTCAAGGGGACAGTGCCCTGGCCATGAGCGTATGGTATATCAGCGCAGGGTGGTGTCGAGGGGACAGTGCCCTGGCCATGAGCCTGTGGTATACCAGTGCAGGGTGGGGTCAAGGTGTAGGAAAGTGGGTTTCTGTTGCAGTAACCCCCCCACTTTTTGCCTGATAACTGATGCACTTTTCCTAGGTGTGCCCTGGGTCCCTGCCAATCAGGTACCTAGGGCCTGTGTTCCTTCCCTAAAAACTGTACTAAAGCCTAAACCCAATTGGCATCTCTGGCCACAGGTAAGCCCCTGGTAAATGGTACCCTAGGTACCCAGGGCACTGTGACCAGAGAAGGCCCCTAAGGGCTGCAGCACTTATTGTGCCACCCTTAGAGGCCCTGTACCCTGACACACACACCCTGCCTTTGCAGGCTGAGTGTCTTGGTGCAGAACTAAACAGAGAGTCGACATGGCACACATCCCTGTGTGCCATGCCCACAAACACACTGCCCTGGCATACCTCAGTCACCCCTCTAGCTGGGTGCACTATGCCAGTGGTGTGGGCACAGGTGCATGAGCCCTGTGCCCCTACAGTACCCAGGGCCATTCCTGGGCACTGTAAGTGCAGTGATGCCATTAAGAGTATATGGTGCTGGGAGGTTGTCATTACGAACTCCACAGCACCATAATGGCTACATTAAAGACTGAGAAGTTTGGTATCAAACTTCTCAGCACAGTAAACCCACACTGATGCCAGTGTGGGATTTAATGTAAAATGCACGACAGAGGGCAACTTAGAGTTGCCCCCTGAACCTAACCTACAATCCACGTCTTGTCTGAGGGGCTGCCCCGGCTGCCACACAGCAGACATGTTGCTGGACCCCTGGGTGGAGAGCCATCCGCTCTCCTGGGCCTGCAACCATGCACATCCTGGGCGAGGTGCTAGGTTTCCTCCCCCAGGATGGGCAGGGGAAGCTTCAAAGGCATGCCGCCTTTGTGAGCTTCTCCAGGCCACTTGCTGTACTCAGCAACTGGCCCCCACCGGTTCTGACCCCCTCTGTGGCGGGAAGACTGGCGGGAAACCCCAAGGGAGGAAAGGGGATGTGCCAGCATCTTGAAGATGGGGAGCCCTGCCCAATCAGGACTAGGCTACTGCCCCCCTCCCACAAGAGAGGGGCAGGATAGGGGGTGTACCCACCCCAGGGAAGGGACCCATTGGTCCCTGCCCTTTACCTACCTGTAACGCCCCTAAATTTAGTATTTAGGGGCACCCTGAACCTTCCTTCCTCAGATTCCCGCAACCTAAGAAGAAAAAGGACGAAAGAAGACGCCCACCAGAGGAGACTGCAGAGAACAACTGACTTGGCCCCAGCCCTACCGGCCTGTCTGCAGTTTCCAGAGATCCTGCGCCAAAAATCGTCTTGTCCTGCAGCCAGCGACCTCCAGAACCCCGGGGAGGACTGACTGCCTTCAAAAAAGACTGGATCTCCTGTGAACAGCAGCTCTGTTCAAAAGAAACACCAAACAAAGACTCCGAGCCTGCTGAGGAAAAATAAACCCGACGCCTGGAACCACCACTGCACCCGTCGCCTACAGCCCGAGTTCTAGTGGCCCACCGGTCCCAGCGAGGTCCCCCAGTGCTCCAGAGTCCGAGTCCACTGTGGGTTGACCCCTCCAGGACTCCCCGATGTCGCCTGCAGCCTCTGCACGAGACCCCCCCCCAACTGCGAGTGGCCCGGTAAGGTGAAATCCGACCTCAAAAGACACCCCTGCATCCAGCCGCCCTGCTCCCCGGAGAAAGGAACCCGAGGTGCACCTACGTCCCCGAGCCCTCCAACTTACCTGCCCAGCTGTTGGTTCCTCCTGGAAGTCTTCCTGGACCGAGCCTGCAGCTGAAAACCAAAACCGAAAATCCCCATTGAAAACAACAGGGCACCCGACGCCAAAACAGCACTCTGCACCCGGCCGCCCCAGCGTCGCTGAGGGTGCACCTTTAGTGCTGGCTTGTTTCCCAATTTGCCCTGACCTAAACCCTAGGAGCTTTGCTCCCACAACCTTGTGGCCTGCTCGCCAGCAGCCACCAACCGGAGGCCCCCCATCCCCCATAGGATAACATTGGGCCTCAACACTCTGCACCCGGCCGCCCTAGTGCCGCTGAGGGTGCAACAACAGTGCATCACTGACCCTGGGAGACCCCCGAGTCTATGCCCAGAACCTTAACTCTGCCAGTCGAGTACTTACCTGAAAACTGATAACCTACATTTTCTCCATAGGGTAACATTGACTGGTTTACACTGAAATTTCTTCTGTCGAGTTTTGAAACTTTAAAATAATCACTAAAAATCGTCCGATCAACGAAAATGAAATTACTCACCTGTTATCAGGAGAGATCCCAGTGCTGGATCTTGGTGCCCAGCACTGACCCTGAAAAGTAATCATAACTGTACTTACCGGTAACTTGAATTTACTTCCATAGGATAACATTGCCTGGTTTTTGCTGAAAAAGTTTCTAAGTGTCGATTTTGCAAACTTACAAATATTCGTAAAAAATCGCCTGTATAACAAAAACACATTCTTTCAACTGTTTACAGGAGATGCACCAGTGCTGGATCCAGGATCCAACACTGAGTTAGAAAAAGTAACAATAACCACACTTACCTGCTAAGTGAATTTCCTCCCATAGGATAACATTGGTGATTCTATGTGACAAAGTTTCCACGTGTCAACTTTTAAAATACAATAATATTCCTTAAAAATCACAACTGTAACCAAAACGTTTTTACTCAACTGTTTACAGGAGATGTCCCAGGACTGAATCTAGGATCCAGTCCTGTGGTAAGAAAAGTAATCCAAAAAGTAATCTATTGCATTTAACTAGAAATTCCCATTGAGCTCAATGTATTATTGTGTTTGAAATTGTGTTGCCTATTGCAACAACTGTAACTATTGTATTCAAAAGTCTATTGCCTATTTGAAAAGTATTTACCTAAAGTAACTCATTCTGAGAAAGTATATGTTGATACCTATTGTTGGTTCTAAAATAAAACAACTATATATTTAGATACAAAACCATTGGCCTAGAGTTCAGTTCTTGAGTGTGTGAGACCATTTGCTGACTGAGTGTGTACAACAAATGCTTTACACTGTCCTCTGATACTGCCTTACTGCTCGACCAAGCTACCACTTTAGAGAGTAAGGTTATATCTAACTTTAGCCTCTGCCAAACCTCTGGGGACTGTGGACTCTGTGCACACTGAACCTTACTTTGGTTCAGTATATACAGAGCCACTTTCTTACACAAGGGGACAGTGCCCTGGCCATGAGCCTGTGGAAGGGGACAGTGCCCTGGCCATGAGCCTGTGGTATACCAGCGCAGGGTGAGGCCAAGGGGACAGTGCCCTGGCCATGAGCCTATGGTAAACCAGCGCAGGGTGGGGTCAAGGGGACAGTGCCCTGGCCATGAGCCTGTGGAAGGGGACAGTGCCCTGGCCATGAGCCTATGGTAAACCAGTGCAGGGTGGGGTCGAGGGGACAGTGCCCTGGCCATGAGCCTGTGGTATCCAGCGCAGGGTGAGGCCAAGGGGACAGTGCCCTGGCCATGAGCCTGTGGTATACCAGTGCAGGGTGGGGTCGAGGGAACAGTGCCCTGGCCATGAGCCTGTGGAAGGGGACAGTGCCCTGGCCATGAGCCTATGGTATACCAGCGCAGGGTGGGGTCGAGGGGACAGTGCCCTGGCCATGAGCCTATGGTAAACCAGCGCAGGGTGGGGTCAAGGGGACAGTGCCCTGGCCATGAGCCTGTGGAAGGGGACAGTGCCCTGGCCATGAGCCTATGGTAAACCAGTGCAGGGTGGGGTCGAGGGGACAGTGCCCTGGCCATGAGCCTGTGGTATACCAGCGCAGGGTGGGGTCGAGGGGACAGTGCCCTGGCCATGAGCCTGTGGTATACCAGCGCAGGGTGGGGTCGAGGGGACAGTGCCCTGGCCATGAGCCTATGGTATACCAGTGCAGGGTGGGGTCGAGGGGACAGTGCCCTGGCCATGAGCCCATGGTATACCAGCGCAGGGTGGGGTCGAGGGGATAGTGCCCTGGCCATGAGCCTGTGGTATACCAGCGCAGGGTGGGGTCGAGGGGGCAGTGCCCTGGCCATGAGCCTGTGGTATACCAGCGCAGGGTGGGGTCGAGGGGACAGTGCCCTGGCCATGAGCCTGTGGAAGGGGACAGTGCCCTGGCCATGAGCCCATGGTATACCAGCGCAGGGTGGGGTCGAGGGGACAGTGCCCTGGCCATGACCCCGTGGTATACCAGCGCAGGGTGGGGTCGAGGGCACAGTGCCCTGGCCATGAGCCCGTGGTATACCAGCGCAGGGTGGGGTCGAGGGGACAGTGCCCTGGCCATGAGCCCGTGGTATACCAGCGCAGGGTGGGGTCGAGGGGACAGTGCCCTGGCCATGAGCCCGTGGTATACCAGCGCAGGGTGGGGTCGAGGGGACAGTGCCCTGGCCATGAGCCCGTGGTATACCAGCGCAGGGTGGGGTCGAGGGGACAGTGCCCTGGCCATGAGCCTGTGGTATACCAGCGCAGGGTGGGGTCGAGGGGACAGTGCCCTGGCCATGAGCCTGTGGAAGGGGACAGTGCCCTGGCCATGAGCCTGTGGAAGGGGACAGTGCCCTGGCCATGAGCCTGTGGTATACCAGCGCAGGGTGGGGTCGAGGGGACAGTGCCCTGGCCATGAGCCTATGGTATACCAGCGCAGGGTGGGGTCAAGGGGACAGTGCCCTGGCCATGAGCCTATGGTATACCAGCGCAGGGTGGGGTTGAGGGGACAGTGCCCTGGCCATGAGCCTGTGGAAGGGGACAGTGCCCTGGCCATGAGCCTGTGGTATACCAGCGCAGGGTGGGGTCGAGGGGACAGTGCCCTGGCCATGAGCCTATGGTATACCAGCGCAGGGTGGGGTCGGGGGGACAGTGCCCTGGCCATGAGCCCATGGTATACCAGCGCAGGGTGGGGTCGAGGGGACAGTGCCCTGGCCATGAGTCCATGGTATACCAGCGCAGGGTGGGGTCGAGGGGACAGTGCCCTGGCCATGAGCCCGTGGTATACCAGTGCAGGGTGGGGTCGAGGGGACAGTGCCCTGGCCATGAGCCCGTGGTATACCAGCGCAGGGTGGGGTCGAGGGGACAGTGCCCTGGCCATGAGCCCGTGGTATACCAGCGCAGGGTGGGGTCGAGGGGACAGTGCCCTGGCCATGAGCCTATGGTATACCAGCGCAGGGTGGGGTTGAAGGGACAGTACGTTGGCCATGAGCCTATGGTATACCAGCGCAGCCATGAGCCTATGGTATACCAGCGCAGGGTGGGGTCGAGGGGACAGTGCCCTGGCCATGAGCCTGTGGAAGGGGACAATGCCCTGGCCATGAGCCTGTGGTATACCAGCGCAGGGTGGGGTCGAGGGGACAGTGCCCTGGCCATGAGCCTATGGTATACCAGCGCAGGGTGGGGTCGGGGGGACAGTACCCTGGCCATGAGCCCATGGTATACCAGTGCAGGGTGGGGTCGAGGGGACAGTGCCCTGGCCATGAGCCCATGGTATACCAGCGCAGGGTGGGGTCGAGGGGACAGTGCCCTGGCCATGAGCCTGTGGAAGGGGACAATGCCCTGGCCATGAGCCCATGGTATACCAGCGCAGGGTGGTGTCGAGGGGACAGTGCCCTGGCCATGAGCCTGTGGTATACCAGCGCAGGGTGGTGTCGAGGGGACAGTGCCCTGGCCATGAGCCCGTGGTATACCAGCGCAGGGTGGGGTCAAGGGGACAGTGCCCTGGCCATGAGTCCATGGTATACCAGTGCAGGGTGGGGTTGAGGGGACAGTGCCCTGGCCATGAGCCTGTGGAAGGGGACAGTGCCCTGGCCATGAGCCTGTGGTATACCAGCGCAGGGTGGGGTCGAGGGGACAGTGCCCTGGCCATGAGCCTGTGGTATACCAGCGCAGGGTGGGGTCGAGGGGACAGTGCCCTGGCCATGAGCCCGTGGTATACCAGCGCAGGATCGCTTGCCAAATTTAGAGTGAAGCCGTCAATCTCTTGCCAAGCGGGTGCCATGTTCAAAATGCCCGCTGGCCACAGGGTTTTAGTTTTCAAGAAACAAACTACCAAAGCAGGAGTGTTCTCCCTGCGCGTCTGGACCAATCTTTGATTTTCCTGTCTAGGACCACAATTGTTTGGCCATTTGACAGGACCCCCCGCCTTAAATAGTTCACGGTGGCCCAGTGGTGGATGGGCCGCCAGGTCAGAGGTTTACACAGGAGGAGACAGCTGAGGTCCCACCAATGGAAGCCCAATGCTTTCCCAACCTTTGAACAGGGCGGGGGCACTGTGAGTGTGGCGGAGTGGGAGCACAAGCTGTAAATGATGCCCAGGCCTCAGCCACCTGCCGCACCAGGACTAAAGGGGTCTTCGGCCTCCTAGAGAGATGCCAGTGCAAGCTAAGGCCAATCCAGCACTGATCCCTGGACGTGGACTCTTGAAAGCCAGTGGTAGTAGTGACATCACACACCCTTTGACCCACCCATGACATCACAGGATTCTTTGACCCGCGTTTAATTTCTATTTCCTCTCCTGTCGAGATCCTTGTGACTATGGGTGCCTATGGCGATTCTTGGGGTGCATAAGGTCGCGCCAGGGTAGCATCAACATGCTACAATATGTGTATAACAATGCCATCTATTCAGCCGCGTGCTGCCCTGACTGACAATACCAGTGGTCCGGCTGCTTGTCACAGCACATCTGGCTTGGAACCAACCATGGAAAACCTCGCACATAAACCAGAAAAAATAAGGGCTTGGGGTCCGACATTTCAGATTGTTGACTTTACCATTGGTGCATCAAGAGGGAACTTCAAGTGACGTGCATCAAGAGGGAACTTCAAGTGACGTGCATCAAGAGGGAACTTCAAGTGAGGTGCATCAAGAGGGAACTTCAAGTGACGTGCATCAAGAGGGAACTTCAAGTGATGTACATCAAGAGGGAACTTCAAGTGACGTGCATCAAGAGGGAACTTCAAGTGACGTGCATCAAGAGGGAACTTCAAGTGAGGTGCATCAAGAGGGAACTTCAAGTGACGTGCATCAAGAGGGAACTTCAAGTGACGTGCATCAAGAGGGAACTTCAAGTGACGTGCATCAAGAGGGAACTTCAAGTGACGTGCATCAAGAGGGAACTTCGAGTGACGTGCATCAAGAGGGAACTTCGAGTGACGTACATCAAGAGGGAACTTCAAGTGAGGTGCGTCAAGAGGGAACTTCAAGTGACGTGCATCAAGAGGGAACTTCAAGTGACGTGCATCAAGAGGGAACTTCAAGTGACGTGCATCAAGAGGGAACTGCATCAAGAGGGAACTTCAAGTGACGTGCATCAAGAGGGAACTTCAAGTGACGTGCATCAAGAGGGAACTTCAAGTGACGTGCATCAAGAGGGAACTGCATCAAGAGGGAACTTCAAGTGACGTGCATCAAGGGGGAACTTCAAGTGACGTGCATCAAGAGGGAACTTCAAGTGACGTGCATCAAGAGGGAACTTCAAGTGACGTGCATCAAGAGGGAACTTCAAGTGACGTGCATCAAGAGGGAACTTCGAGTGACGTACATCAAGAGGGAACTTCAAGTGACGTACATCAAGAGGGAACTTCAAGTGACGTGCATCAAGAGGGAACTTCAAGTGACGTGCATCAAGAGGGAACTTCAAGTGACGTGCATCAAGAGGGAACTTCAAGTGACGTGCATCAAGAGGGAACTTCAAGTGACGTGCATCAAGAGGGAACTTCAAGTGACGTGCATCAAGAGGGAACTTCAAGTGAGGTGCATCAAGAGGGAACTTCAAGTGACGTACATCAAGAGGGAACTTCAAGTGACGTGCATCAAGAGGGAACTTCAAGTGAGGTGCATCAAGAGGGAACTTCGAGTGACGTGCATCAAGAGGGAACTTCAAGTGACGTGCATCAAGAGGGAACTTCAAGTGACGTGCATCAAGAGGGAACTTCGAGTGACGTTCATCAAGAGGGAACTTCAAGTGAGGTGCATCAAGAGGGAACTTCAAGTGATGTACATCAAGAGGGAACTTCAAGTGACGTGCATCAAGAGGGAACTTCAAGTGAGGTGCATCAAGAGGGAACTTCAAGTGAGGTGCATCAAGAGGGAACTTCGAGTGAGGTGCATCAAGAGGGAACTTCGAGTGACGTGCATCAAGAGGGAACTTTGAGTGATGTACATCAAGAGGGAACTTCGAGTGACGTACATCAAAAGGGAACTTCAAGTGACGTGCATCAAGAGGGAACTTCGAGTGACGTACATCAAGAGGGAACTTCGAGTGACGTGCTTCAAGAGGGAACTTCAAGTGACGTGCATCAAGAGGGAACTTCAAGTGACGTACATCAAGAGGGAACTTCGAGTGACGTACATCAAGAGGGAACTTCGAGTGACGTACATCAAGAGGGAACTTCGAGTGACGTACATCAAGAGGGAACTTCGAGTGACGTACATCAAGAGGGAACTTCAAGTGACGTGCATCAAGAGGGAACTTTGAGTGACGTGCATCAAGAGGGAACTTCAAGTGACATACATCAAGATGGAACTTCAAGTGAGGTGCATCAAGAGGGAACTTCAAGTGACCTACATCAAGAGGGAACTTCAAGTGAGGTGCATCAAGAGGGAACTTCAAGTGAGGTGCATCAAGAGGGAACTTCAAGTGACCTACATCAAGAGGGAACTTCAAGTGACCTACATCAAGAGGGAACTTCAAGTGACCTACATCAAGAGGGAACTTCAAGTGACGTGCATCAAGAGGGAACTTCAAGTGACGTGCATCAAGAGGGAACTTCAACTGACGTGCATCAAGAGGAAACTTCAAGTGACGTGCATCAAGAGGGAACTTCGAGTGACGTGCATCAAGAGGGAACTTCGAGTGACGTACATCAAGAGGGAACTTCAAGTGAGGTGCATCAAGAGGGAACTTCAAGTGACCTACATCAAGAGGGAACTTCAAGTGAGGTGCATCAAGAGGGAACTTCAAGTGACGTACATCAAGAGGGAACTTCAAGTGACGTACATCAAGAGGGAACTTCAAGTGACGTACATCAAGAGGGAACTTCAAGTGACGTACATCAAGAGGGAACTTCAAGTGACGTGCATCAAGAGGGAACTTCAAGTGACCTACATCAAGAGGGAACTTCAAGTGACGTGCATCAAGAGGGAACTTCGAGTGACGTACATCAAGAGGGAACTTCGAGCGACGAACATCAAGAGGGAACTTCGAGTGATGTGCATCAAGAGGGAACTTCAAGTGACGTGCATCAAGAGGGATCTTCGAGTGACGTACATCAAGAGGGAACTTTGAGTGGCGTGCATCAAGAGGGAACTTCAAGTGAGGTGCATCAAGAGGGAACTTCAAGTGACCTACATCAAGAGGGAACTTCAAGTGACGTGCATCAAGAGGGAACTTCAGGTGACGTGCATCAAGAGGGAACTTCAAGTGACGTGCATCAAGAGGGAACTTCGAGTGACGTACATCAAGAGGGAACTTCGAGTGACGTGCTTCAAGAGGGAACTTCAAGTGACGTGCATCAAGAGGGAACTTCAAGTGACGTGCATCAAGAGGGAACTTTGAGTGACGTGCATCAAGAGGGAACTTCAAGTGACATACATCAAGATGGAACTTCAAGTGAGGTGCATCAAGAGGGAACTTCAAGTGACCTACATCAAGAGGGAACTTCAAGTGAGGTGCATCAAGAGGGAACTTCAAGTGACGTACATCAAGAGGGAACTTCAAGTGACGTACATCAAGAGGGAACTTCAAGTGACGTGCATCAAGAGGGAACTTCAAGTGACGTGCATCAAGAGGGAACTTCAAGTGAGGTGCATCAAGAGGGAACTTCGAGTGATGTACATCAAGAGGGAACTTCGCGTGACGTACATCAAGAGGGAACTTCAAGTGACGTGCATCAAGAGGGAACTTCGAGTGACGTACATCAAGAGGGAACTTCGAGTGACGTACATCAAGAGGGAACTTCAAGTGAGGTGCATCAAGAGGGAACTTCAAGTGACCTACATCACGAGGGAACTTCAAGTGACCTACATCAAGAGGGAACTTCAAGCGACCTACATCAAGAGGGAACTTCAAGTGACGTGCATCAAGAGGGAACTTCAAGTGACGTGCATCAAGAGGGAACTTCAAGTGACGTGCATCAAGAGGAAACTTCAAGTGACGTGCATCAAGAGGGAACTTCGAGTGACGTGCATCAAGAGGGAACTTCGAGTGACGTACATCAAGAGGGAACTTCAAGTGAGGTGCATCAAGAGGGAACTTCAAGTGACCTACATCAAGAGGGAACTTCAAGTGAGGTGCATCAAGAGGGAACTTCAAGTGACGTACATCAAGAGGGAACTTCAAGTGACGTACATCAAGAGGGAACTTCAAGTGACATACATCAAGAGGGAACTTCAAGTGACGTGCATCAAGAGGGAACTTCAAGTGACCTACATCAAGAGGGAACTTCAAGTGACGTGCATCAAGAGGGAACTTCGAGTGACGTACATCAAGAGGGAACTTCGAGTGACGAACATCAAGAGGGAACTTGAAGTGATGTGCATCAAGAGGGAATATCAAGTGACGTGCATCAAGAGGGATCTTCGAGTGACGTACATCAAGAGGGAACTTTGAGTGGCGTGCATCAAGAGGGAACTTCAAGTGAGGTGCATCAAGAGGGAACTTCAAGTGACCTACATCAAGAGGGTACTTCAAGTGACGTACATGAAGAGGGAACTTCAAGTGACGTGCATCAAGAGGGAACTTCAAGTGACGTGCATCAAGAGGGAACTTCAAGTGACGTGCATCAAGAGGGAACTTCGAGTGACGTACATCAAGAGGGAACTTCGAGTGACGTGCTTCAAGAGGGAACTTCAAGTGACGTGCATCAAGAGGAACTTCAAGTGACGTGCATCAAGAGGGGACTTTGAGTGACGTGCATCAAGAGGGAACTTCAAGTGACATACATCAAGATGGAACTTCAAGTGAGGTGCATCAAGAGGGAACTTCAAGTGACCTACATCAAGAGGGAACTTCAAGTGAGGTGCATCAAGAGGGAACTTCAAGTGACGTACATCAAGAGGGAACTTCAAGTGACGTACATCAAGAGGGAACTTCAAGTGACGTGCATCAAGAGGGAACTTCAAGTGACGTGCATCAAGAGGGAACTTCAAGTGAGGTACATCAAGAGGGAACTTCAAGTGACGTGCATCAAGAGGGAACTTCGAGTGACGTGCATCAAGAAGGAACTTCAAGTGAGGTACATCAAGAGGGAACTTCAAGTGACGTGTATCAGGAGGGAACTTCGAGTGACGCGCATCAGGAGGGAATTTCAAGTGGCACGCATCAAGAGGGAACTTCAAGTGAGGTGCATCAAGAGGGAACTTCGAGTGATGTACATCAAGAGGGAACTTCGAGTGATGTACATCAAGAGGGAACTTCGCGTGACGTACATCAAGAGGGAACTTCAAGTGACGTGAATCAAGAGGGAACTTCAAGTGACGTGCATCAAGAGGGAACTTCGAGTGACGTACATCAAGAGGGAACTTCAAGTGAGGTGCATCAAGAGGGAACTTCAAGTGACCTACATCACGAGGGAACTTCAAGTGACCTACATCAAGAGGGAACTTCAAGTGACCAACATCAAGAGGGAACTTCAAGTGACGTGCATCAAGAGGGAACTTCAAGTGACGTGCATCAAGAGGGAACTTCAAGTGATGTGCATCAAGAGGAAACTTCAAGTGACGTGCATCAAGAGGGAACTTCGAGTGACGTGCATCAAGAGGGAACTTCGAGTGACGTACATCAAGAGGGAACTTCAAGTGAGGTGCATCAAGAGGGAACTTCAAGTGACCTACATCAAGAGGGAACTTCAAGTGAGGTGCATCAAGAGGGAACTTCAAGTGACGTACATCAAGAGGGAACTTCAAGTGACGTACATCAAGAGGGAACTTCAAGTGACGTACATCAAGAGGGAACTTCAAGTGACGTGCATCAAGAGGGAACTTCAAGTGACCTACATCAAGAGGGAACTTCAAGTGACGTGCATCAAGAGGGAACTTCGAGTGACGTACATCAAGAGGGAACTTCGAGTGATGAACATCAAGAGGGAACTTCAAGTGATGTGCATCAAGAGGGAACATCAAGTGACGTGCATCAAGAGGGATCTTCGAGTGACGTACATCAAGAGGGAACTTTGAGTGGCGTGCATCAAGAGGGAACTTCAAGTGACCTACATCAAGAGGGTACTTCAAGTGACGTACATGAAGAGGGAACTTCAAGTGACGTGCATCAAGAGGGAACTTCAAGTGACGTGCATCAAGAGGGAACTTCAAGTGACGTGCATCAAGAGGGAACTTCGAGTGACGTACATCAAGAGGGAACTTCGAGTGACGTGCTTCAAGAGGGAACTTCAAGTGACGTGCATCAAGAGGGAACTTCAAGTGACGTGCATCAAGAGGGGACTTTGAGTGACGTGCATCAAGAGGGAACTTCAAGTGACATACATCAAGATGGAACTTCAAGTGAGGTGCATCAAGAGGGAACTTCAAGTGACCTACATCAAGAGGGAACTTCAAGTGAGGTGCATCAAGAGGGAACTTCAAGTGACGTACATCAAGAGGGAACTTCAAGTGACATACATCAAGAGGGAACTTCAAGTGACGTGCATCAAGAGGGAACTTCAAGTGACGTGCATCAAGAGGGAACTTCAAGTGAGGTACATCAAGAGGGAACTTCAAGTGACGTGCATCAAGAGGGAACTTCGAGTGACGTGCATCAAGAAGGAACTTCAAGTGAGGTACATCAAGAGGGAACTTCAAGTGACGTGTATCAGGAGGGAACTTCGAGTGACGCGCATCAGGAGGGAATTTCAAGTGGCACGCATCAAGAGGAAACTTTGAGTGGCGTACATCGTGCATCAAGAGGGAACTTCGAGTGATGTACATCAAGAGGGAACTTATTACATCAAGAGGGAACTTCGAGGGGCATACATCAAGAGGGAACTTCGAGGGGCGTACATCAAGAGGGAACTTCAAGTGACGTGCATCAAGAGGGAACTTCAAGTGACGTGCATCAAGAGGGAACTTCAAGTGACGTACATCAAGAGGGAACTTCGAGTGACGTACATCAAGAGGGAACTTCGAGTGACGTACATCAAGAGGGAACTTCAAGTAACGTGCATCAAGAGTGAACTTCAAGTGACGTGCATCAAGAGGGAACTTCAAGTAACGTGCATGAAGAGGGAACTTCATGTGAGGTGCATCAAGAGGGAACTTCAAGTGAGGCACATCAAGAAGGAACTTCAAGTGAGGCACATCAAGAGGGAACTTCAAGCAACGTGCATCAAGAGGGAACTTCAAGTGACGTACATCAAGAGGGAACTTTGAGTGACGTACCTCAAGAGGGAACTTCAAGTGACGTGCATCAAGAGGGAACTTCGAGTGACGTACATCAAGAGGGAACTTCAAGCGACGTGCATCAAGAGGGAACTTCAAGTGACGTGCATCAAGAGGGAACTTCAAGTGAGGTGCCTCAAGAGGGAACTTCAAGTGACGTGCATCAAGAGGGAACTTCGAGTGATGTACATCAAGAGGGAACTTCTAGTGACGTACATCAAGAGGGAACTTCAAGTGACGTGCATCAAGAGGGAACTTCAAGTAGCATCTTTTAACTGGGTACGTTTTTAAATTGTTGCACATTTGCACATTTTATACTGTTTCTGGCATTAACCCTGATTAATCTTACCTGATAGATTGGCTACTCAGTCCAATCCCAATTTGCTCCATCACTGAAGCCGCCTTATGCCGACCGGCACTGAGGCCGGGGCTGGGGGTGGTGAGCGACGGCCATTGGGAGGTTAGCGTGCTAGTTGCTGTCAGGGGCGCCATAAAACACGCATGGTGACGCGACCGCGCAGCGGACGTGTGCAGCGGGCGCGCCGAAGGCGCGCCTAAGGCAAGCCCGTCTGCGCCCGTCCGCGCTCGTCCCGGGCTCAGGGCCAGGTCCCCTGGGATTCCGATGCAAGGTGGCCAAATATATACCAGGGATACACTAATGAGATTGGACCCTCTTGGGGGTGCTGCGTGCTGCCCAAGATTTTTGCCTTCGGCCAAATCGTCGGCATTGGCAAAATACTGTCCAAACTGCCATTGCTCACTACCCCACATTTTGGGGCTCCCCTGTAAAGTCATCTCTAATAGTAAAACAGGATCTTGGAAGCAGTTGGGTAGGCCGGAGCTCAAATGTCTCCTCTTAAACGCTCGATCCTTGGTTAAACATAGCGTGGAATGCGCACCGTTTATAGAAGAACATAACATCAAGATGGCTTTCATTACAGAGACCTGGACAGATAGTGCCTCAGGACCTGATATTGTAAAGGCTTCTATCCCTGACTTTCTCTGCCATACTTTGGACAGACCACTAAGGAGAGGAGGGGGGTTGGCTGTTATCTACCATAAAAGCCTTGAGCCCTCTTTTGAGACAGCCTCCAACACAACTTGTGAGGCACTGTTAGTCAGCGTAAAAATTGCGCCCCAAGATACGCTGAAGGCTATGCTTATTTACCGGCCCCCTGGCCCCAGAGGTGGTTTTCTGGACTCCATCGGCTCATTGCTGGAGGAGGGGTTCTGTGCCAAAGCTTTTACAATTCTTGGGGATTTCAACTTCCATATGGAGGACCCCATCGATACAGACACCGTAAGACTGATGCAAATTATGTCGGGCGGGGACCTTACGCAGAGGGTTGATGGTCCGACTCATGAAGCGGGTCATTTGCTGGATGGAATCTTCTCCAATTCCTCCAGCCTCTCTGTCCTGGACATTCTGCCACTTCCTTGGACAGACCATTCAGCCATTATTTTTTCGGTCACTTCGTCCCCCCTCAAAACTCCTAAACCTAAGCCTAGGGATAAAATACTTACACGGGCCTGGAAGAACATCAATAGGTGCAGCTTTGATAAAACCCTGATAGATTCGGTTCCTATCATTTCCAATAATATAGAGGATGCCACAGCGGCCTATACGAACTGGATTAATGCCGCCTGTCACAGACTGGCCCCGGTCAAATGGTGTACCCCCAGACGTGGGCTCCCCTCGGCCCCCTGGTTTACTCAGAACCTACAGATGCATAAATCAGACTGTAAGAGACTAGAGCGGCTCTGGAGAAAAGGGTATAATCTGACCAATAAGGAAGATTATAAATCCAGCATTACAATATATAAAAAATCACTTCAGGAAGCAAAAAAGGCCTACTTCTCAGAACAGATCACCGGTGCCAAGTCCTCTGCGAAGGAACTCTTTAGAACAGTCACCACTCTTATGAACCCCCTTAAACCGATTACTCATTGTAGTCCAGATTTTTGCGATGTCTTAGCCTCTTTCTTCTTTTTTTTTTAACAATTCTTTTTATTAAACAGTTGCTGGTGAATGGTACAGTACAAGAGACCAGGGAGTTAACTTTTCTCAGTACGCATGAGTGGAGGGATATACAGACAGTACATATGTGAGGAACATCACTGAGGAAGAGGATCATCATAATCAACATTACAAGGTGGTGTACAAATCTCTCCTCTATACAAATTCCACGGATTCCAGACACAACTCCACTTCCTTGGGCACCCCTTGCCAAATACACCGTCTTTTCCCTAAACATGCACCAGTCAAGGTTTCTTTCCCAGGCCTCCAGTGTAGGTGGGTGTGCCGCCCCCAGAGTTGAGCAATATTTCTCTTTGCCAGCATGAGCCCCAGAGTGACCCATTGTGTCTGAGAAGCGTCCAAGTCTGTTGGCTCCCAGATATTAAGGAGGCATCGTCTAGCCTCCGGACGGAGGGAGATTCTCAATACCTGGTTGATCGTGTCGTGCACTTGACGCCAATAAGAGTTGATATGTGCGCATTCCCAAATGATGTGCATAAACGTTCCGATCTGGCCACAGCGCCGCCTGCATTCCCCTGTCTCCGACCACCCCATGTGTACTAATCTAGGGCCCGTTATGTAGATCCTATGAAGGATCTTCAGCTGAACCAGTCGCAAGCGTGCCGGGATAGCCACCTCTTTAGGGAGGATACTGCTGCTTGCCACTCCTCGTCGTCCAGTTCTATCCCATCTTGTGCCCACCTATCTCGCAGTGTCCGGAGGGGGTTTGTCATGTGATTAATTAGTTTTTGTAAATTAAGGATATCGTTTTGTCAGGGAGATGACCATCTAAGATTCTGTCCTCCAGAGGGGAGACCTCCGGGGGATCCGCCCCTTTAGGCAATAAAGACTGAAGTGAGTGTGAGACCTGTAAATAACGAAAAATTCCGTATCCGCCAATTTATATTCGCCCTGAAGCGTGCTGAAGGGTTTGGGCTCCCTTTTCCCCAGACATCTTTAATAGCTGAAATCCCAATAAGGTCCCACCTATCGAAGCCCCTTGTCTTCCACAGGTCGCCCAATTTCTCTGAGTCCCAAAGAGGGGTAGCCAATGTGAGTTTGTGTCTCCAACCAAGATAATTAGTGGCATCATGCCAAATTTTCACTGAGTGCTTCGTGGGGCCAGTTAGTTTGAACCGGTTAGGTCGGGAGTATAACGCCCTACCATAAGTGCCCCCTGGAAGGAGCCATCTGTCCATGGCGTAGCCCGGGTCATCCACACGGCCGTATGTGCCATGATTAATGGCTGCCAGTTGGGAAGCCCAATAGTATTTCTTGACATCAGGGAGACTGATGCCTCCATCATACCAATGCAACGTTAGTTTGCTCAAGGCGATTCGAGGCCTGCCGTCCCATAATAGGTCTCTTTGCAGGCCCTCCACCTCCCTAAAGTAACGTGCTGGGACTACATCCAAAGTATTTTGTAGGGCATATAAGAATCGCGGTAAGGCCATCATTTTAAACAGAGTAGCTCTGCCCAGGAGTGAGATAGGGAGAGTCTTCCAGTTAGTAATGTCACTTTTAAGTCTGCGAAGAGGAGGAAGAAGGTTTTGGGCATAGCGGACCGAGGGGTCCAGTGAAATGTATATCCCCAAATATTTGAATCCAACCGAGTTTGTTTGTATTGGACAGTTCCGGGGAGGGACAGGAGGGTCTCCCCTCAGTACAAATAATAGGGATTTTCCCCAATTGATGGAAAGTCCAGAAAATCGGCCAAAAACTGCGAGAATATCCATCACCACTACAAGAGATTTCCTAGGGGAGGCCAAATAAAGTAAAATGTCATCCGCGTACAAGGATATGCGGTCCTCCCATCCGGGGGACCACCGCAGACCCCTTATCCTTGGATCCCAGTGTATCCAGGCGGCCAGGGGCTCCAAGGCCAAAGAGAAAAGAAGGGGGGACAGAGGGCAACCCTGTCGAGTTCCCCGACTGAGCAAGAACGAGGCTGACACCTTGTTATTCACCACCACTTGAGCCAGTGGTTCAGAGTATAAAAGACGCACCCACTGAATGTATTCCGGCCCAAATCCCAGCTTTACCATAACTGCCCATAGGTATGGCCATTCGATAGTGTCGAAGGCCATGGTCGTGTCCAAAGACACAATCACCGCTGGCTCGAGAAGGGTGCCGGCTCTATCTATCACCCCATGCACTCTACGGAGGTTCAGAGCTGTATTTCTATGAGGCATAAAACCGGTTTGATCCGGATGCACCAAGCCGCCGATCACCTTCACCAAGCGGTTGGCTAAGAGCTTGGCTAAAATCTTGGGTTCGGCGTTTAAAAGAGAGATGGGCCTATATGAGGCACATTCCGCCTTATCCTTTCCTTCCTTGTGGATGGTGACAATAGTAGCCATTCCTTGTTCCCGGGGCAACGTTCCCACCTCCCTAGATTCCAGAAACATAGCATTCAAATATGGGGCTAGTTTATCTGGTCTCAACTTGTAGAGTTCAATGGGAAGTCCATTCGGGCCCAAAGCTTTCCCAGAATTCAAGGAACGGATCGCTTGCGCGGTTTCATCGGCTGTAAGGGGGCTATCCATATATTCCCGATCCTCAAGGGAGAGGCAGGGAAGCTTAATATCCCTCAACAGCTCCTGAGAGTCCGCTTCAGTGTGGGAGGAGACCGCCGTATAGACCGAGTGGAAATGATCAGCGAACCTGTCCGCTATTTCCTGCGGTTCCGTGACCAAAACGCCTCCTTGTACATTGAGCTCTGGGACCAGCCGACTCGCCCATTCCTTCTTGTCCAGCCACGCTATGAGCTTCCCGGCCTTGTCTCCCTGGTCATAAAGCCTGCCCTGCTGCTCTCTACTCAGGGCCCTGGCCCTATCCGAGACCAACGCTTTATAGTCGTGCTGCTTCAGACTCAACAAGTGGATCTTCTCCGGCGTAACCCCAGACTCCAGTTCCCTTTCTAGACTATATATGTCTGCCTCAAGTTCGAGGACCTCCTTTTGCTTGTCTCTCTTAGAGCTAGATATCAATGACAGGGCTTGTCCCCCAATTACTGCCTTGAATGCTTCCCACAAGGTCCGGGAAGAAGGCACCGATCCCACATTGTCGGAAAAATATTCGTCAATAGCTTTGATAAGCTCCTTACGGATCTTGGGGTTACGTAAGTACCAAGGGTTAATTGGGGCCAATCTTCCCACTCCGCCCATACCTACTAGCAGGTGAACCCAGACAGGCGAGTGATCAGAGATACCTCTGGCTAAGTGTTTGATGTCGTGTATATATGTCGCTTGCGCAGCTGGTACCAGGCAATAATCTAAACGGGAGAGACTGTTGTGTGCCCCAGAGTGGAAGGTGTGTTGCACCTGGCCCGGGTGATACACTCTCCAGCCATCGACCAGTCCCATCGCCTCAAGGAAATCAGGCAACCATCGGGCAGACGGTCCTATTTCTCGAGGGGGATATCTATCTAACGTACCCGAAACTACTGCATTGAAGTCTCCTCCCAGGACCAGGAGCCCATCCGGAAGGGCGAGCAGGGCTGCACCCAAATCAGCAAATGTTGTACCCTGTAGGCCTGGGGGAACATAGACAGACATAAAGGCAATGTGCCGGCCCTCCCACATCCCGGAAACACCAACGTATCTGCCTCTATCATCCCCCCATGTGGAGCTAACCGCCAGCGGGAAGTTGTTCCTTGTCATAATACCTACACCCCTGGAACCCGAGGTGAAACCAGAGTGCGCAATCAGTCTATACCCCCCCCTGTGCATTGCCTTACATAGATTCCCAACCAGATGTGTCTCCTGGAGTAAGACTACATCGGGTGAGTGCCTCCTGATGTATTGAAGTACTATACTTCGTTTGATTTTGTCCCCTAACCCGTTAACATTCCAGCTCATAATTTTTACATTTTTATCCCCCATCATGCCTGTATTGCAGAATATAGATCCAGCAACTCCGGGCTTGTACTCTTTCAGCAACTCTATTGCAGGTGTATATGTCCATTGCACCAATGAAACAAATATAACAAATAACAAAAAAACAAATTTTCCCAACCCAACAACCCCCACCCCGCTGCCCTGCACTCTAGGCTTAGAACTGCCCATCGAAAACTTGCAGAGTGCCTGTCGCCCTAGAAAGAAATTCAGAGGAAGAAAAGAAGGGGGAAGAGTGAGCTCCATGTCCCCGCCCCTAACCAGGCCGAGTGTAACACCCCTGGCAGGTAAATGTCAAGAAACATATATATCATCACCAGTCCCCATAATAAAGCGCAGATATCCCGCTCACCCCAGCCCATCCCACATCGATGACCCCATTACGTAGTTCAAGGCCGCAATCCTCAGAGATCTACTTCAGATCGGTGAAATGTCCACCTGTGTCCTAGTGCCGCGATCCGCCTGGCCCTTCGCTCCGCGATGCTCGATCCACTCTGCCACTGCCTCGGGCTCGTCAAAAACCATGCCCGTCCCTCCGCCTCCACCCGGAGACGTGCCGGGAACAGCATTGAGTATTTCAGACCCCTCTCTCTCAGGCCACGCTTCACAGTGAGGAAAGACCTCCTTTGCTTCTGTACTCTCTGTGTAAAGTCCGGGAAGAAGGAAATGGCAGCATTTTCATATCGGAGGGTTGCCCCCGCTCTGGAGTTCTGGAGAATAGTGTCTCTGTCCCGGTAGTTCAAGACCCGAGCCAGCATGGGCCGCGGGGGAGCGCCCGGTTTGGGACGGCCGCCCGGGACCCTGTGAGCACGTTCGATAACAAAAGATTTGCTGAGGCCTTTGGGCTGCAAGTGTTTAAGAATGAGGTCTTCAACGAATAGGTCCGGGGATTGCCCCTCCGCTTTTTCCGGCACTCCTAGGATGCGGAGATTATTGCGCCGGAGTCGACCTTCATAATCATCCAGCTTGAGGTCCATGTACTTGTGAGAGTCCTGGAGTTCGTGCATCTCCCTTTGTAGTTGTGTGACATCCCCAACGAGACTGGTGGTCGTTATCTCAACCTGCTTGACTTTTTCGTTAAGCTTCCCCAGGTCGGTCCTAATAAGGTTAATGTCAATCGCCATGGCATCCATTTTGTGCTCGAGAGAAGTTTTAACTCCAGCAATTGCCCCCATGACATCTGCGAGAGATAGCTCTTGTTCCTCTTCCCCTGGGTGTCCCTGATTAGTCTCTACAGACAGTCGGCTCCGCTGAGGGTCTTTAGTGACTGTGTATCTGTCCAGTTTGTTAGTCTGCACCAGCTTCGCCCCACGGGACCCGGTCTCCCTGCGATCCCCCGCAGCAGCCATTGTACACAACCAACTGGGCTGGAATGGTGGAAGCAGGCAGAGGCACCAACCACACTGTGCCCACCAGTAAGGTCTATCAGGTAGGATACCGGCAGCTACAACGCAGGCCCCAGCGGTCTAAGAGCAAGTCCTGCACTGTCCAGGGGGGGGGCGAGGTGGGGTCCCTCAAGTCGGGTCCGAACAGCTGAGCGCCCCCGGGACTCAGGCGGGTGACCAAACGCCGCTACGGTACCTGTATGCAGTGTGTTCCGGCTCCGGGACCACAAGCAACAGGGAGGCTCTCCTCAGTCGGAGCGCATCGCCGCCATTACTCAGCTCCCGGCGGGTGCACTTCACGCAGTTCCTGTTGTCAATGCGGGGGAGCTTTGCCGGCTTCAGGGCCCAAGGGCAGTCACCACCTCCGCTGCTGGTCCCGACTGCCCCCCCGTAGCCCCGCCTCGATATTGCGCGGCGGCACCTCCACCACTCAGGTCGGGTCTCCCCTCCGGCGCCACTGTTCACTGTGGGCCCCGGCGCTCAGATTTCCCGCAGGCCGCAACACTCCGGAGCTGCTATCTCCCCTGTTGGGGCTGCTCGATGCGCCGGAACAAGCGGGCTGGGGACCGCTACTACTCTGATCTCGGGGGGTGTCGACTGGTGTCACGGATGTGTCCGCAGGATAGACGTGGGGCAGGGACAATCGGCGGAGAGCCTCTTTCTTCTTGAATAAAGTCGAGGTCATCTTTTCCTCCTTCAGCAATCTACAAGGGGAGGCCAGTGATCTGGCAGCTGGGAAAATGGTAATCGACAATTCTCCTATGTTTAATAGATTCTCCCCTTTAGGGAACAAAGAGGTTACCAGTCTGCTGATGGGTTGCAGATCAGGTTCCCCCTTGGATCCCTGTCCAGCTGCAGTAATCAAAATTTCCCCGGAAATTATTTCCAACACTCTAACCTCCCTATTGAATCTCATAATGAGGGAAGGGCACTACCCTATGGCATGGAAAACAACTTCAATTTTGCCACCAATTAAGAAACCCAACCTAGATCCCAGTGATCCAAGTAGCTACCGTCCCATCTCCCGTCTCCCCTACCGGCTAAAATACTTGAGAAGGCTATGAACATGCAACTGAGTCTGTTCATTGAGGAAAACAATTTGCTGGATCCCTCTCAATACGGTTTCCGCGCGGGACACAGCACGGAATCAGCGCTGATCAAGGCCACGGAGGAGGTGCGTGAGGTTGTGGACCAAGGAGGCTCCGCCATTTTGATCATGTTGGATCTGTCGGCAGCCTTCGATACGGTCCATCATGAATTACTGGTGGGCCGTTTATCGGAGGCTGGGGTCCAGGGTACGGCCTGGAACCTACTAAAATCATTTTTGACCGACAGAACACAAACGGTAGAACTAGGTGGGGATAGATCGAAACCTTTCTCCATACCCTGTGGAGTCCCACAAGGGTCATCCCTTAGTCCGACGCTTTTTAACATTTATGTGAGACCGCTGCCCTTATAAGATCTTTCGGGCTACTCCTAACCTCGTACGCAGATGACACCCAAATCGTGGTGTCTCTGCAGAGAGGGAAGGAAGCAGAAAAGGCCCCTAGCTGCCATGACTGTATGCTAGCAATAACTGGCTGGATGTCTGCTAACTGCCTGAAGTTGAATGCAGGCAAAACAGAGGTGATCATCTTTGGGAACAACCCTAACCTCTGGACTCCAGCATGGTGGCCTAGCACTATGGGCCTGCCCCCAACCCCCTCTCGGAAAGTCAAGAACTTGGGGGTGACTATGGACAACACCCTCACATTTGGGGACCAGGTTAGCGGGGTGGTGTCGACATGCTTTTTTATTCTGAGGACCTTAAGGAAAATAAAACCTTTCCTCACAGAAGATAGTTTTAGAACAGTCGTCTCTGCCCTCATTCTGTCCCGACTGGACTACTGTAATGGCCTATACCTGACCATCAATAAAAAACATCTCAATAGATTGCAGATGGTGCAGAACGCGGCAGCTAGGTTGCTGACAGGGACTCCTAGGTTTATGTCGGTCAGAAATGACCTACGTCACCGGCTCCCGATTTTACAGCGAGTCCAATTCAAGGCTCTCTGCACGGTCTTTAAGTTCCTGACTGGTTCGGGCCCGGAAGACTTACAAAAGCGCATCCAATGGTATGTTCCAGGGAGAACATTGCGCTCAATGGAAGCAAAGCTGGCAGTCGTTCCTAGAATGAGAAAGGCTAACTGGGGTGGGAAGAGCTTTGTCCTTAGAGCCACCAATGCCTGGAACGGTCTGCCGCTATATCTAAGGACCGGCACTGATTTCCTTTCGTTTAGGAAGGGTTTGAAAACCTGGTTGTTTTCAGCTTAGTCTCAGCCTGGCTCTGGGGGGAGGTTTTTCATGTATCTATTACCTTAGGCCAGTGGTTCCCAAACTTTTTTGCCCTGTGGCTCCCTTGACCTAATTGGCAGTTGGCCGTGGCTCCCCACCATTTTTTTACCGGAGGCGGGTGCGGGGGATGAAAGCCTGACCTCGGGAGTACTTCCTGTTGTCTTCCTTAAATTAATTGGGATGCAATTAAGGTATTATAATCATATGTGTAACAAAATAAGAAGATAACAGAGTTATGGTGGTGCTCCTGCTCTTCCAGACTCGAAATGAGGCCCTTAGTTTCACCTCTGTGTTTGCTCATGTTCCTTGAACCCACCAGCATGAAGTATATAGTGCTAAAGAAAACAACTCGAATGATCTGCTGAACAGCAAAGCATCATTCTTTAGAGTAGGGCAGGGTGCAGGTAGGCACATCCGGTAAAGGCCATTGAAAGACAAATAGGTCTGCAACCCGTGTAACAAATTTTTTTTTGCATTTAGCAAAGCACAAACTTGTATAGGTGCGCACACGCACACACACACACGTCAGGTTCTAAAGCACCATGGAAATTTCAACAATACATGCATTAAAAATGGTCTCCTATTGCTACTAATACCTCTTTTATTTCAAGCTCTATTTCTCAGGTCTCTAACTCCTCGACTACTCTTTTCCAGGCAGTTTCAGTTTCAGTCTCATCAATCTACCCGGTGTGAAAATGACTGCTTCCCCTCCCAAGATTTGTGGCAATTTGGCCTCTATTTTTCTGTGAGATCAAGACTATTAAAGATTGTATCGCTCAGTTTACAGTTGCATCCTGTCTCATGCAAATGGATTTCAAGCCTTCACCCATTTTCGTCACTCCTCTCACAGCTCTCCAAGTGATTATGGAGGAGAGGAAGGCTTCCCCTTGCTTACCTGCATAAAGACGGGCATCATAGGTGATGTATGTCTGGTCAATAACCGACGTATTACTATTTGTTTGTATTCGACCTCTTTTTCTCTGGGGCAACTCCCGGTGCATTTGTGATATGCAGAGATGCCCAAAGGCATATTTTATAGGCTTCTGCCTGTATAAATGTATTTTAGGCTTACCGATTTCCTTGTCGAGGGTCCCACGAGGCGAGGCACAACACGGCGGCCAAACACGGCAGCCAAACACCGGCAGGCAGCAACAACGCTACGAGCTGCGTATGCCACTACGACGGAGAGTCGGAGACTACGCACCTAAAAGCACGCACAACGCGTACGTACGCACGCACGTATGTGTATGGCGGCAGTACGGCGCTCTTGGGCCAAACCATTGTGAAGGTGGAATTTCAACCCCCCCCACGCATATTGCGCTGCAATTTCCCAATTTCCCAAATTGTGCGCCGCGGCAGCGCGGCGCCCCTGGCTTCTCATCACGGCGCACCGGGGTGCCGCGGCGCACAGTTTGGGAACCACTGCCTTAGGCATACAATGCTCAGCGCCAGGACACCCTTGGGTAACAGTGCGCTTTACAAACCCATATAACATAACATAACATAACAAGTGACGTGCATCAAGAGGGATCTTCGAGTGACGTACATCAAGAGGGAACTTCGAGTGGCGTGCATCAAGAGGGAACTTCAAGTGAGGTGCAATATGTGTATAACAATGCCATCTATTCAGCCGCGTGCTGCCCTGACTCTCACAATACCAGTGGTCTGGCTGCTTGTCACAGCACATCTGGCTTGGAACCAACCATGGAAAACCTCGCACATAAACCAGAAAAAATAAGGGCTTGGGGTCCGACATTTAAGATTGTTGACTTTACCATTGGTGCATCAAGAGGGAACTTCAAGTGACGTGCATCAAGAGGGAACTTCAAGTGAGGTGCATCAAGAGGGAACTTCAAGTGAGGTGCATCAAGAGGGAACTTCAAGTGACGTGCATCAAGAGGGAACTTCGAGTGACGTACATCAAGAGGGAACTTCGAGTGACGTACATCAAGAGGGAACTTCGAGTGACGTACATCAAGAGGGAACTTCGAGTGACGTGCATCAAGAGGGAACTTCAAGTGACGTGCATCAAGAGGGAACTTCAAGTGACGTGCATCAAGAGGGATCTTCAAGTGACGTACATCAAGAGGGAACTTCAAGTGAGGTGCATCAAGAGGGAACTTTAAGTGACCTACATCAAGAGGGAACTTCAAGTGACGTACATCAAGAGGGAACTTCAAGTGACATACATCAAGAGGGAACTTCAACTGACGTGCATCAAGAGGGAACTTCAAGTGACGTGCATGAAGAGGGAACTTCGAGTGACGTGCATGAAGAGGGAACTTTGAGTGACGTACATCAAGAGGGAACTTCAAGTGAGATGCATCAAGAGGGAACTTCAAGTGACCTACATCAAGAGGGAACTTCAAGTGACATACATCAAGAGGGAACTTCAAGTGACGTGCATCAAGAGGGAACTTCAAGTGACATGCATCAAGAGGGAACTTCGAGTGACGTGCATCAAGAGGGAACTTCGAGTGACGTGCATCAAGAGGGAACTTTGAGTGACGTACATCAAGAGGGAACTTCAAGTGACCTACATCAAGAGGGAACTTCAAGTGACGTACATCAAGCGGGAACTTAGAGTGACGCGCATCAAGAGGGAACTTCGAGTGACGCGCATCAAGAGGGAACTTCGAGTGACGCGCATCAAGAGGGAACTTCAAGTGAGGTGCATCAAGAGGGAACTTCAAGTGAGGTGCATCAAGAGGGAACTTCAAGTGACCTACATCAAGAGGGAACTTCAAGTGACGTACATCAAGAGGGAACTTCGAGTGACGCGCATCAAGAGGGAACTTCGAGTGACGCGCATCAAGAGGGAACTTCAAGTGAGGTGCATCAAGAGGGAACTTCAAGTGAGGTGCATCAAGAGGGAACTTCAAGTGAGGTGCATCAAGAGGGAATTTCAAGTCAGGTGCATCAAGAGGGAACTTCAAGTGACATACATCAAGCAGGAACTTCAAGTGACGTGCATCAAGAGGGAACTTAGAGTGACGTACATCAAGAGGAAACTTCAAGTGATGTGCATCAAGAGGGAACTTCAAGTGACGTACATCAAGAGGGAACTTCAAGTGACGTGCATCAAGAGGGAACTTCAAGTGACGTGCATCAAGAGGGAACTTCAAGTGACGTGCATCAAGAGGGAACTTCAAGTGACGTGCATCAAGAGGGAACTTCAAGTGACGTACATCAAGAGAGAACTTCGAGTGACCTACATCAAGAGGGAACTTCAAGTGAGGTGCATCAAGAGGGAACTTCAAGTGACGTACATCAAGAGGGAACTTCAAGTGAGGTGCATCAAGAGGGAACTTCAAGTGAGGTGCATCAAGAGGGAACTTCGAGTGATGTACATCAAGAGGGAACTTCAAGTGACGTACATCAAGAGGGAACTTCAAGTGAGGTGCATCAAGAGGGAACTTCAAGTGACGTACATCAAGAGGGAACTTCAAGTGAGGTGCATCAAGAGGGAACTTCAAGTGATGTACATCAAGAGGGAACTTCAAGTGACATACATCAAGAGGGAACTTCAAGTGACGTACATCAAGAGGGAACTTCAAGTGACGTGCATCAAGAGGGAACTTCGAGTGACATACATCAAGGGGGAACTTCGAGTGACATACATCAAGGGGGAACTTCGAGTGGCGTGCATCAAGAGGGAATTTCAAGTGACGTGCATCAAGAGGGAACTTCGAGTGACGCGCATCAAGAGGGAACTTCGAGTGACGCGCATCAAGAGGGAACTTCAAGTGAGGTGCATCAAGAGGGAGCTTCAAGTGAGGTGCATCAAGAGGGAACTTCAAGTGAGGTGCATCAAGAGGGAACTTCAAGTGACATACATCAAGAGAACTTAAAGTGACGTACATCAAGAGGGAACTTCAAGTGACGCGCGCCAAGAGGGAACTTCGAGTGACGCGCGCCAAGAGGGAACTTCGAGTGACGTACATCAAGAGAACTTAAAGTGACGTACATCAAGAGGGAACTTCAAGTGACGCGCGCCAAGAGGGAACTTCGAGTGACGCGCGCCAAGAGGGAACTTCGAGTGACGTACATCAAGAGAACTTAAAGTGACGTACATCAAGAGGGAACTTCAAGTGACGCGCGCCAAGAGGGAACTTCAAGTGACATGCGCCAAGAGGGAACTTCGAGTAGCGCACATCAAGAGGGAACTTCAAGTGATGCGCATCAAGAGGGAACTTCAAGTGACGCGCATCAAGAGGGAACTTCGAGTGACGCGCATCAGGAGGGAACTTCAAGTGGCGCGCATCAGGAGGGAACTTCAAGTGGCGTGCATCAAGAGGTAACTTCGAGTGACGCGCATCAAGAGGAAACTTTGAGTGGCGTACATCGTGCATCAAGAGGGAACTTCGAGTGATGTACATCAAGAGGGAACTACGAGTGGCATACATCAAGAGGGAACTTCGAGGGGCGTACATCAAGAGGGAACTTCAAGTGACGTGCATCAAGAGGGAACTTCGAGTGACGCGCATCAGGAGGGAATTTCAAGTGGCGCGCATCAAGAGGAAACTTTGAATGGCGTACATCGTGCATCAAGAGGGAACTTCGAGTGGCATACATCAAGAGGGAACTTGGAGGGGCATACATCAAGAGGGAACTTGGAGGGGCGTACATCAAGAGGGAACTTGGAGGGGCGTACATCAAGAGGGAACTTCGAGTGGCGTACATCAAGAGGGAACTTCGAGTGACATACATCAAGAGGGAACTTCGAGTGACGTACATCAAGAGGGAACTTCGAGTGACGTACATCAAGAGGGAACTTCGAGTGACGTACATCAAGAGGGAACTTCAAGTAACGTGCATTAAGAGTGAACTTCAAGTGACGTACATCAAGAGTGAACTTCAAGTAACGTGCATCAAGAGGGAACTTCAAGTAACGTGCATCAAGAGGGAACTTCAAGTAACGTGCATCAAGAGGGAACTTTAAGTGAGGTGCATCAAGAGGGAACTTCGAGTGATGCGCATCAAGAGGGAACTTCAAGTGAGGTGCATCAAGAGGGAACTTCAAGTGACATACATCAAGAGAACTTAAAGTGACGTACATCAAGAGGGAACTTCAAGTGACGCGTGCCAAGAGGGAACTTTGAGTGACGCGCGCCAAGAGGGAACTTCGAGTGACGTACATCAAGAGAACTTAAAGTGACATGCATCAAGAGGAAACTTCAAGTGACGCGTGCCAAGAGGGAAGTTCAAGTGACGCGCGCCAAGAGGGAACTTCGAGTGGCGCGCATCAAGAGGGAACTTCGAGTGACGCGCATCAAGAGGGAACTTCGAGTGGCGCGCATCAAGAGGGAACTTCGAGTGACGCGCATCAGGATGGAACTTCAAGTGACCTACATCAAGAGGGAACTTCAAGTGACGTACATCCAGAGGGAACTTCAAGTGACGTACATCAAGAGGGAACTTCAAGTGACGTACATCAAGAGGGAACTTCAAGTAATGTGCATCAAGAGGGAACTTCAAGTGAGGTGCATCAAGAGGGAACTTCAAGTGAGGCACATCAAGAAGGAACTTCAAGTGAGGCACATCAAGAGGGAACTTCAAGCGACGTGCATCAAGAGGGAACTTCAAGTGACGTACCTCAAGAGGGAACTTCAAGTGACGTGCATCAAGGGGGAACTTCAAGTGACGCGCATCAAGAGGAAACTTTGAGTGGCGTACATTGTGCATCAAGAGGGAACTTCGAGTGACGCGCATCAGGATGGAACTTCAAGTGACCTACATCAAGAGGGAACTTCAAGTGACGTACATCCAGAGGGAACTTCAAGTGACGTACATCAAGAGGGAACTTCAAGTAACGTGCATCAAGAGGGAACTTCAAGTAATGTGCATCAAGAGGGAACTTCAAGTGAGGTGCATCAAGAGGGAACTTCAAGTGAGGTGCATCAAGAGGGAACTTCAAGTGAGGCACATCAAGAAGGAACTTCAAGTGAGGCACATCAAGAGGGAACTTCAAGCGACGTGCATCAAGAGGGAACTTCAAGTGACGTACCTCAAGAGGGAACTTCAAGTGACGTGCATCAAGGGGGAACTTCAAGTGACGCGCATCAAGAGGAAACTTTGAGTGGCATACATTGTGCATCAAGAGGGAACTTCGAGTGATGTACATCAAGAGGGAACTTCGAGTGGCATACATCAAGAGGGAACTTCGAGGGGCGTACATCAAGAGGGAACTTCAAGTGACGTGCATCAAGAGGGAACTTCGAGTGACACGCATCAGGAGGGAATTTCAAGTGGCGCACATCAAGAGGAAACTTTGAGTGGCGTACATCGTGCATCAAGAGGGAACTTCGAGTGATGTACATCAAGAGGGAACTTCGAGTGGCATACATCAAGAGGGAACTTCGAGGGGCGTACATCAAGAGGGAACTTCGAGGGGCGTGCATCAAGAGGGAACTTCGAGTGACGTGCATCAAGAGGGAACTTCGAGTGACGTGCATCAAGAGGGAACTTCGAGTGACGTGCATCAAGAGGGAACTTCGAGTGACGTGCATCAAGGGGGAACTTCAAGTGACGTACATCAAGGGGGAACTTCAAGTGACGTACATCAAGGGGGAACTTCAAGTGACGTGCATCAAGAGGGAACTTCAAGTGACGTGCATCAAGAGGGAACTTCAAGTGACGTGCATCAAGAGGGAACTTCAAGTGACGTGCATCAAGAGGGAACTTCAAGTGACGTGCATCAAGAGGGAACTTCAAGTGATGTACATCAAGAGGGAACTTCAAGTGACGTACATCAAGAGGGAACTTCAAGTGACGTGCATCAAGAGGGAACTTCAAGTAACGTGCATCAAGAGGGAACTTCAAGTGACGTGCGCCAAGAGGGAACTTTAAGTGACGTGCGCCAAGAGGGAACTTTGAGTGATGTACATCAAGAGAACTTAAAGTGACGTACATCAAGAGGAAACTTCAAGTGACGCGTGCCAAGAGGGAACTTCAAGTGACGCGCGCCAAGAGGGAACTTCGAGTGGCACGCATCAAGAGGGAACTTCGAGTGACGCGCATCAAGAGGGAACTTCGAGTGGCGCGCATCAAGAGGGAACTTCGAGAGACGCGCATCAGGATGGAACTTCAAGTGACCTACATCAAGAGGGAACTTCAAGTGACGTACATCAAGAGGGAACTTCAAGTGACGTACATCAAGAGGGAACTTCAAGTAACGTGCATCAAGAGGGAACTTCAAGTGAGGTGCATCAAGAGGGAACTTCATCAAGAAGGAACTTCAAGTGAGGCACATCAAGAGGGAACTTCAAGCGACGTGCATCAAGAGGGAACTTCAAGTGACGTACATCAAGAGGGAACTTCAAGTGACGTGCATCAAGGGGGAACTTCGAGTGGCATACATCAAGAGGGAACTTCAAGGGGTGTACATCAAGAGGGAACTTCAAGTGACGTGCATCAAGAGGGAACTTCAAGTGAGGCACATCAAGAGGGAACTTCGAGTGGCATACATCAAGAGGGAACTTCGAGGGGCGTACATCAAGAGGGAACTTCGAGTGACACGCATCAGGAGGGAATTTCAAGTGGCGCGCATCAAGAGGAAACTTTGAGTGGCGTACATCGTGCATCAAGAGGGAACTTCGAGTGGCATACATCAAGAGGGAACTTCGAGTGGCATACATCAAGAGGGAACTTCAAGGGGCGTACATCAAGAGGGAACTTCGAGTGACGTGCATCAAGAGGGAACTTCAAGTGACGTGCACCAAGAGGGAACTTCGAGTGATGTGCATCAAGAGGGAACTTCGAGTGACGTACATCAAGAGGGAACTTCAAGTAACGTGCATTAAGAGTGAACTTCAAGTGACGTACATCAAGAGTGAACTTCAAGTAACGTGCATCAAGAGGGAACTTCAAGTAACGTGCATCAAGAGGGAACTTCAAGTAACGTGCATCAAGAGGGAACTTTAAGTGAGGTGCATCAAGAGGGAACTTCGAGTGATGCGCATCAAGAGGGAACTTCAAGTGAGGTGCATCAAGAGGGAACTTCAAGTGACATACATCAAGAGAACTTAAAGTGACGTACATCAAGAGGGAACTTCAAGTGACGCGTGCCAAGAGGGAACTTTGAGTGACGCGCGCCAAGAGGGAACTTCGAGTGACGTACATCAAGAGAACTTAAAGTGACATACATCAAGAGGAAACTTCAAGTGACGCATGCCAAGAGGGAAGTTCAAGTGACGCGCGCCAAGAGGGAACTTCGAGTGGCGCGCATCAAGAGGGAACTTCGAGTGACGCGCATCAAGAGGGAACTTCGAGTGGCGCGCATCAAGAGGGAACTTCGAGTGACGCGCATCAGGATGGAACTTCAAGTGACCTACATCAAGAGGGAACTTCAAGTGACGTACATCCAGAGGGAACTTCAAGTGACGTACATCAAGAGGGAACTTCAAGTAATGTGCATCAAGAGGGAACTTCAAGTGAGGTGCATCAAGAGGGAACTTCAAGTGAGGCACATCAAGAAGGAACTTCAAGTGAGGCACATCAAGAGGGAACTTCAGGCGACGTGCATCAAGAGGGAACTTCAAGTGACGTACCTCAAGAGGGAACTTCAAGTGACGTGCATCAAGGGGGAACTTCAAGTGACGCGCATCAAGAGGAAACTTTGAGTGGCGTACATTGTGCATCAAGAGGGAACTTCGAGTGACGCGCATCAGGATGGAACTTCAAGTGACCTACATCAAGAGGGAACTTCAAGTGACGTACATCCAGAGGGAACTTCAAGTGACGTACATCAAGAGGGAACTTCAAGTAACGTGCATCAAGAGGGAACTTCAAGTAATGTGCATCAAGAGGGAACTTCAAGTGAGGTGCATCAAGAGGGAACTTCAAGTGAGGCACATCAAGAAGGAACTTCAAGTGAGGCACATCAAGAGGGAACTTCAAGCGACGTGCATCAAGAGGGAACTTCAAGTGACGTACCTCAAGAGGGAACTTCAAGTGACGTGCATCAAGGGGGAACTTCAAGTGACGCGCATCAAGAGGAAACTTTGAGTGGCATACATTGTGCATCAAGAGGGAACTTCGAGTGATGTACATCAAGAGGGAACTTCGAGTGGCATACATCAAGAGGGAATTTCAAGTGGCGCACATCAAGAGGAAACTTTGAGTGGCGTACATCGTGCATCAAGAGGGAACTTCGAGTGATGTACATCAAGAGGGAACTTCGAGTGGCATACATCAAGAGGGAACTTCGAGGGGCGTACATCAAGAGGGAACTTCAAGTGACGTGCATCAAGAGGGAACTTCGAGTGACATGCATCAGGAGGGAATTTCAAGTGGCGCACATCAAGAGGAAACTTTGAGTGGCGTACATCGTGCATCAAGAGGGAACTTCGAGTGATGTACATCAAGAGGGAACTTCGAGTGGCATACATCAAGAGGGAACTTCGAGGGCGTACATCAAGAGGGAACTTCGAGGGGCGTGCATCAAGAGGGAACTTCGAGTGACGTGCATCAAGAGGGAACTTCGAGTGACATGCATCAAGAGGGAACTTCGAGTGACGTGCATCAAGGGGGAACTTCAAGTGACGTACATCAAGGGGGAACTTCAAGTGACGTACATCAAGGGGGAACTTCAAGTGACGTGCATCAAGAGGGAACTTCAAGTGACGTGCATCAAGAGGGAACTTCAAGTGACGTGCATCAAGAGGGAACTTCAAGTGACGTGCATCAAGAGGGAACTTCAAGTGATGTACATCAAGAGGGAACTTCAAGTGACGTACATCAAGAGGGAACTTCAAGTGACGTGCATCAAGAGGGAACTTCAAGTAACGTGCATCAAGAGGGAACTTTAAGTGACGTGCGCCAAGAGGGAACTTTAAGTGACGTGCGCCAAGAGGGAACTTTGAGTGATGTACATCAAGAGAACTTAAAGTGACGTACATCAAGAGGAAACTTCAAGTGACGCGTGCCAAGAGGGAACTTCAAGTGACGCGCGCCAAGAGGGAACTTCGAGTGGCACGCATCAAGAGGGAACTTCGAGTGACGCGCATCAAGAGGGAACTTCGAGTGGCGCGCATCAAGAGGGAACTTCGAGAGACGCGCATCAGGATGGAACTTCAAGTGACCTACATCAAGAGGGAACTTCAAGTGACGTACATCAAGAGGGAACTTCAAGTGACGTACATCAAGAGGGAACTTCAAGTAACGTGCATCAAGAGGGAACTTCAAGTGAGGTGCATCAAGAGGGAACTTCATCAAGAAGGAACTTCAAGTGAGGCACATCAAGAGGGAACTTCAAGCGATGTGCATCAAGAGGGAACTTCAAGTGACGTACATCAAGAGGGAACTTCAAGTGACGTGCATCAAGGGGGAACTTCGAGTGGCATACATCAAGAGGGAACTTCAAGGGGTGTACATCAAGAGGGAACTTCAAGTGACGTGCATCAAGAGGGAACTTCAAGTGAGGCACATCAAGAGGGAACTTCGAGTGGCATACATCAAGAGGGAACTTCGAGGGGCGTACATCAAGAGGGAACTTCGAGTGACACGCATCAGGAGGGAATTTCAAGTGGCGCGCATCAAGAGGAAACTTTGAGTGGCGTACATCGTGCATCAAGAGGGAACTTCGAGTGGCATACATCAAGAGGGAACTTCGAGTGGCATACATCAAGAGGGAACTTCAAGGGGCGTACATCAAGAGGGAACTTCGAGTGACGTGCATCAAGAGGGAACTTCAAGTGACGTGCATCAAGAGGGAACTTCGAGTGATGTGCATCAAGAGGGAACTTCAAGTGACGTACATCAAGAGGGAACTTTGAGTGACGTACATCAAGAGGGAACTTCGAGTGACATACATCAAGAGGGAGCTTCAAGTAACGTGCATCAAGAGTGAACTTCAAGTGACGTCCATCAAGAGTGAACTTCAAGTGACGTACATCAAGAGGGAACTTCAAGTAACGTGCATGAAGAGGGAACTTCAAGTAACGTGCATGAAGAGGGAACTTCAAGTAACGTGCATCAAGAGGGAACTTCATGTGAGGTGCATCAAGAGGGAACTTCAAGTGAGGCACATCAAGAAGGAACTTCAAGTGAGGCACATCAAGAGGGAACTTCAAGCGACGTGTATCAAGAGGGAACTTCAAGTGACGTACATCAAGAGTGAACTTCAAGTGACGTACATCAAGAGGGAACTTCAAGTAACGTGCATGAAGAGGGAACTTCAAGTAACGTGCATGAAGAGGGAACTTCAAGTAACGTGCATCAAGAGGGAACTTCAAGTGAGGCACATCAAGAGGGAACTTCAAGCGACGTGCATGAAGAGTGAACTTCAAGTGACGTACATCAAGAGGGAACTTCAAGTAACGTGCATGAAGAGGGAACTTCAAGTAACGTGCATGAAGAGGGAACTTCAAGTAACGTGCATCAAGAGGGAACTTCATGTGAGGTGCATCAAGAGGGAACTTCAAGTGAGGCACATCAAGAAGGAACTTCAAGTGAGGCACATCAAGAGGGAACTTCAAGCGACGTGTATCAAGAGGGAACTTCAAGTGACGTACATCAAGAGGGAACTTCGAGTGACGTACATCAAGAGGGAACTTCAAGTGACGTGCATCAAGAGGGAACTTCAAGTGACGTGCATCAAGAGGGAACTTTGAGTGACGTACATCAAGAGGGAACGTCAAGCGACGTGCATCAAGAGGGAACTTCAAGTGACGTACATCAAGAGGGAACTTCAAGTGATGTGCATCAAGAGGGAACTTCAAGTGATGTGCATCAAGAGGGAACTTCAAGTGACGTGCATCAAGAGGGAACTTCAAGTGACGTACATCAAGAGAACTTCAAGTGACGTACATCAAGAGAACTTCAAGTGACGTACATCAAGGGGGAACTTCAAGTGACGTGCATCAAGAGGGAACTTCAAGTGACGTGCATGAAGAGGGAACTTCAAGTGACGCGCATCAAGAGGAAACTTTGAGTGGCGTACATCGTGCATCAAGAGGGAACTTCGAGTGATGTACATCAAGAGGGAACTTCAAGTGACGTACATCAAGAGGGAACTTCAAGTGACGTACATCAAGAGGGAACTTCAAGTGACGTGCATCAAGAGGGAACTTCAAGTGACGTACATCAAGAGAACTTCAAGTGACGTACATCAAGAGAACTTCAAGTGACGTACATCAAGGGGGAACTTCAAGTGACGTGCATCAAGAGGGAACTTCAAGTGACGTGCATCAAGAGGGAACTTCAAGTGACGTACATCAAGAGGGAACTTCAAGTGACGTACATTAAGAGGGAACTTCAAGTGACGTGCATCAAGAGGGAACTTCAAGTGACGTGCATCAAGAGGGAACTTCAAGTGACGTACTTCAGGAATGCAGTTTATCGCACGTAGAGTGTCAACACAGAATCTTGCGGCTCTATTGGCACCGCAGTGAGGTCGTCTGTGTCCCTCTGTCTCCACTCAGCGTTGTTGTCCTGGGGGCTGATTTACAGTTCTCTGATACAACCTCAGAAAGGATGACTCCCCACTTGTTGGTTTGGAATTATAACATTGTAAACTGCAGACTCCCCTTTGCCAGGCCTCGCACGGGAGGGAGGGCATGTTGTCACATCAAAAAGATATACAGGTCAAAGGTCAGCCCAGTCTCAAGGACTGTGCTAAAAGCAGAGGCCAGGACTAGTTTTAAAAGTCACTCACAGGTCATTAGAGCTCCCAGCTAGCCCTGGTTTCCTTCAGAAACACAATCCAGCCACTGTTCTTCTAGCCCAATCAGCTTTTCAGGGCCACTGGCCTTAACGTGTCTGACTCTGCACCAGCCCCTCTTCCCTTCTTGGTCACAAGCCTGAGATGTGGCTAACTCTGGCAGCACAACTGGCCAGCTAAGGGTACACACCTGAGCCCTGGCTGTATCTCCCTGACCCTTTCAGCTTTTCAGAGACACGAGACGAACAAATCTCCACGCGAACAAAAATGTTCGTGTGCGAAGGAACATTTCTGCATCATTTATTTTATTGTCGAGAAATAAATGTTCCACCTGCCGGAAACCCCGCGTGAATACATGTATTCAGAATCCCATAGGCAGATAGACGCTCGCCGGAGAGCATTACTGGCCTTTAAATGCTGGCTTTGCACATTGGGCCCTGAATTGCTTCATCTGGGAAAGCTCTGTGAATTTATTGTTTCTACTTTACAGCTTGTGCAGAGGGAAATAACGCGATCTGACCGGGATCAAAAAGACTACAGCCCTTGCTGTTGTCAGTACACTGGAATCAATATGTTAATTGGATGTAATGAGCCACACAACCATACATAACACGAATAAAAACATTTCCACCACCATGTTTTAATCCTGTCCGAGGATATCGCACAATAAAGACATTTGGTCTCCTAGAGGCATTTTTAAATTCCTTTCTAATTCTTTCTGCACTCTGCCCCTCACTAACCATATTTTCGGTCCCCTCCCTGTAAAACACCTCAGCTCATCTTCTAGCCCAGAAGAGTTGTAGCCCACACCAGGGACCTTGCGCCCCTGGTGTGAGGAGGGAACCCTATGATGAAGCATGTCACCCTTGGGTGAATGAGGGTTCAGGTCCTAATAGAGGTCTCATCCTCCCCACGAATAGGGCACACAAATTCTTGGCCCCCACATTGTTATTACATTACACTTGGGGACCTCTTCTTCTTGGCTTCCCCTTTCCCTGTTTCGATAATTTTTAAGAACGTACTTCCAGTGAGTTTACATAGAAAATGTCATGACTGAGGTGGGAAAAATAGCAGTGCATGGCGAGGGCGTGAGTTATAGTTACCGCAGGGCATGAGTTATAGTTTTTTTTTATAACTATAACTGCTGAATTTCTATGGTTTAGTGTGTGTAAAATCTGAACCTAACTATATAGTCCCTGTAACCTTTCTTTTTTATAGTGAATTTCTAAGTTTTTTAAAATTCAATTTCCTAACTATAACGTTCCTCTAACCTTTGTTTTTTTCAGATGAATTTCTAGGTTTTTTTAAAACGCAAAGTGATATTTAATTACCATACGTTAATCCAACTGCCGTAGCGGGGGTGTTGGCCACAAAGCCTTGCCTGTGCCAAGACCCTGCCAGCCAATCTTCCACATGCAGCCAACCCCATGCCGCGCACAGTGGGGGATTGGCCAGGCTAGGCCCTGCAGCCAATCCCCCAAAGGCAGCCAACACATAGCCCCCCTGCCCAGTCCAATTTTGTGGCCAGGACCCCATCCCACGGGGCCCGCCACATTTTATAGGGAGTACGTGGCCCCCAACCCAAGCTGTTTTTGGCCCCAGGGCCCCCCTCCAGCCCACCGCTGGATTTATGGGGAGGGGGCATGCAGCCCCACTTCCCAGGCCAATTTTGGCCCCGGGGACCCCATAAACCACAAATAGGTAATATATATATATATATATATAATAAAGTCCAGTCCCTGTGTCGGTGTCTGATCTCTATCGGGGGAGTCGGAAGTGGTGTATATATATATATATATATATATCCAACGGTTTAGGTAGCGATAGAACCCGCGCCACTTTAAATGGCGGGCCGTGGCAGGGTCGCAAGCCCTCGTAAATCCAACAAGATAAGCGCCATCTCAATGCATCAAAAGACAACACGCCGTGGCCCAAACTTTCTTAAAGGGTGATATTTATTGCAGCAAAATCACCCTACGCGTTTCGGAGCATCCGCTCCTTGCTCACGAGTAGTGTGAATGAAAAAACAATAAAGTTTTTTATAATCATCATGTGACATTCAAAATCATAATAAGTGAAAACAGACTTCCTGACATGTTTGTCTCGTATCACATGAGTTATAGGAAAGCATAATAGCATTTCGCCTTAGTCAAAACAACATTCCATTTATAGCAACATTACAATTTTTATATTCAAAACTGTAATACTTTGCATTGATTAATAATAGATTACAGATTGGTAATTGCAAGTGTGTTTGGGTATTAGGACGGAACTCCCGTTTACCGGCTTTGCATCTATTAGTGAACTGCAATATCCACAATTCACTGGGCATGAAAAGGAAAACGTGGTAGACATATCCTGTCAATAACTCAGGTAGCCAATTAAATCAAAACGGCACCCGCCGCCAGCATCGCGCCCTAACCAACAACTGTTGGCACAGTCACGCCCCAGTGGGCATATTATTAACCATTAATCAATAATTGGGCTCGCATTGGTTCAGGCCCTAGTGGGCAATGTATTCCAAGCATGTACACAATTTCATTAAATCCATGAAAAAAGTGGTCATGTGGCAATCTATAGAGTGATTTAAAATACAGAACATGGCTATGAACCCAAAACTCTAAACTATTCCTCCGCATCATCAAACCAATATTCCTATCAGTGTAATGTGGGAAGGGGGTGCTCCAATCAATGTCTCATGTGGTATTCAAAAACCATGCAACACCTTTCCGGCAGATATTTTGCTCTTTTCGCCTTCCACTTGCTAATGAGACACGACCAAAATCTGAAAATTAAAATACAAAAAGTGAATATCTAGTGCAGACCAATTATTTCGATTTTTTTACATTGACACATAAAAATCGTTAGATAAAAGAAAGTGGGAATAAAAACATCAGTTAAAATTCCTAAATCATTTCGGCATATTAGAGGAGAAACATGTCTATTCAATACTTATATCTCAGCCTAAATGCACTGCTAGTGCCTCGTGACTATTGTGTCCCTTTGGTTGCATAGTATGGTGCTTAATAATCATCCTGGACTCTAGACGTCTTAGGGGGTCATTAGGATAGCGGGCGGATCGCCACCGCCCGTATGGCGGTAGCGATCCACCCGCTATTTCCCACCGCCCGCCTCACATTTCCCCACCGCCATATTAGTATGGCGGTGGGGACCCAGGCGGACGGAAAGACCGTCCGCCGGTTTTCCGCCGGTCGACCAGTCGACCGTGCGGAAAAGGGGCTGGATATGGTGGTGGTGTCTGCTAGACACCGCCATCCATATTAGAATGGGCAGCGGTGCAGGGCTTTCCATGGCGGAGACTCCGCCATGGAAAACCAGGCGGAGTTTGCTTACGGGGGCCCGTTGCGGGCCCCCAGGGTATTGGGGGTTGGGGTGCACATGGGGGGTACATATGGTACTCCCTGCATTGTCATGGACATGGTGGCAGGCACCTCACGGTGCCTGTCACCTTGTGCATGACAATGCACACAGTGCATTCCCAGCATTGTGGCGGGCGGTGCTGTGAGCACCGCCCGCCACAATGCTGGGAATGGAGGATGCCACAGCCACGGTGGCGGTGGCATCCTAATGTCAGGTGCGGGACCGCCGCACCCCTTGCGGACGGTCCCGCATTCCGTTACGGTGGCGGGCGGACTTTGTCCGCCCGCTATTGTAATGACCCCCATAGTTCCTTAGTTCTGTCTCCCCCTCTCTCTCTTTGGGGATACTGTCCAGGACAATGAATGATAACAGACTGTTTTGATTGTGGTTGGAGAAGAAATGTCTCACTATAGGGTATTGCTTGTCATTATGGGTTATTGCCCTCAGATGCTCCAATACACGTTTTTTGGCTTTATGGATGGTACTTCCAATATAATACTTGTCACAAGGGCATCTGAGGGCATACACCGCATATTCCGTGTTGCACGAGACATGTTTCTGGATTTTGAAAATCTCAGAATCAGTGGACAACTTGACCTCTTTGCAATTGGTACTGTACCTGCAGGCCTTGCATCTGCCACATACAAAGAACCCTTGTACAGTACCACGTTGCATATCTTTCTCTCTAGGGAGTAGAGCAGGACACATCATATCACTAAGTGATTGTGACTTTCTATAAGTTACTTGCGGATGATCACCCAAATACTGCTCAAGGTCAGCATCAGTCTTAAGGACATTCCAAAATTTTCCCAGACATTTTTGCACCTCTTTGTACTTCTTGTTGTAGGTAGTAATGAACCTAATGGTGTTCATGTCATCTAAATCGTCCTCCTTATTTTTGATTTTTAACAGATCTTCCCGGGCCCTGCTTTCTACTTTTATACAGGCCTTTGATATGCATTCCTGACTGTAACCCCTCGCAATGAAGCGTTCAATCATCCTGTCTTTTTCAATATTGTAGCCTTCCGTAGTTCTACAATTACGTTTCGCTCTCAATAATTCACCAAGAGGGATACTCTTGATGAGGTTGCCTGGATGACAACTTTGGGCGTGTAATAAACTGTTGCCCGCTGTTTTCTTTCTATAAAGGCGGGTATCCAGCCTGTCATTGTTGACCTCTAATAGTACATCCAAGAATTCAATGCTTTTGTCATTTATTTGACTCGTGAAAGAGAGGTTTAAAGTATTCATATTTAGCATTTCCACAAAGACCTCAGCCTCATTCTTGCTGCCCTCCCATACACAGAAAATGTCGTCAATATATCTGGCCCAAACTTTCACATGTTCCTTAAATGCATTGTGGACCATGACCACCTGCTCCTCCCACCAGCCCAGGTAAAGACACGCAAAGCTGGGGGCGAAGCATGTGCCCATCGCAGTCCCGAGAGTTTGCCGGTATACTTGTTCATTGAAAACGAAAAAGTTTTTTGTCAGACAGGTGTACATCATATCAATTATCATTTCCGTATGAAACAGAAATGACAAAGATCTGTTATTTAAAAAATGCCTACATGCTTCAATGCCACGATCATGAGGAATGCTGGTATACAGACTGTTGACATCAAGACACATAAGAATACAGTTATCATTCCATTTTACACCTTCTATAAGTCTTAAAAAATCTCACGTATCCTTCACAAACAAGGGGAGGCTTTTAACCAAGGGTTGCAAGTAATGATCAACATATCTTGAGGTATTCTCTAAGCAACTCCCTCGCGAGGATACAATAGGCCTACCCGGAGGATTGATCTCGTCCTTATGCAGTTTGGGCAGTAGGTAGAGGACTGGAATTTTGGGGTATTTACATTGTAAAAAATTATATTCTTCCTGTTCTAACAGACCTCTTTCCTTCCACTCCCATAACTGATCTTGATATTCATTATTGGCTTTGTCATAGATACTTCTTGAACTTTTCTCATATCTGGTGCTGTCACTGATCTGTCTTATGCCTTCTTCTACATATTTAGCTCTAGATAATACAACAACATTGCCGCCTTTATCAGACTTTTTAACAACATTCTTGTTGTCCTCTCTCAGGCTTTTGATCGCTAGCTTCTGGGAGGTAGTTAAATTATTGTTACCATTTCCTCGCACATTAGACAATCTCTTCAAATCCTTGATTACCCCTTTCTCAAAGGTATCAATTGCCTCGTTTACTATTTGCGGTAAAAAGATAGATTTGGGTCTGAAGCCACTGTTATGCCCCAAATCCAACCTGATATTTTCATTGATCAGATTAATATACGGATCTGCAATAAAATCCTGTTGCCCTCCCAGTTCATTTAAAGTATGTAAAAGCTCAATATCCCCAATACGAATATCACTTGGAATAACACTTACATTATTGTCCTGTGGTGTTGCTCTTGTAGCAAACCACTTTTTCAACCGCAATTTCCGGGTAAATTGGAATAAGTCTATGCGTGCTTTTTTTTTTTTTTTTTTGGGAAAACCTTTATTGAAGGTAAACAGGGAAGCATTGCAGAATACAGCACTATGCCTACATCCCCAAAGGGGCCGGCCGTGGAGTGCGCGACCGTGCATTACAGAAGAGAAAATAGAACGGATACCCAGCAAGCCGCCCACAGCCACTTAGGGCCGGCCGCGTCGCGGAGGAAGGAACAGTCGGATAGATATCTGCATTATATTACCTCCCACAGCATCCAGATGGAGAAAAGACAATAATATTAACCAAGTGTATAATAGGAACAAGGCGGAAACCCCCCCCCCACCTCCCTCCCCTCTGGCACAGTAACGATATGACAAATAAATCAGAAGCAGTTTGGCTTTCACTAGACACATCTATAAGGATAAGACAGAAGTCCGGGGATTGATGAGGCAGGACACCTCCATTCACGAGTCTCAGAGGATAGATCAGCTTAGAGGTCAGGGTGACTCGCTAGATATAGAGTGAGCGGGACCCAAATATCCTTGGGGCGGGACGACTCAGGCAGCTCCTCCGCATAGATTTCTAATTGCTCCCTGCAGTAGGATAGATCCCTAAGCCACTTACGAACCGTGGGCAATCCCTTTGCACCCCAGCACTGCGCCACAGCCCGCTTAGCCATAAGTGCGGCCACTGCAACCAGTCTTCTATTGCACGGCTTCAGGGATGCCACACTGCCCAACAGACACATCTCAGGCATACATTGCACTCTCTCCAATACAATATCCGTGAGCACAGCCGTCACCCGAGCCCAATAGGCAGCTATCCCTGGACAAACCCATGAAAGATGTAAAAAGTCAGCGTCTGCTTGTCCACAGCGCACACAGCGGTCATCATCTCGCAATCCAAATCTCCGCAATTGTACAGGGGTATAATAAAGTTGGTGCAGAAATTTAAAATGTATAATACGCAAGTTACAGTTGGCCGTCAGTCGCCCAGTCAGTTTGCAGCAATAGTACCAGTGGTCCTCCGACAGGCTCCCCCCAGGGCCGTGTTCCATCTAGCAAAGGACGGATGCGCCACCGCCTCCCGCTCACGAAGAGATGAATTATAGAGTTTAGTAATCAGCCCCTGACGGGTCGCACCCGCGAGCACCGCCTGCAGTGCCCGCAGCGTCTGGGGCTCCGCGGGGAAACCAGGGTAAACATCCCGGACGGCCTGACGAACCCGCACGTAAGTGAAACCCAGCATAATATCGTGAGGCCAGTTCGCCTGCACGTCCCGTAACGAACGGAATCAGCCCTGATTGTAGAAGTCCCCCATCTGGGTGATCCCGACTGCTTGCAACGTGGTCCGCGCCAGGCGCTCCTGCAGTGCAGATATGCCGGGGTGCGCTGCTATCGGCAACTTGGGGGCACACAGGTATGTTAGTGTCGCACGACGCGCCATCGTCCGCCAAGCCCAAGCCGTACACTGGACCGGGTTGATCTCCGTCCGGGGACCCCCAGTCCCACCCGAGAGAGCCGCAGCCACTAATGGGAGCGGGAGAATCGCATCCGCCTCATCGCAGTATGGGGCAGGAGACGCTGCGGATAGAACCAATAATGCGCAAACTGCGCTTGAGCGCAGAGATAGTAAAGGCGCATATCAGGAGCTTCAAAACCACCGCGGTCGAAGGGTTGAACCAAGGTGTCCCAGCTACAGTGAGGCCTCTTGCCCCCCAGACAAACGACAATAGGGCCGTCTGCAAAGACTTAAAAATAGAAACATTCAGGCGGATAGGGATATTCACAAATAAATATAGTAGTTTAGGCAATATAACCATTTTAATGACTGCTATACGGTCCGCCAGTGAAAGCGGCAGACGAGCCCACCGCGCCGCTCGCTCGGTAAGTTGAGAGATTGTACGCCCATAGTTCATAGAGATTACCTGCGCCGGATCCCTGTGAAGCCAAATCCCAAGATATTTGACTGGTTCCTGAGTCCAGGTCAAAGGGAAGTCCATTTCAAACTCGCAGGTCCCTGCCGTCAGGGGAAAGACCGACGACTTGGTCCAGTTTATCCCCAAGCCAGAGAAGCCCTCGAACCGGACATATTCTCGCAGCAAGGCCGGGAGATATGTCGCAGGTTCACGGACATACAGCAGCATATCGTCCGCATATAGCGAGACAACCAATGGTCGCAGCCTGAAACGCAGCGCCGCAGAGGCATGGAGCTGGCGCAGTTTGCAGGCCAAAGGCTCCAGAGCCAGGGCGAAAAGCATCGGTGAAAGGGGGCACCCCTGCCTCGTGCCCCTTTCCTATGGAGAACTCCGAGGACACCCAGCCGTTCACGCGAACCCTAGCCGCCGGGGCGGAGTAAAGAACCCTGATCCACTGCAAAAAGAAGGGAGGGACACCCATTCTGGTAAGGACGGAGAACATGTATACCCAGGAGAGGGAGTCGAACGCTTTCGTTGCGTCAAGCAACACTGCCACGGCCTGGAAGTCGGCATCAAAATAGTGTAAGGTAGCGAAGACAGTGCGCAGATTAAGCACCGTAGATCTCGCGGGCACAAAGCCCGACTGGTCCGGGAGCACCAATAGGGGGACCAGCGGCTGCAGATGCAGAGCGATCATTTTTGCTAGTATCTTGGTGTCAATATTAAGCATTGAGAGGGGTCTATAAGAATCACAGCGGTTGGGCTCTTTGTCGGGTTTCAGGAGCATGACCAGGAGAGCCTCCCGCAACGAAGGTGGGAGATGGCCAGTATCGTAGGCTTCCGCATAGACTTCTAGAAGTCTAGGGGCCAAATCATCGGCGAATGCCTTATAAAATTCGCTCGGGAGCCCGTCCAACCCGGCAGCCTTGCCAGTGGGGAGGGACATAATAGCCACCTTCACATCCTCCTCATCAAAGGGCTGGGTAAGATGATCCCGATGACCTGGGGCCAGCCAGCCCAACGCCACATCCCCCAAGTACGCGTCAACATCTGCCGCCTGAGCCGTATCTTTGTTGCTATAAAGGGCAGTATAATAGTCGAGTATAGTCTCGCTAATGGCTGCCATGCCGAAGCGTGCCACGCCCGCCACGTCCTGCATCTCCGTGATGTATGGTTGGCTCCGAGGTGCAGTCAGCTTCCGAGCCAGCGAGCGACTAGGCCGACCCCCTCTCCGTAGTATCTAGCAGTGCTGCGCCTAGACTTGTGTTTTATTTCCTGGTCCGCGGTATCATTATGTTCCGTGACTAAGGCGCGAATCTTGGACAGAGTGTCGGGTATTGGATTCGCATCGTATGCCCTCTCTAGCTCAGAGATATCTTCCGCCAGTTTCTGGATCCTGCGCCGCAGATCGCGCAGTACCCCGGCCTGTGCCCCCATGCAGACTCCCCTAATAGTAACCTTGAAGGCCTCCCACATAGTCCCGGCGCTATCCACAGAGCCCGCATTCTCCCGTAAGAAATTGCGGATCGCCTCTCCTACCGCGGCCCTGAATACCGGGTCTGTCAGGGAGGATGGCTGTAGTCGCCACTGGAAAGGTGGCCTCCCGTAGGTCGGCACACACAGATCTATAAGCACCGGAGAGTGATCAGACAGTGTCCGAGCCAGGTGACGCACCCCTGTCGCCCAAGTGCATGCAGCTTCAGTGACCAGCCAAAGGTCCAAGCGGGACCAGGTCCCGTGTACTGCCGACACAAACGTATTCTCCCGCGTGCCAGGGTGCTGTAGTCGCCAGACATCCCTCAAGCATCCAGCCTCCATTATACCACGCAGAGCCTCCGCTGCCTGTTTAGGTCGTGCCCCCTCGCTACCCATACGGTCTGCATCCATATCCAGGCATACATTAAAATCCCCCCCATATAATTTCCGCATCAGGGAACCCAGAGACGCGACGCCAAACATCCGCAAAAAAGCCGGGTCATCAACATTCGGCCCATACACATTCACAAAGAGGACACTCGTCCCATCCAGCAGCCCATGCACTATTGCCACTCGCCCCTGGTCGTCTGTCTCAGATCGGAGAACCTGAAAGTGTATCCCCTTTTTATCAAGATCAGCACCCCTCGGGCATAACTAGAATAGGAAGAGGCCACCCGGTGTCCAGCCCATCTTGCCCCCACATTTTTATCAGATACATTCGTTAAGTGAGTCTCCTGTAAGAAGGCGATGTGGATAGTCATTCTTTCTAAGTAAGCAAACACTGCCCTGATCTTTTTGGAGAGTTAAGCCCCCGGACATTCCAAGACAAAAGCCGTAAATTTCCACTCATCCGGTCAGTAGATGGTAAGCCAACAGAACAATGGAATATTTCAAAACCATGGAAGGTCTAGTGCAAATAAGAAGTGAAATAACAGGCAATATAATACACAACATACCGTGCCAGAGGGTGCCCCCCTCAGTTCCCCCCTCCCCCACCCACTTCAGCATCCCCAACTTGCTAAAGCCGTCCCTTCCATCCCCCCCCCACCCCATTCCATCAAACGAAGGTGAAAACCTCAGTTGGGGTGTACCCATGTGGGGCGCTAGAGTGCAACTGCCCTCCCAACTAGTAGGAGGTGGCTGCGCAGGGAGTGGATCCATACCTACAGACACCAGTACTCAAAAGCCAAGTCCACCAGAGTGGCATAGATAATGCCGTAAGCCCAGGCAGCGGCTACCCAGACAGGGGAATACTCCATGGCAAAGATGGACATGCTCAACAAATAGCTCCTATATATCAACTGAACGAGCTCAACATCCCAATATGACCAGAAATGCACCCCAAGAGCTTAGTGTTCCTCCGTGTCCGACTGCTGGTTAGTATCGCGTCGTCGTCGCTTGAGACGTTTGGCATGTTCAAGAGCTGCCTTAGGGTTATTAAAGATCTGAGAGTCCCCGTCGGGCCCTATCTTCAAGCGGGCCGGGTAGAGCATAGCATATGGGACCTCCTCGGACCTGAGGAACTTTTTTACATCGGCAAACTCCCGTCTTGCCGCCTGGACTGCCACCGTGAAGTCTGGGAAGAAGGAGAGCCGATTCCCTTGATAGTCAATGTTGCCCTTCTCACGTGCCAGGCGCAGTATCACATTGCGGTCCCTGTAATTTAAGACTCGTGCAATAATGGGCCGCGGGGCAGCCCCGGGCGCCGGGCGAGCAGCCAGCGAACGATGCCCCCGCTCCACAATGAACATGGGGGAGAGCTGTTCCCTGCCAAAAATGTCCGAAATCAGCGTTTCCATGAATATCTCCATCCGGCCCACATTGGTGGACTCCGGCAGGCCAATAAGGCGTATATTGTTACGCCGTGAGCGGGCCTCCAAGTCCTCGTTCTTGGCCTGGATGACTGATAGGACCTTTTCCATATTCAGGGCTTTCCCCGCGACGTCACTCAGTCCGTCCTCAGCCGCCGAGACTCTCTGCTCCACTTCCCCATGTGGGCACTCTGCTTCTCCAACTGGGATGACATGTGGTCCAGCCGGTTGTTAACTGCTGCCATTGTGCCCTCTATTGATTGGAGGCTTCGTTGCATTGCCAAGAGCGTGGCTTCAAGGCCCGAGGGAGCCCCCTCTGTCACATCCGCCTCAGAGTCCGAGGCGGCCTTCTGTGATACCTTGGCGGATTTACGCACCTCAAACGTGAGACGGGGTTGCGTTTTGTCCGTTTTACCCATGGCGCCTCGTAGTATAACTTGACACGGGGGTGCTCGAGGAGTCTAGTGCAAAATTGGTCCCCAGCAGGAGCCGGGCAGAGGCCCACACCAAAATCAACAGGTGGGTGGGGTGTAGTCTCACGACAGGCCCGCCCTCGCTAGCCGGCCCGCGGCCACCCGGGCCGCCCTCCAAGTGTGACCAGCCCTGGATGATCACGGATGGCAGGGGTTCCGCCGGCTCCGCTGCGCAGATTCAAAGGCCATCGCACCAGTCGCCCCTCCACCTATCAATAGCGCCTTGAACTGTCTATCGCCGTCATGCCACCACTGACAGTGCCGCCGCTCTCCGGTCGTTATTCAACTCCCCAGCTCGGCTGTGTTAGCCTGTGCGGCGCTACGGCGCCCACTGCCAGATGCACTCCCGGTGCAATCGGTTCTAGTGCGTTTCCCCCTGGGGCAGCAGCCAAGATGTAGTCAGCGCGGGTCAGAGCAGTCTACACATCCTCAGGAGGATTTAAAGGAGGTAGGTTGCAGCTATATTGTTTCACTCCCGCGGCGTGCGAGAGGGCCCGTCCGCTCCTCCCGCTAACCGCAACTCCAGCTGCGTCCCCCGCGGATCCCCCCAGCACAGGGGCCCGCGTCCAGTAAGTTTCCCCTCTCGCAGTGTCCAGAGAGCAGTCCCACAGGTGGAGTTAGGGCCACCAGTACCCCCCCAGAGCTTTACGGCAGCCCGCAGAGCGCGATCCACTGGCAGGCCCGCACCCGCCTCCACAGTCGCCGGCCCGCAGCAGGCCGCGCCCCACTCACCACTTTCGGCTCCGGGGAGCCCAGCGCCCGCCGCGATCTCTGCTGCCGCCGGTACTCGAAGCCGCAGCTTCCCGTGGTCCTCAGCGGCGATAGTGTGGGGCACCGCCACCAGCTAGGCACTGCACCGCAGGTCCCCTGCCCCGGCAGGAGCACAGGTCACCGATCGGAGCTCCGGGCCTCAGAGCACTCCGGGCGCCGCCATTTTGAGATCTTTCGCGGCCGTCTCCGCCGCCGCCGAGTTATCGCCTTTCCACCTGTCTCGGGCCGTCCCAGGCGTGATATCAGGTTCGGGAGCCCCTCACCAGTCAGGCACTCTCCGTCACCTTGCAGGATAGTCGGTCTGTAGGTCGGATTATGGTCGGGTTACAGTGCCGCCGGGCAGAGCCTCACTCGGGTGCGGCCATCTTGCCGTGCGCCCTCTAGCGCCTCCAAGTCTATGCGTGCTTGAGTGTAATTAAATTCTGCTGATGGGCAAAATGTAAGTCCCAAGGCAAGTACTTCCGTTTCCGTTTTGTTCAAGATTCGTTCTATACACGCACACACACATATATATATATATATATATATCAACCACTAGTAGGTAATATATATATGTTACATGTTACCTACTCGCAGTTGACAGTAGGTAGTCATAGTTACGACCTAGTTTCCATAGGAAGAGCCTTTTTTTATTTGTCAATAACTTTGGTGCTGTTTGACGCGTCCTAACGAACTTTTCAAAACGAATACAATGCTCCCTCGAGCTGCTATCTTGAAGGTTTTGGGGTGATCCGTCAAGCGGGGCTGAGAAAAAGGGGGGGTCCCAAAACGCATTTTCCCCATGTTAATTCCCGTAGGACTTTTAGACACGGCTACAGCCCGAACTGCTGAATGGAATTACCCCAAATTGGCAGGTAGGTAGATGTTTGTCCAGGAAAGTGCATTTTTGTTATTTGGTGTAAATCCGTTCAGTAGTCTTTAAAATGTTAAAGAAAATCCAAATGTGTATATATAGGGACACAGAGGATCTGTGACCAGGGCCGGACTGGGAACCGAAACCGGCCCTGGCAAACTGCTCGGCCGGCCCCCCCTGGGGGGGGAGTGGGTGCGGCGGAGCTGTTTGCTAGGGCCCGTCTCGGCTGCTTTTGTTACAGGGGGCCCATATTGCCGGCACCCGGTAAGAAAAATGGCCCCCCATGGGCCCAAAACCAGCCCCCACCCTGGCAGCCCACCGGAGAAATGCCCGGTGCCCACTACGGCCAGTCCGGCCCTGTCTGGCACACCTCCTGATCTCGACCTGAGATCTGGTTGGCTGCCAACACTTCAAACCAGGAAGTGTTGGCAACTATCTTGTGGCTATGCTTGAAGTGACTCACAGAAAAAACGTAAAAAGAAAAAGGGGCAGGGTAGAAACACCTTGACTCCCTAGGCCTCTTGGGATCGTCCCACAGGGACCCCGCAGGCCAAAAAAGCATTTTTTTAAGAACAATTTTGGTGGATGTCGTGCTTTATCTGCGGCTCCCACCCAAAATGTTAAAAAAACAAAGCATGCGCTTCGGTGCTGCATTACTAATTGCCCCCCGGGTGGGTCAGGTCCCTGCGGCATTTTAATAATAAAGGAGTGGGGCTGCACGGCCCCCGCCTCCTGGGGCCTATTGATGCCCTGGGGACCTCCACCTCCCAGAGGCTAAAATAAATGTGGGGGAGGCCCGTACAGCCTCCTCCGCTGCCCCGGGGACCACCACCTACCCAAGGCTTATTTGTTTATAAATGGGGGGCCTCTTGGACCCCCCCAAACCCGGGTGCCACCACCTCCCCGGGGCTTTATCTTAAAACAATGCGGGCGTGAGGACCCATTCACATCCCCGGGAACCACCAACTCCCTGGGGCAAAATTCAAGAAAGGAGGGGGGCATGCGGCCCCCCTCCTGGAACCATAGATGGCCCTGGGAACTGCCACCCCCACAGCAGGCTCCTGCTATGTCCCGGGGTGCCCACCATCGGGATATAGCTGTTTGCTATGGCTTGGTGGGAGCTTTACCACTTCCGCCAAGCCATAGCAAACTGTGCTCTACTTCCAGCAAGGGAGCGCATTTAAATATGCTCTCGCTTGCTGGAAGTGGAGCAAAATTGCTTTTGCAGAGAGGGAGCTGCATGTTTAGCAGTTCCCTCTCTGTGAAATCAATGCCGGCTCCCGCAGGAGGCGGGGAGCCGGCTGGGACTGTGGTGGCCTTGAGACTCCCACTGCGGTCCCAACAGTTGTCAGTGGGTTCCATGGGTGGGACCAGGGCACCCACAATAGAGCCCAGGCCCCGGGGGATGGAGTCTCCAGGGTCGAAATCGGCCCTGGAGGGCGCCGCACGGACCCCCTCCCCTTATTTTAGAAAAAGAAAAATGGGGTCCCGAGGCTAAAATCAGCCCGGTACCCTACCTTTAGTTTAAAATAAAAAATGAAGGCCTAGACTCTGGGGCTGAAATCGGCCCCCCTCCCTTTAATGTAAAAAAAAAAAAAAAAAAAAGGCCGGGCCCCAGAGGATGGGCTCCCCGGGGCCGAAATCGGCCCAGAGAAGGGGGGCCAAACAACCCCCATCCCCTAACATATATATAAAAAAAAAATGAAAAGGCCAGACTGGCAAGTCGCCGGAGTCCCGCCCCTTTCAGCACCTCTCTGCAAACGCGCATCCTGGTGCAGAACAGGCTGGGGGATGATGTCCCCTTGGCTGCCAAGGGTCCTTGGAGGCCAACAACCCCTCCTGTTACCTCCAGTAAGCCCCACACAGGGGTATTGCTGAGAGGTGATCGGAGGCCCTTCCCCTTTCTCCACTACTGTGCAAATGCACCTCCTGGCGCACTCCTGGTTGGGGGAAGAAGTCTCCTTGGATGCTGAGGGTCCTTGGGGACCGGGAAACCACGCTGTTACCTCCAGTAAGTCCCACATATTGGGATTGCTGAGAGGTCTTTGGAGGCCATGCCCCCTTTCTCCACCACACTGCAAACACTCCTCCATGCGCACAACTGTTGAGGGATGAAATCCACTTTACTCCTGAGGGTCCTTGGGGGCCAAATATCCCTCCTGTTACCTCCAGTAAGTGCCACACAGCAGGATTGCTGAGAGGTTGATGAAGACCACGCCCCCTTTCTCCACCACTCTGCAAACGTGCCTTCTAGCGCACTACTAGTTGGGGGATGAACTCCCCTTGGTTCTTGGGTGTCCTCGGGGGCCAAATACCCCTCCTGTTACAGCTGGATTCGTGAAAGGTTGTCGGAGGCCACGCCCCTTTTCTCCACCACTCTGCAAACATGCCTCCTGGTGCACAACTGGTTGGGGGTTGAACTCCCCTTGGCTGATGAGGGTCCTTGGTGGCCAACTACTCCTCGTGTTACCTCCAGTAAGTCCCATACAGCGGGATTGCTGAGAGGTCTTCAGAGGCCACGCCCCCTTTCTCTACCAGTCTGCAAATGTGCTTCCTGGTGCACTACAGGTTAGGGGATGAAGTCCAGCTGGATTTTGAAAGACTTTGGAGGCCAAGAAGCCCTCCTGTTACCTCCATTAAGTCCCATACAGTGGGATTCCTGGGAGCTGGTTGAGGCCCGACCCGCTTTCTCCACAACTCTGCAAATGTGACTAATAATTAAAAAACCATTGAAATTTACATAAAAACTGAAGATTAGTGGGACATTATAGTTCAGCTCAGATTTGACTCATAAACCCACAGAAATTCAGCTGTTATAGTTGCCTGAGCTAACTATAACTTACGCCCCGCAATGAAATGAAATGAAATTTGTACTTGTAAAGCGCACCCATACCCCCAAAGGGGTGTCCAGGCGCTGTACGCATACCGCTGTGGAACCCTTCCTGGCTTTTCCCTGTGAAATGTCCACTCCTGGGCACCCCCAGGGTGAAGCCAGGCATCCCAGCGCTGTTGGGGCCATTGTGGAGATTAAGCAAGCTATTGCCCAGAGTTGCAGAGTGGGACCCATGATTAGAATAGGCACCGAGGCGAGAATTATCAGGTCCGAGGAAATTGAGCCCAAGACCCGCCGAGGCGGGAATTGAACCCTGGTCCCGGGCCAGATCTCTGCATCAGGGTCTGCCGCTCTAACCATTGAGCCACACTGCAATGCGAATCACTGACTAAATATCGAAGGTCACAATATCGACCTACAAAAATATCGCAGCAAAAATATCGGACAAGAATATCAACATCCTATCTACATTAAGGATAGTACAAAAATATCGAGAGAAAAAATATCGATGTCAAAAATATCGTTGTTAAAAATATCGTTTTTAATGTAAGTAAAAAAAATATTTTAAAATAAAGTAAATAATACATATAATTAAAAGAAACATAGTTAAAAATATTTTAAAATGCTTAAAAATTATAAGTAATATATATAATTTGAAAATACATTAAACATATACATATAATATATAATATATATACTTACTTATTAATATGTTTTAATATTTATTTTAATAACTTATAAATTGTTTAATTTATTTTTTATAAATTATAAATACATCTATACACATAAAACAATAATATAAATAATTAAATAAATATATGTAACAAATTTTAAAAAATTTAAATTATTTTAAATCTTTTTAAAAATAATTATACAGTACATTAGCTAAAAAAATACAAAATATTAGATAGCAGAGGAAATCAAATTACTATTCCCACTCCAGTGAGTGCAACAGTAAGGAAAGTGTTGGATAGCGTAGGGGTTAAAATTACTATTCCCACTCCAGTGAGTGCAACAGTAGGGAAAGTGTTGGATAGCGTAGGGGTAAAAATTACTATTCCCACTCCAGTGAGTGCAACAGTAGGGAAAGTGTTGGATAGCGTAGGGGTAAAAATTACTATTCCCACTCCAGTGAGTGCAACAGTAGGGAAAGTGTTGGATAGCGTAGGGGTTAAAATTACTATTCCCACTCCAGTGAGTGCAACAGTAGGGAAAATGTAGGATCGCGTAGGGGTTAAATTAACATACTTATAAATTTTTTTTTTTTTAAATAAATAACATATTAATAATTATTTAACCACATAATTATTAATAAATACCTATTAAATTAAATTAATATTTACTTAAATAACATTAAATTACTTCCCACCCTATTCCCCTATAAACACACAACGCGCTACACATAAAAAAATAACACAATTAATTTAATTATCAATTAATCAATTAATAAAAATTAATTACCAATTAATCATTAATTAACAATAAATTAATTAACAATAACAATAAATAAAATTTAATAAAAAATTAATTATAATTAATATAATTATAAATTAACCAATTAATATAAATTAATTGCCAATTAATAATTAATTAACAATAACTTAACAATAAATAATAAATAAAAACATATTCATTAATTAACAATAAATTAATAATCAATAACAATAAATATACACATATTAACTAATTAATTATATTTAAATTACTTCCCACCCTATTCCCCTATAAACCCACAACCCGCTACACGTTAAAAATAACATAATTAATTTAATTACCAATTAATCAATGAATTAAAATTAATTACCAATTAATAATTAATTTACAATAAATTAATTAACAATAACAATAAATGAAAATTAATAATAAATTACTTATAATTAATATAATTATAAATTAACCAATTAATATAAATTAATTACCAATTAATAATTAATTAACAATAACTTAACAAATAATAAATAAAAACATATTAATTAATTAATTAATTATAATTAAATTACTTCCCACCCTATTCCCCTATAAACCCACAACCCACTCTGATACTAAAACGCAAAATTTCTTTTTTTTAAATTACTATTTTCTAAACATTTAATACATATATTTAAAAATAATGAAAAAACTTTAAAAAAATGTTAAACATACATATAAAATACATAACACTAAAAAAAAAAAATCAATATTATTAACAACTACATTTTTGCTAACGATATTAATGGCTTCGATATTACTTACTTCGATATTTAAAAAATCGATATTACTTACCTTAAAGTCGATATTCTGGTCAACGATATTCTTGACTTCGATATTCTGTCCCTACGATATTAAAAACTCGATATTAGTGTAGGTCGATATTTAAAATTCGATATTTTGACTGCCCACCCCGCAATGCACTGCTTATGACCTCACATATTACATCACTCATGACATGGTCAGTGACATCACTCATGACATCATCCACAGAACTACTCACACACCCACTCACAGAACCACCCACATACCCATTCAAAGACCCATACCTGAACTCGCACACCTACTCACTCCTCCATAGAGCCACTCACACACCCACCAGAACTCACACAACCATTCACTAACCGATAGAGCCACTCATACAACCAGTCACTCACACATACAGCCACTCACATAGCCACCCAATCACCCCTACAGCTACTCAATCAATTGATCGGGGTTTATATAGCGTGACTACTCACCTGTAAGGGTCTCATGGCACTGGGGGTGGTGGGGCTGCTGATCTGTTTGGGAGGAGGGGTTCAGTTGAAGAGTCAGGTCTTCTGAACCTTCCTGAATAAAGTCAGCAACGGAGATTGCCCGAGGTGGAGAGGCCGGGTGTTCCAAGTCTTGGGGGCGAGGTGGGTGAAGGATCTTCCTCCGGTTTTGGTCTTGTGGATCCGTGGGATGGTGGCCATGGCCAGTTGAGCATAGCGCAGGTGTCTGGTGGGTACGTGGAATGAGAGGGGCTGGTTCAGATATGCAGGTCCTGAATCGTGGAGAGCTTTGTAGGCATGTGTGAGGAGCTTGAAAGTGATTCTTTTGTTGACTTGAGTCTAGTGGAGTTCTCGAAGGTGTTCAGTGATGTGGCTGCACCGGGGGATGTTGAGGACCAGTCTGGCTGTGGTGTTTTAAATGTTCTGTAGTTTCCTGATGAGTTTCTGGGTGATGCAGGTGTAGAGTGCGTTGCTCTAGTCAAGTCTGCTGGTGATGAGTGTGTGGGTGACCGTCTCCCTGGATTCTGTGGGGATCCATTTGTGGACTCTCTACTCACTACTCACACACCCACTTATTTACCTACAGTCACTCACACACCCACTCACTCACCCATATAGCCTCCCCAACACAGCCACTCACTCACCAATACAAGCACTCACACACCCACAAAACCACTTACATACCCATTCACACATCCATACAAGCACTGACACATTCGCTCACTCACCCATACAGCCATTCACACACTCACTCTCCAATACAGCCACTTACACACTAATTCACTTAACCGAACACCCACTCAAACATCCACTCACTCACCCATACAGCCACTTACACACCCGGTCCCTCACTCATACAGTCTATTCAGTCACCCATTCAGTCACCCATACAGTCACTACACACCCACTTACCCGCCCTTAGAGACACTCACACTAACACTCTCACCCATACAGCCACTGATACACCCTCTCACTCCACAATACAGCCACTTACACAGCCACTCATTCACCCACACAGCTACTCCCACACCCCGTTATACACAGATACAGTCACTCACACACCCATATGCACAAGGATACATACAGTCACATAGCCACTCACATAATATATGTTAGAAGTAGTATCACTCAGTAGTAGTGCATCTAGTATACTATTTTAACTTTTGTAGTAGGATGGTATATATGTTTAACAATCATAAGCTCTAAGAAAATACTAACACTCACTAGATGATGTTATCAGTGATGTCATTTGAGATGTCATGAGTGATGTCACTGACGATGTCATGAGTGATGTAATATGTGAGGTCATAAGCAGTGCATTGCGGGGGCATAAGTTATAGTTAGCTCAGGTAACTATATCTGCTGAATTTCACTTGTTTTGTACGAGTGAAATCTGAGGTTAACTATAACGTCCCTGTAACCTTTGTTTTTTTCAGTGAAAATACAAACACACTATCTCTCTCTGCCTCTCTCTTTTGGTGTTTTCAGGGAGCCTTCTTCATCCATTGGTCTGTTGTTGTGTTCCATTTTCCTTGCACCCCCTATAGCATGGTGCACTTGGTCAGCCCACTTCACCCATTGGTTAACTTCACTGTCAATGCCGCCATTCTGCTCTTTCACAAGGATTGCATCTGCACACAAAGTAATTCAGTATGTGTTTTTTTAGACAAAAGCCTTTTAGCTTTCAGGGTTTTTTTGTCGGTGGCAGGCAGTTCTGACAACAGTAACGTTTTACAATTGTAGGGAGGAAACAAAACAAGCACTGACAAAATCAAAAAGTTGATAGCCAACAGCAGACCTCTACCAATGCTTGTTTTTCATTAACCCTGGCAGAGTTAAGCATGTCGCAGTACAGAGAATGGGTGGCCTGTCTGGACACAGGAGGGAAGAATCCACGCTGGATTTTCAATTTCTTCAACTAAGAAAAGGTCACAGGAAGTATGTGGCGGTGGAGGATCAAAGTGACTGGCTGGGTTGGCAAATTGTACGTCAAAAGGCAAATGATGTAATATTTTGTGGTACATTCTGCGGCATTATTATGTCACTATTTTGAAATGTTAATACAATGTTTTACTCTATATCAGTGAAATAGTCATCCCTTTGAATGCCTGATTACAGCATTCAACCACTCAAAGGTGACCAGTTAACTTTTGCAAATTGTCTGTTGTGTCGCCTTATCGGGTGCAGCTATTTTAGCAATTTTTTACTGTTTAATTTAGAAATAAAATGTTTTTACTAAAGCCTCTAAACTATGCAGGAGATGGTGGGTAATGTAGCAAATACATACCTAGGCAGGAAACACCGAGATTGCAGAATCATGTTTCACCATGGACTCTAACCTAAGATAAATTCACATCCTCTGAATGCAGACAGAAATAATTTACACAGTGATTATCATGGCACTTGTGTTGGGCTACAACAGGCCCGCCTTGGCATATCCTGAATCCCTCTGGTCTAGAAATAGTTTTTTTGGTTTCTAGAGGTCATTTCATAAAGTTATTTTCTTTTTATAGTAAATATGGAATGTAACATTGTTCTGTGAAATGCCCAGGCCTGCATGGTATGTCGTGACAAGGACTGTAAGACTCAGCAACATCGAATCCTCCCATGGACTATGTCCCACTACCCTGGATGTGAAGGAAGGAGCACCCCCCCACTTAAAGAAAGATCACGTGGCACCGCAGCTTGCTGCAGCTATGGCCAGTGGCTCCTCCTATGTCACTGAGACAGGAACCAGCTGCGCAATGTCCCAGGCAGGCAAAGGAGACAAAGGGTCATATTTACAAGCCCCTTTGCGTCGCTCTTGCACCGTGCAACATGGTGCAAGAGCGATGCAAATTAAAAATGAGATTTATGTAGCCACGCAAGGACACCTTGCATGGCCCTGAGTGGCTTCATAAATCTCAAGTAATGCAACGAAGCGCAAATCACTGCATTAGATTACTTGGCACCAGGGAGGCATTTCCATGGGCCTTGCGTGGGTGTTCCAACACAACATTCATTAATTTTGACTCATTTCTATATTTACCAGAATTGGTAGACCTGGGAATGTGCCAAAAGCATACGCCTCCCCAGGTGAGGCGTAACAAGGATAAATATGTTTATATCTCCTTGTTTTTTCCTGTTTCTATGTGTGCTGCATCACACATTGAAACAGGAAAAAGACTCAGGGGATTGTTTTTGTGCAGGAAGGGTTGCCCTTCCTGCACAAAATCAATCCACCTTACAACGCAGGCACCCTTGTACCATGGTGCAATGGTGCCTGCATTGGTGCATAGCAGCCAAAAGGGCACCAGCACAGGGGAAAAGGCAGGAAATATGGCGCATTCCTGCCCTTTCCATGTCATGCAGCGCAGCAAGGTGACTTGCTGCGCTGCGTGACTTTGCCATAAATTTGGCCTAAGTTGGGCCAGATCTCACTGGGTGGTCAGTTCTGTTGTAATCCAAGAAGGCTACTATCCGGCTCCTTATCTTCCACCTCTCTGATGGGGTGCTCAAGCCGACATAAGAATCTCCCCATCTCTTCTCAAGCCCCACAGAAGTGCTCTGAATTGTGTGGCAGGTGATATGTGGCACTATAGAAAACTCCTTAAAATTAATGTAGGATTAATCGTTTTTATCACCTCAGCCTCCAGGCATGGCTGAATCTAGGATGACCAGAACCCCAGTCAAAGTCAGGGAGTCTGTGGGAGTGTAATTAGTATAGGTCAGTGGTTCCTAACCTTTTGACTTCTGTGAACCCCACTTAATCATTATCTCTGAAGAGGGTATCCTAGTGTTGAGCCAGTGTGAGTCTAGCCAAACCTTGAGCCTAGTGGAACTACTCAAAAAGCCAGGTCTTCAGCTTCTTGTGGAATTCAAGAAGTGAGTAGGAGGCTCTTATGTGTAGTGGCAGAGCGTTCCACGCTTTCGGAGCGATGAAAGAGAAGACTCGACTGCCCGTTCTGGTTTCTGTCTATGTGGGATGTGTGCATGTAGGGGTCCGGACGAACGAAGGTGTCTATAATGTTTGTGATAGGAGATTCGATTGTTGAGGTATGCTGGGCCAATGTTACGTAGTGCCTTGAAATTGTGGGTGAGGAGTTTGAAATGTGCTTGTTTGTGTATGGGGAGCCAGTGGAGCTCCTTCAGGTGTGGTGTGATGTGAGTGCGGCGAGGGAGGTTGAGATTGATATATAAATGTGTGTGTGCGTCATCCCTGCAGATATCAATAACTTGATTTTTATAGAACTGCAGATGTTTTGCAATTTCTAAGCATTACTAGCAACAACATTATATTATAACCCAAACTAATGTACGGGGAGGTAGGTACCTTCTTCCAAGTGGTGTGGAGCTTCCCAAAGCTACTGCCATACTGGACGACACTCAGGGAGATCATGAGACGGGCTACCTAATACCAGATACTGCTAAATGCTGCTTGTTGAACATTTGGGGAGATGAACCCCCCACCTAGGTACAGCAAACTGTGGTTGACCCTTGGATTGGGAGTAGCTAAACTGAATATAGCTAGGAAATGGGTCAGACCCGGGAGGTGGACGAATGGAAGATGGGCATGGACTGGTGAATGTTGGTCAAAAAAACAATCTACCAAAGCAGAGGCTGCCCCAAAAAATGGGAAAAAATGTGGTCCCCACGGCGGGACCATAGAGGACTAATGTGAAGGGTCCCTGTGCCAGGGCCACACTACCAGGATGGAAGGTATAAAGGGCCGTACACAGCGTTCGTTATCTAGTGTTTCCGACTCATTGTCTTGGTTGCGCAGAACTTCTAGTAGCCACTGTAATATGATCTGAAACCTGCTGATGGTTATGTTTTGCTTTCTATTTCTTTTTTATAAACAAAATTATATATTTTTTTAACAATAACCCAAACTAATGGTAATCAATGTAATAACTTAAGCAGGATGAAAGTCTGAGTTTCCCAAGATTCGAACTCCTCACACAAAGCTCACATCAGAAATCAACTCCAGACACACAGTCCACACCACAAACCAGCAGCAAATACTAAACTCACTGTGACATCCTGTTGGTAGTAGTCTTACACTCCAATAAGATCTCGGCCAATACCTCCCACGCCCCGAGCGTCACCTATGCTCAGGTGAGCCAGACACACAGTGGCGGCTCGCATAGGGCGTGCTGCGGGGCGGGCGGTAGTAAACTCGGACATACGATGGAACGGAGGAAAGTAACCGCCACTGCAGACACATCTAGGATAGAGGTGGTGTCACGATGTTCCCATAATAAGGAAGAAACCAAGAAGCTTGATGAGTGAAAGCCTGCTCTCTCGGTTCTTGGCAGGCTTCATCCAGAGTTGCACTCAGAAAGAGTGATTCCTTGGCCAGGTTGTGGGCATATCACGAAGAGGCATGCATCACCGCCTGCTGAGGAAGAAGTGCTGCCAGCCTGCACTATCAGCTCCAGCATTTGCTGATCACGCGTGATCGATGAGCAAGTGCCTTCAGTTTCTGACAGCATTAGTCCCTAAAGTTCACTGCCAATACAACGTTTCTCTTTCGCACATTTCCCTGCTGAGACGATAGAACTGAAGGCGACTTTTTCATTATTATTGTTAGAGGACATATTAAAATTAGATGCACTTTCTCTTCTAAATTTGATAATTTTTGTTTGCACTTTTCATAACTTGTTAGCCCGGTATGGTTCACAGCAGCGGGCCTGGCTGTCGCTGGGCCTGGCGCCCAAGTAATCTGCAACAGCAACACTATAGCGAGTAGCTGCTTGGAAGATGTTCGAGTCCAATGCTGGAAGACCGAATACATCAAAAAAATAATGTCCAACTAGGTATCATTTTAAGAAAATATCATATATTTTCAAGTGAGATATATCAGAGAGACCAAAAACACATTAATGACATGAGAGAAGCAAAATAAGTTGACTATGTGAACAAAAATTAAAGAAGACAAATATATAAGTAAAATTATTTCTTTGTATTTTTGCATATCAAACAACATAAATTACTTAAGGCAGCAGAGTTTATAAGTGAAACAAACTGCCCGAAAATTGTGATCCATAAGAAATGCTAAAACGGCGATAGACTATATGTACATTGTGTAAACAGAGTATGATCACATGAATTAATTTATATTCATTCCTGGTTTAACTCTTGTTTCTAACAACATTTTGAAGAAGGAGTCTATGAGGTTGTTAGGAATGTTTGCAGCGTTTCGACCCTCAAGCGGGTCTTCATCAGAACAAAAAAAAATGTCATTGAGCAAACTGCTGAGAAGGTGACTCTAAGAAGGAAGACAGAAGGTGACAGAGGTTGTTGTTTAAAAATCAATTGAGAGAATGAATATCTGCAAACAGCCTATCTCTTTTACTGGAAAGAGCAAGGCATCTAGGTTGCAAGCAGCTAGTGGGGAGGGTGATGTTGTGACCATGTACTATACAGAATAAAGTACATTAGAAGGATATTGCAAATCACTAGGGAATTCAGAGACCATATAGAGGAATGAGGCTAACTAAGGCAGATTCCTTTATAGGGTCATAAACTCCGAGCTGTCTACAGAACTACCACGGGGATAAAGTATTTTATTTTTATGGACTGCGTGTGAGGAGTGGGGGCACAATGGAGGAGTAGGTGGGGAGACAAGCAACAGAATAGAGGGTAGGGAGAAAAGCAATGGAGGAGCAGTGGGGAGAAAAGCAACGGAGGAGCAGTGGGGAGAGAAGCAACAGAATAGAGGGTAGGGAGAAAAGCAATGGAGGAGCAGTGGGGAGAAAAGCAACGGAGGAGCAGTGGGGAGAAAAGCAATGGAGGAGCAGTGGGGAGAGAAGCAACAGAATAGAGGGTAGGAAGAAAAGCAATGGAGGAGCAGTGGGGAGAAAAGCAACGGAGGAGCAGTGGGGAGAAAAGCAACGGAGGAGCAGTGGGGAGAGAAGCAACAGAATAGAGGGTAGGGAGAAAAGCAATGGAGGAGCAGTGGGGAGAAAAGCAACGGAGGAGCAGTGGGGAGAAAAGCAACGGAGGAGCAGTGGGGAGAGAAGAAACAGAATAGAGGGTAGAGAGAAAAGCAATGGAGGAGCAGTGGGGAGAAAAGCAACGGAGGAGCAGTGGGGAGAAAAGCAACAGAGGAGCAGTGGGGAGAGAAGCAACAGAATAGAGGGTAGGGAGAAAAACAATGGAGGAGCAGTGGGGAGAAAAGCAACGGAGGAGCAGTGGGGAGAAAAGCAACGGAGGAGCAGTGGGGAGAAAAGCAACGGAGGAGCAGTGGGGAGAAAAGCAACGGAGGAGCAGTGGGGAGAAAAGCAACGGAGGAGCAGTGGGGAGAAAAGCAATGGAGGAGCAGTGGGGAGAAAAGCAACGGAGGAGCAGTGGGGAGAAAAGCAACGGAGGAGCAGTGGGGAGAGAAGCAACAGAATAGAGGGTAGGGAGAAAAGCAATGGAGGAGCAGTGGGGAGAAAAGCAACGGAGGAGCAGTGGGGAGAAAAGCAACGGAGGAGCAGTGGGGAGAGAAGCAACAGAATAGAGGGTAGGGAGAAAAGCAATGGAGGAGCAGTGGGGAGAAAAGCAACGGAGGAGCAGTGGGGAGAAAAGCAACGGAGGAGCAGTGGGGAGAGAAGCAACAGAATAGAGGGTAGGGAGAAAAGCAATGGAGGAGCAGTGGGGAGAGAAGCAACAGAATAGAGGGTAGGGAGAAAAGCAATGGAGGAGCAGTGGGGAGAAAAGCAACGGAGGAGCAGTGGGGAGAAAAGCAACGGAGGAGCAGTGGGGAGAGAAGCAACAGAATAGAGGGTAGGGAGAAAAGCAATGGAGGAGCAGTGGGGAGAAAAGCAACGGAGGAGCAGTGGGGAGAAAAGCAACGGAGGAGCAGTGGGGAGAGAAGCAACAGAATAGAGGGTAGGGAGAAAAGCAATGGAGGAGCAGTGGGGAGAAAAGCAACGGAGGAGCAGTGGGGAGAAAAGCAACAGAGGAGCAGTGGGGAGAGAAGCAACAGAATAGAGGGTAGGGAGAAAAGCAATGGAGGAGCAGTGGGGAGAGAAGCAACAGAATAGAGGGTAGGGAGAAAAGCAATGGAGGAGCAGTGGGGAGAAAAGCAACGGAGGAGCAGTGGGGAGAAAAGCAACGGAGGAGCAGTGGGGAGAGAAGCAACAGAATAGAGGGTAGGGAGAAAAGCAATGGAGGAGCAGTGGGGAGAAAAGCAACGGAGGAGCAGTGGGGAGAAAAGCAACGGAGGAGCAGTGGGGAGAAAAGCAACGGAGGAGCAGTGGGGAGAAAAGCAACGGAGGAGCAGTGGGGAGAAAAGCAACGGAGGAGCAGTAAGCAACGGAGGAGCAGTAAGCAACGGAGGAGCAGTGGGGAGAAAAGCAACGGAGGAGCAGTGGGGAGAAAAGCAACGGAGGAGCAGTGGGGAGAAAAGCAACGGAGGAGCAGTGGGGAGAAAAGCAACGGAGGAGCAGTGGGGAGAAAAGCAACGGAGGAGTGGGTGAACTGGAGTAAATAGCACATGGCGTGGGTTTTTAATAGGATTAGAAGCACTATGGAGAGCAAACAGAGGGAGCAGGGAGGGGACTGAGTGTGTGAGGAAAGGATATTTGGGGGAGGACCAGCACATGAGGGAGGGAGCAAGCACATACATGCACTCTCAGTGAGTGCTAAAAGAAAAAAGTAACTACCTGGATGGGAGCAGTGGAAGGATCCAATTCATACCATCAAAAGGATGGTAAAGAAGTTATGCTGGGGGGTTGGGGGGGGGGGTTTAAATACAAAAATAGGAAGGAAAGCCATTGAATAAGAAGCAAGCACAGTAAAGTAAAGTGACAAGAAAGTCAACCAATGGTAAGCAGTGGGTGGGTTCTAAGCCCAATGTAAGTTTTTTGTGTGATCCAACAGAGGTCTTTTGCAAACAGACAGCCAAAAGCTATCTGTAGGCAAGACCTAAGAGCGCAGACAGCTCCCTGTACAGCAGGCACCTTTCCTTTTTTTGTTTTCCAGAAATGGACCCGCTACAGGGAGGCTGTTTCTGAAAACAAAAAAAGTGAAGTCAGCCTGCCAGGCATTGAAACTTTAACAAAAGTGCCCCTCCCACCTCCGTGTTAGCACGTTTGGAGAGAATGCCCTGCTAAAGTGATGCTCTTGTCAGTTGGTGGGCACTCATAAGTGATGCCCTGTCTAGATGTGGCTTTGTTTGAAATAGGCCACAACGTTTTTAAGGAAGGAATGTTATCCATGCTCTAACTTCACTTCTAGTTTCAGGGAGAGTTCAGGTCTACATAAATGGTGTGGCTGATCGGGTTGAGGAAAACCACATTACAAATGCTAAATTATTTATTAATGTTTAACTGGTGTTTTTAACCAAAGTGACGGCACAAGTAGGTGCCTTTGCACTGGAGTGTACCAAAGCCTCTTTCATTGTTTTCAGTTAACCTGTTGCTTAGTCTGTCTTACAATGGCAGTCTTTCTACTTTCCCCAAATTCTTTGTCCCATTTGCCTAGAAATTGGCAGAGTCTTCTCCTTCCCCCTGTTGGTGCAGCCAGTGAGCCCAAGCCACAGGCTGCAGCATAGACAAGCAGAGGACACATGCTGCAGGTGTGCTGCAGGTGTGCTGCAGCATAGGCATGCAGAGGACACATGCTGCAGGTGTGCTGCAGGTGTGCTGCAGCATAGACAAGCAGAGGACACATGCTGAAGGTGTGCTGCAGGTGTGCTGCAGCATAGACATGCAGAGGACACATGCTGCAGGTGTGCTGCAGCATAGACAAGCAGAGGACACATGCTGCAGGTGTGCTGCAGCATAGACAAGCAGAAGACACATGCTGCAGGTGTGCTGCAGGTGTGCTGCAAGTGTGCTGCAAGTGTGCAGAAGGCATGTGGAAGGCTAATTTGTATCTGCTGGCTGTGGCTGTCACTAGAGCATGCTTTCCAGCTGCCTGGCGATATGTCAGAAAAATCCATGCTATTTTCAGGAAAGGAGCTTTTCCCCTCTTCGCATCCACGTCCATCTTCAACGAGTAATGTATAGAATCCCTATATAACAAAAATGTGTATCGCCTCCGTCCCCTTTCTCCTCTCAAAGACTCATTCCATCTAGGATACAGTATAATGGTCGGACTCACTTTATTTTTTATGTTTTTGTGAATGTGAGGTATACAGTAAAAATCAACCTTAGACATTTTTATAGACAATCATCTTCACAATAGGATATTCCTCATGAAAACCAGGCACACTCCTGTCAGCAGTTATTTTTCATGAATTTAGAGACTGTGGCACTGCCTTGATGGTGCGGATGGAGTCAGGTGGGCCGCCTGAAAGACATGGTGTGTAATGTAAATATGGGCATATATTCATACTGAGCCTGCAGAGGCTAGCTCTGGGGAGTAGGAGCCGGCTTACTGAGGAAGGTGGCGGTGAATACGCCCGAGAAGGCCCAGGACTTTATCACTGTAGGAACCAGAGGACCTGAGTTGAACAGATCCCAGAAGACCCAGGCCAAGACCAGTGATGGGGACACTCGCAGCGGCGAAGGGAGCAACGTGAGAGGTCGATCAAGAAGGGAATAATGCGACTGGGCAGGAGACCGGCACTGGGGCGATCGGTGAGCAAAGACTCCTTCTTCCTCCTGCGATAGGCGGCCCTGGGGGACACGTAAGATGGACAGGTGCTGCAAGCCCCACACTGCGCCCATGAGGAAAGTATCCAGCACCGGTCCTGTTGGATGACTGGACCCCCTGCTGAGTCTTGCGGGTAAGGAGTGCGGGGGTCGTGAAAAAGTATACCAACATTCTCCACTCTGGAGGGGGGACCAGGGAACCCAGCAGGATGCGGAGCTCACCTGGGGTGCAGGCCAAGGCAGGGCCCCTCCGCATTGCGCCACTGGCCACTTGGGTACATGGCTGAGGGATGCTTGGACCTGGTGATTTTCTAGTGGACACCTATGTGGGAGACAGCGGCTGCTGCCAGTGACTGCAATCCCATTCTGAATATTCACAAGAGCTGACTCAGATTTACAAGGGAGGTGGACTGAGAATGGGGCACAGGTAGCGCTGCTCAGATCTGCCACAATAGTGGAGAAGGCGGTCACAGGACAAGGCTGGATAGATAAATACACCAGGCCAACAAGCTCAGTGGGACCGTTGGACAGGGGGAGCACAAGCCCCTCCCCCCATCTAAGGCTCAGGAAGAAGTAGTCTCTCCTGCCATAATTCTTCAAGTGATAAAAGATCACCATAAAGACCTGAATGACAAAATCGGAGGGGAGGGGTGGATGTGTCCCTCCTCCATCAGGACCTGCTTAACCTGACTGCCCACACCACAGAGGTGGAAGGATGTGTCACCTCCCTGGAGGACTTATTGGCTACATCCAGCAAAGAGATTAAGCGGCTGCAGGAGCTGATAGCTATCCTTGAACATCAAGTGTAGGATGTAGAGGGCAGGTCGCGCAGGAACAACTTGCGACTGGTAGGCCTGGCGGAGGGCACTGAGGGCATGCACCCAGAAGAATTCTTAACGGACTGGTTCAAATCTTGGATCCGGAGCACAAAACTGTCCTCATGCTTTATATTGGAAAGAGCCCACTGGGCGCTGGCACCATAGGATATATCATTTTCGGAGGGCTCCAGTGACAGGCACGAGGGGGACCATACCAGTGGATGAAGGCACACTGGTTCGTGGACGGTGGAGTGGACATGGTCTTCCCTCACTCCATCTAGGGCCCTACAAGCTCCGACTCTATGGTCTGGGAAAGGTGGCGCAGGAAACCCGAACCCCTGCGATCTATGACTACAATGTTGTACAAGGATATGGTTTTGTTTGCTTTCAGAGCAACCAATGCTTTCAGTGCGACCAATGCTTTCAGTTTTGAAGTGTTGGGTGGGAGGCAGTTACAGGGATATTTCGGGATACTCCGTATGGTTTTGGTTTTTGTTGACCTACACCACTGCACAATGGACACATCCCTAAGACCCCGTGCACGTAAGACAGATGGCCCGCCATGGCTACAGGACATAATGCTATGCACTATAAGGTAGTGTCTTGGAATGTAAACGGGTTGCTGGATAAAGTGAAAAGAGCGGTGATCCTTGGGCAGGCACATAAACTGTCCCCAGCAGTCCTTCTCCTACAGGAAACACCTGTGCTCTGTAATAGGTGCACCCTTAAGGCCCGCTATGGGTTTAATCAAGCGTATAATGCAGGGTTCGCTAGGGGTTTCAGAGGGGTGGCTATCCTTCTACATAACACCTTCCCCCACGTAGACACAGAGGTTACCCCGGACGTTTTGGGACGATATGTCATCGTCACAGATTCCCTATTTGGGAGGACATGGACGGCGATTTTGGTATATGCCTCTCCTACCCTATGGACGTCCAATATGTCTGACCTGACAAAACGTATAGCTTCACTTCAGGAGGGGGGTCATATAGTTGGGGGCGACTTAAATAACATTATGCATTCACAACTCAATACTAAGGGTGGGGTAGGCCAGGGGCGGTACTCGACCCTGACATCATGGGCTGAATCCCTTGGGCTAAGTTACATTTGGAGAGTAAGGACCCAGATGCGCATGAATACACACACTATTCTTACTCCCACACAATAGATTATCTGTTCCTTCCCTCCGTTGACATTCTAGGAATATATGAGGATAAAATCCACAGAGGGTCGTGTCTGACCACTCTTCCATAGAGATAACACTGGGAATAGCGACGCATAAGCCTGGTTCCAACTGGAACCTCTACGACAACTTCAACGACTATACACCTGACTCTGCAACCATAACGCCCTCCTGCAACGCCAGCCAGTCCACCATCTCCTCCTGGACACCGGTCACGACCGAAGAGACAGCCTCGACCATGAAAGGCATCCACTCAGGGCCACCCACAGACCCCTGCCCACCACACATCTACCACAGAGCAGCCACCGCCATCGCACCAGAATTACGACGCTCCATCAACACCACCTTCGAGACCGGCACTTTCCCCGACGGCTGGAAACGCGCAGAAGTCAGGCCCCTACTCACGGAGCCCTCAGCAGATCAGACGGATCTCGAGAACTACCAGCCCGGGGCGTGGCTTCGGCGCCGAGCGTGATGGCCGCAACTCCGTGAGGCTCCGTGACTCCCTAGGCTTCTGCCCGTAATTAATCCGCTCATTGATCCGTTTTCTCATGTCGGATCGTGACAAGCAAGCACCGGAACCCAAGTGGAAGGCGAAGCCCGGACCTGCGGCGAGCTGTCGAGTGTAGGCTGTCTGTGCCGGGAACTGCGGCCCTAGAAGGAAGTGAGGCCTCGGGCTCAATTAGTTGAGGCACCCAAACGCGGACGTCGAAGGTGCTAAAAAGGTAACGGACGGTCGCCGACCGTCAGATCAGCAAGGCGGGGTGCGACTCGTGCTGCAACAAGAAGTGGGTCCTCCAAATATTGAACTTAAGAGGGGCAAAGAAGAAAGGCGGCGGATCCGAGGACGAAGCACCGCCCAATGCATGCAGCCACCACTATAACCAGCGGGACTCATATAACCTGAAGCGCAACCCCCGGTGAGTCTGTGCAGGGGTTGCGGAGTCACGAGTAGCCGCAGAAGCAAGGGCGCAAAGAAAAAAACTCCGACCAAAGCACCAAGACGCAAACGAAGTGAAACAAAGGGAGGGAGACCCACAGACAGCAAGATGGCGCTGACAATGTGAAACGCAGGGGCAGAGAGCTACTCAGAGGCACAGAACACAGCGGGCCCCTCATTGTGTGGGGACCATGAGAACAGGTGCCCCCAGCATCTGAATGATCGTCCAGCTGGGCGGTAGACCCACGGACGAGAAGACGCCCAGTTCTGGTGGCCTCCGCTGTAACCAACACCGCGGGAGCGGTAAGAATCGAAGCGCACCCTCAGTGAGTGTGTGGGGGATTGTGGGACCATCAATAGCTGTGACGGCATGCAAAACCACAAAGCAGCAACAAAGGTGCAGAGGGAGTGATACGAAGGGCAGGAGGCCCGTAATACACAGGAAGGCGCAGGCACTGTGGTGCGCAGGGGGCCACGACTTACTAAAAGCTACCCGAGGCACAGTCGCACCCACAGCTGAGTGGTGGAGTGAGAGAGCAGGATACCCCAGCGTCTGATAGATCACCCTACTGGGTTGTGGTGAGGCACTGACCCAGCCAACGACCACGCAGAGGCCTGAATTGTGAGGGGTGGGAGAAGAGCAGGGCAGGAGAACCAGGACTAGCACCCTGTACAGAATCCGGGCCACGAGAGTGACGCCATAACGGAACCAGAGACTAGGAGAATACAACAGCCGTTTGGGCCCCAGCAGATCGCCAATCAACTGGCCATAATGTCGGGAGGTAAAGGAACTAAGGGCGCCCTCCAGACCAAACTAGACAAGTTTACAATGCAAAAACGAACAGAGCCGGACGCCCTCGGCAAGGGTGGAGAGGAAGTGGCGCAGGGGCCGGACCGTGGAGATCCGTCACTGAAAGGCCACAGTGGGAATTCGTACATCTCTTGAAACGAGGATGGACTCGATAACGGCGGAGGTGACACTGATGAGGGCGGACATGCACAATATTAGTGAAAAAGTCCAAAATATGGAGGTGGTTACAACAGAGTTAAGTGTTGAGGCAGCTCAGATGCAACGAGATATCAAGGAACTCCAGGTGGCCAGTAAGAAAATGGAGACACTATTGGACGATTATGAAGGCCGCTCACAAAGAAATAATATCAGGATAATTGGAGTCCCTGAGAAAGCGGAAGGGCCAGCGGCTGACCTCTTTGTTGATACCCTCATCTGGGACTATTTGAAACCAAAATCCTTGTCCGCATTCTTCACAGTTGAAAGAGCACACAGTGTTCCTGGAGGCAGGCCTAAACCGGGTGCCCCCCCTAGGCCCCTACTGGCGAGACTGTTAAATTTCAGGGACCGAGACGTCGTTTTACAAACTGCCCGCACGGCTCGCCGATTAAGTATGAGAACAGTGAGATCACCTTTTACCCTGACTTCACGATCACAGTGCAGAAAAAAAGAAGGACCTTTTTGGAGGTCAAGAGGCAACTACGAGACAAAGGTATCCGATACTAGATGCTGTTCCCGGCGAAGCTCAGAGTTGAAGCGGAGGGACGGTCCTGGTTCTTTGAGACGCCGGAGTCAGCGGCGGACTGGCTAGAGGGGTGGAGACCGGCAAGAGACCATAATCCTAGAAAAGGGAAGGAACATTTCTTGAATGCTAAAACGACACAGCAAGGTGGGCGGCACGACTCCTCTCCAAAAGAGACTGAGGGGGCCAGAGCACACAGCTGAGAGACGGGCGGAATTGGCATCACCGATGGACTGGGCCAAGCAGAGAACGATAAGTGACTCCGTTGTATCTGTAAAGATGGTTTTTAAAGACATGAGGACATGAGGACATGAGGACATGAGGAAACATTGATTGGAGGGGCGGGAACCGGGGAGTCCGGCCGGGCCCCCCCCCTAACATTACATGTAGTTAGTTGTAAATGGGGCGACAGGCACTTTGCATAGTTGGGGAGGTGGGCAGTTCTGAGCCCAGAGTGCAGAGTGCAGGGGAGCAGGGAGGGGGGTAACGAGGGTTGTGTTATTGTTGCATCGTTAGTCTGTTACAGATTCACACGTTACGAGCTGGGACATAAGAGGGACAATGGGGAGGGGGTAGAATCCGAGGGACCAACTGACCACTGACCACCTGGTTGGACACATTCGATGTGGGGAAGGAACTGCGGCACTACATTTGGGGATGAGTAGTGTACAGAATCATGGGCAGGATTCAGGCTCCTGTCCTGGAACGTAAATGGACTACGGGGCAAACTTAAAAGGGGAATCATATTGCAGTTTCTTAAATGTCACGCCCCGGAGGTGGTACTACTCCAGGAAACACACCTAATAGGAAATATGTGTAAGGCCTTGGCTAGATGGGGTTATCAACTGGTGGTACACTCAGGGTTTACCACAGGGTCGAGAGGAGTGGGTATTCTAAAGAAACAATCTTTCACCATGACCATAGATCGAACATGCACCGACCACCTGGGGAGATATGCAGCAGTGTCTGGGATCTTTGAGGGGGAAGTACTGATCCTAATATCGATGTATTCGCCGCCAGGCCTACAGGAGGCAGCGTTCAAAGATTTAGGGAACATAATGCTAACGTTTCCCAACGGAAAATTGATAATTGAGGGAGACCTCAACTCTGTAATGTCGGGGAGATTAGACCGTCATCCACCCATGGATATAGCCCACTCACAGCTGACACTCTCACACTTCACAGACGCAATGGGACTAGTAGATGTATGGAGGGTTCACCATCCCACTGAGGCGCAGTTCACATTTCACTCTGGGGCCCATAATAGTCTTTCTCGTATAGACTATATCCTTACCCCGGCAGGCAGACCAGGTACGAAACGTTAAGGAGATCCGACACCTAGCAAGGGGTATATCGGATCACTCCCCCGTATGGGTACAGGTGGAGGTCGGAAGGGGTAGTGGTACCAGATTGGCGCCCATACACCCCTGGCACCTCCGAAATCCGAAGATTAAACTAAAGATCACTCAGGAAATAGAACATTATTTCAGTGAGAACGAAGGATCGGTCACATCAGCACAGATCCATTGGGAACCCTTCAAAACGGTGATCCAGGGTCATGCGGTATCCCAGATTGCGGGATAAAAAAAGGAAAAGAATGCAAGGTTATTAAGGCTAGAGGAAGAACTACTGAAACTAGAGAGTGAACTTACTACATCAGATGAGCGGGACAAGACTCACTTTCTTAACTTAAAGAAAGAAGAGTATAGAAGCGAAGCGAGGGACATGGCGAGAACATTGAATAGACACAAGTTAGGGTGCGTATGAGCTAGAAGACAAAGCAGGGAAACTGTTAGCGTGGCTAGACAGGAGAGAAATGGCGAGCCGGGTGGTCACAGAGCTCCTAGCGGACAATGGCGATTGTCTCACAGATACGCAAGATATTGCGGACGAATTCGCCCAATATTACGAGCAGCTCTATACTTCCAGGATCACCAGGCAGGACAGGGAGGTGAGGGAGTTACTGTCAGAAATGCATCTGCCGGTGCTGGCGGACGATGAGAGAGCGCAGCTAGATGCAGATCTCGCACAGGAAGAAATAGCTCAGGCTATACGTGCCCTTCAGCCAGGGAAGGCGATGGGCCCAAATGGTCTCCCAATCGAGCTCTACAAGCTGCGACCGGATAAAATTGCCCCCCACCTTAAGAAGATGTATGAGGAAAGTCTTGAGAAGGGACTCCTTCCGCCCGACCAAAGAATAGCCACCCTGGTAGTGATATATAAGGACGGTAAACCTAAAAACAAATGCTCATCATATCGACCTATATCACTGCTGAATGCAGAGGTTAAAATTTTGGCCAAATTTCTGGCAACCCGGCTGGTCCGGGTTATTTCCGGATTGGTACATCCTGACCAATCGGGCTTTATGCCGTCAAGAAATACATCCTTAAATTTGCAGAGATTACATGGGGTGATGGGACGGGTGAATACCATAAGAGAGGATGCAGTGGTGGTGTCCCTGGACGCCACCGTGGCATTTGATACCGTAGAGTGGCCATATCTCTTCGCTGTCCTGGAGAAACTTGGGTTCGGTCCTGCATTTATCAGCTGGGTGCGACTCCTGTATGCGGACCCCCTCGCAAAAGTAGTAGTTAATAATAAACAATCGGCCATCTTCCATCTTCACAGAGGGACACAACAGGGTTGCCCCTTGTCCCCGCTTTTATTTGCATTAACGTTAGAACCCCTAGCATACTGGATCCGTAAAGATCCTATAATACGGGGATTACATTGGACAGAGGAAAGGGAGGATCGTATCTCACTCTATGCGGACGACATCTTGTTTTACCTGGCCTCTCCAAGGAGATCCCTGTACAGGGTTCTCAACATTTTCACTAAGTTCGGTACCTACTCAGGTTACACCATTAAATGGTCAAAATCACTCCTATTTGTGTTGACTGGAAACCCACCTCCCATGCCCAAAGATTGTAAGGTGACGATCGCGACGAACTGATTCAAATATCTTGGACTGTTCATTACTAAGGACCCTAAACTATATTATGAGTCCAACTTGTTGCCGCCGCTACAGCGACTGAGACAAGATGTGGAGCACTGGAAGAATCTTCCACTGTCGCTACTAGGCAGAGCAGCACTTTTTAAGATGATGTTGTTACCTCGCTTTTTGTATGTCCTCCAAAATTCACCTGATTTAGTCCCTGCGTCATACTTTAGATCTGTAGAAAGTGCGCAGAGAACGTTGCTATGGGGAAATAGCCCACCAAGAATTGCATTCCCAAAACTAGTAAAAAGTTGGTATGACGGGGGTATTGGCCTACCGAATATTAAAAAGTACTATTGGGCGGCACAGCTAACCACTGCATATACCGGCCACAGAACGACCCGGGATACATTATGGATAGGTGGCTCTAGCCCGGTTGTAACCACACATGGGCGTTATACTCTAGGCCTGTGAAATTCCATCTGACAGGCCCCACAAAACACTCAGTCCAGGTATGGCACACGGTGCACAGGAGTATGGGATGGGCAAGAACCATCACACTGGCCACCCCACTGTGGGATACGGAACAATTGGGCTCCCTCTGGAGAACGAAGGGTTTCGATAAGTGGGATACCATTGGGATATTGTTGTAATTGCATTTCCTATGTTTGTTTTATCCCTTTCCCTGTCACCTGCACACAGTGCATCTTTCACCCTGCATTCTAATTCCACCTGGAACGTGGTGGTTGCTGTGCAGCGGGAGTTCAGTTGTCCTGAACCTGCCTGCTTAGCAGCTGTATAGGTTGCTGTGCTGTCTCATCTAATAAATTCCTTCTTATCAACTGGATGACTCCGAGCTTACTTTGCAACAATGGCGATGAGTTGAGGAGAGGAGCAACTCCATCAACTTTTTAAAGACAGCACAGGAGTGGAGTGTTCCTGAACCGTGGAAGATTTTCGCACGATGGTTATTTCGGGAGATAGCGTTATAACCCATCACAGAGCCATTTGATGGAAGCGGTAAGAGAGAGACCGTTCCGGCGCATGTAAGAAATTGCACAAATATCGTGATTGGAGTGAGCCAAGGAAATCAAGCAGTTGCGTGCCACATTCAAAAACAAATACCTGCAAAGAACGAGTGGGACCATTGACGCCACAGAAGCCTTACGCGGCATTCGGATATTCTTCTCCTGGCGTTAGCACAGTGAGTACGACGCTCCTCAAGCAAGGCACGTCATACGCACAGAGCGCATGACGTAGTACTCATCCGACGGCCATTTGTAAACATTCCGGTTGCCATAACATCGACACGGAGAGATCCCTCCGTATGGATACACACGTCGGGGAAATCAAAGTAAGTGTTAGTTAACGCTACGCGCACCAGGGCATTTGCGCGCAGGAAAAGCACAGTACTTTTAATCAAACTAATAGAAGTTCACTTTAAGCATTACGCGCAGCTTTTGCTCATCCCTCCAATTTTTTTTTTAAGACTGCCTAACAATTCCATTGGGCACTATACAAAACGCAGAAAACAAACTGTGGGGAACTAATTACAGTAACCAGTTCCTTAATAATTCAATGCTTTAAGCATACCTTCACCACACAGGTCAGTGTCATTTGGTCAATCTGTGTGCGCTACTGTTTCAAAACACCATGCAGTTTGATCCTCCTAATAAGTTTCTCCAAAACAAAGGAGATCCCCCAATTCCTTGGACAAGATGGAAGGAAGAATTCCTTAATTATATGAGAGCCATCGATGGTGAGCGCATGGGGGCAGAAAGAAAAAAAGTATTTTATTACACTGTTTAGGATCCGAAGGTCAAGTTATTTTCAGAGCGCTTCCTCAAGTTTCCCCCACAGAGGGAGAAGGTGAAGGTACCAACGTATATAAGGAGGCTTTGCAAAGAATGGAACAAAGGTTTAAGCCAGTCACCAACATTGCGCTAAATAGATATAAATTCTATACTAGAACACAAACTGAAAATGAATCTTTTGATGACTTTTTGACAGCCCTCAGATCCTTAAGTTTACATTGCAATTTTGGAGTTATGTGCGACGAAATGATTAGAGATCAAATAATTGTACACATTAGGAATAAAAAAACTCAAGAACGTTTATGGGAAATTGGTGATCCCATGTTATCTGAGGCTATTTCCACCGCTAAAGCTCTCGAACAGTCCGAGAAGTGGATGCTCACTGTTAAAAACAATAATAGTAATAAATCTGATCCAAGTGAAGAAATATGTGCGGTAAAACGTCCGGAGGTACAACGCAATGAGAACCCGTCTTCAAATTATTTTCGCCCTATTAACCACGGAAGTTTTAAAACATTTAACAGAAATGAAAGAAATGGCACATGTTACAGATGTGGTAGTAGAATGCATGTTGCTTCGTATGGTGGCTGCCCGGCCATTAACAAAGAGTGCAATAAGTGTGGAAGAGTTGGCCATTTTTCGTCTGTGTGCAGGGATTTAAGGAGAAATAATTCCACAAGGGGTAGAGTGTCAAGCGTGTCTGGGAATAGTGATATTGTTCATAAATGTGACTCTTGTGCTGGTGCAGAGGAAAACAAGGGTTTTGTGGTTTGTTTATCTGAAGAAATTGGTAGCATGAGCAATTCTGAAGCTCCTCACTGTAGGAAATCTCCAATGTGTTTAGTTGAGATTTCCGGTGTATCATTAGATCTCATGGCCGATTCTGGTTCGCCATGGACTATTATTACCAAAGATTATTTTACAGACAAACTAGGCTCTGTTATAAGCTTCAATGAAATTTTGCAATCTGACATCATAGCAAGGAGTTTTGATGGGTCAACTATAGATATGATTGGGTATTTTAATGTGAATTTACGTTTTAAGACAAGGAATTCGTGTATCAAACTGTATATTGCTGTCAAAGGAGTAAATGTTCTGGGCTGGAGGGATCAATACAAATTAGGAATCATTCTAAATCCCCGCTCCAAGGAACCTGTTTTATTAGATGAAAGTATGTTCTTAGAAAAGATAGCTGTGATTTCATCAGACGAGAAAGAGGAATTATTAAAAGAGAAATTCAAGGATGTATTTTCTGATGAATTAGGGAAACTTAAGAACTACTCTCACAAAATTAAACTCAAGAGTAACATCGTGCCTGTGAGACAAAGATTAAGGGGTGTGCCGATAAATGTCAGAGATGAACTAAAAAATATGCTTGATGATTTAGTGGCTGAAGGTATCATTGAACCTATAGATTCAGCCGAATGGGTTTCTCCCATTGTTTTAGTAAGAAAACCTGACAAAAAATTGAGGGTCTGTGTTGACCTCAGGGCACTAAATGCAGGTATTGTGGTGGATTGTCATCCCCTCCCAAACATTAATGAAGTTGTTTCCATGTTGGAGGGTGCCAAAGTTTTTTCCACCCTAGATCTCAGGTCGGCATACCACCAAATTTCTCTTACAGAAGATTCAAAGATGCTTACAGCTTTTATTACTCCTCAGGGCTTGTATCAATATACCAGGATGCCGTTTGGTTTGGCTTCGGCGGCATCCGTATTTCAAAGAGTGATGTTCAACATCTTTAGGGATGTTGACGATTTCGTGAAATGCTTTCAAGACGATATTTTGATATTTTCAACGAATGAGGAGGAGCATTTAAAACACTTAACAGAAGTGTGTGGAAGACTGAGGGAAAGTGGTTTAACCCTCAAAGGTGAAAAGTGCAAAATGTTCAAAACTTCTGTAGAATATTTAGGTCACACTCTTTCTGGTAATGGGGTGGTGCCTAAGAAGTCAAACGTAGAGGGTATCATCAATGCACCTCATCCCACGAACAGGGAACAATTACTGTCATTTTTAGGAATGTGTGAGTATTACAGTAAGTTTGTGAACAATTTTGCTTCAAAAATGGAGCCCCTCAGGAAGTTATTAAGACAGAAGGCTGTTTTTGAGTGGAATATGGAGCAACAACAAGCTTTTGTTTCCATCAAAAGTGACATTCTTCAAGCTCCCACACTTAAACCTTTTTGTCTGAACAAAGAATGTGTAATTACAGTTGATGCCAGTTTGTACGGTATTGGTGGTGTGTTGGCTCAGAGGTGTGGGCAAGAGGAATGGAATGTGTGCTTTGCTTCTCGCACCCTTAATGATACGGAACGCAGATATGCGGTTATTGAGAAAGAGTTGTTGGCATGCGTGTGGGCGATTGAACATTACAGAAATTATATATGGGGTAGCAAGTTTATTTTAAGGACAGACCACAAACCGTTGGTCAACATTTTATCTCCTGGTGGTGGATGGAATTCCACAGCTCGCATTGCAAGACTTACTTCCAGGTTACAAGAGTACTGTTTTAAGGCAGAATTTGTTCCTGGTAAAAAAAATGTTGTGGCAGATTTTATGTCACGTCTACCTTGTCAAACCAGTTGTGACGACAAAATGGATGATTCAGAAGTTGTCACTACCATCCAAGATGTAGTTGATGGTCCTTTTGAAGGTATCACTGAGGAGTTATGGAGGTCTAGTGTAAAAGAAGATCTCACTTGGCAGACAGTTAGGAAGTATGTTTTGGAGGGTTGGCCGGACAAAAGGAATGTTGCAGAAGAGTTCATGCCCATGTTCAAAGTGTATGATGTGTTAGAATTAGAAGGGGAACTTATGTTTAAAAGTGGGAAATGTGTGCCACCTTTTGGTATCCAGAAGATAATTTTAGAGTTAGCACACAAGCTTCATCCCGGCATGTCTGCCATGAAAAGGTTGGTCAGAAATTATTTTTGGTGGCCAGGTTTAGATTGTATGGTAGATCGTAAGGTTAGAGAGTGTGAAGTTTGCATGAGCAGTGATAAAATGATGAAATTGAACGTACCCCCTCTTAAAACCACTGATTGGCCAGATGAACCATGGAAAAAAGTAGCTTTTGATATTTCGGGCCCCTTCATGTGTTTACCACATGATTCTCGCTATGCCTTTGTGATGGTGGATTACCACTCCAAGTGGCCAGAGGTCAAGTTAGTCTCTAATTCTTCCACCAACATGGTCATTGAATTTTTCAAGGAAGTTTTTTCCAGAGAAGGTTGTCCTGAGGTGATTGTGACTGATAATGGAGTTCAGCTCATCTCTACAGAGATGGAAAGTTTTCTAAAATACCATAACATCAGACATCAAAAGGTTTCCTTGTATGAACCACATGAGAATGGCCTTGTGGAATGGTTTAATAGGGTCTTAAAGGGGTATTTAGCTGATGTGTGCAAATTGGGAGGAGATTGGAGAAATTCGTTAAGAGAGAAATTGTGGTTGTATCGCATAACACCGCACACTACAACAGAGGTCAGTCCCTTCCGATTGTTTAAGGGGCGACATCCGGCATCAAAAATTTGTCCTTGGTGGTTCAAAGAGAAGTGTAAGAATAAGCTATTGTCTGATGAGATGGTAAGTGGAGTTGCACAGAGGGTTGAGTCTAAGCAACTTAAAACGAAGAGATGGTATGACTACAAGTGGAAAACAAAATCTCCAAATTTTGCCATTGGGGAGTGGGTCAGAGTAAGGAAACCTGGTTTTATCACCAAAGGATCCAAGAGGTTTGGTAAGCCCATGAAGATTGTAAAAGTATTCCATAACAGTATCATAACACAAGATGGCAAGTTATGGAATGTCAAACGTGTGGCCAAGTGTCCTTTGATTCACACCAATGCTAGAGATGTTATCTCAGATCATCGCAGTATTCCAGATTCCTCTGTGGCTTCCAGAGTCAAAGTCTCAGAACGTTTGAGAGTTCCTCCCAAGAGGTTGTCTGATTTTGTTAGATAGCTCTCTCCTTATGTTATTTTGTTAAACAAGGGAGGTATGTTGTAATTGCATTTCCTATGTTTGTTTTATCCCTTTCCCTGTCACCTGCACACAGTGCATCTTTCACCCTGCATTCTAATTCCACCTGGAAAGTGGTGGTTGCTGTGCAGCGGGAGTTCAGTTGTCCTGAGCCTGCCTGCTTAGCAGCTGTATAGGTTGCTGTGCTGTCTCATCTAATAAATTCCTTCTTATCAACTGGATGACTCCGAGCTTACTTTGCAACAGATATCTCGGGTGGGAGATCTCTGGAAAAAGGGGGAGGTGGTACCCTTTGCGACTCAGCAACAAGAGCACGATTTGGCGGAAACTGAAAGATTCCGGTATTTGCAGATAAGACATTCCCTGCAGACAGTGATCCCAGGGGGAGTGACCCCTCCCGAGGCCTCGCCTCTTGAGGATAGGCTGCTGGACGGGTATATGCCAAGAAAGGCGATTTCCTTGACTTACTTGAAATTGATCAATCATTCACCTGATCCTTTTCCGCAACTCTGCGACAAATGGGAAAGGGATTTGTCGGAGCTGGAGGAGGAGGATTGGCAAGAAGCACTGGCATCCCCAAGAGAGGTGGCAATCTCCTCTAAATTTAAATTGGTGCAGCTGAAAATATTGCACAGAGTCTACGTCACGGGCCCGCCTTGGTCAAGATGGGATATAGTGAAGACCCCAGTTGCAGAAGACAGTGTGGCCGGGAGGGCACGTTCTTCCATATTATATGGGAATGCCCGCATATTAGTAGGTACTGGAGTGATGTCGCCCTGTGTATGGGGGAGGTACTGGGAGAAAAAAATAGTACCTGAAGCCAAACGTTGCCTATTGAACATTTGGGAACCAACAGACTTGGGTAGTAAAGAGAGGACATGGGTGACGCTAGGCCAGATGGTCGCAAAGAGAAACATAGCAAGGAAATGGGGGACGCAAGATGTTCCGAAAGTGCTGGACTGGAAGAATGACATGGATTGGTGCATGTTCAGGGAGAAAACAGTATACGTGTCCAGGGGGTGCCCGAGAAAATGGATGCAAATATGGGATAAATGGAATGCATACAGGGGGGATATCTGTGTACCGCCTAGAGTACCGTCGCAATTTTCTCCTGACGAATCAGAAGCCTGAAATACAGGAGCAACCTAACCAAGGGGAATGTAATTTACAGAAATTGCCCATGTGTACCACGTTAATGATTACTATGACTTAAATCCTGCACTTCTTGTAAAATCTGTACCGTTGATTGTTGTTTTCAATAAAAAGAATCTTAAAAAAAAAAAAAGAACTACCGGCCCATCTTGCTCCTCCCCTTCGCGGCGAAAGTCGCGGAGAAGACTGTCAACGCAGAACTGACAAGGTTCATCAAGGATAACGCCATCCTCAACCCTTCTCAATCCGGATTCCACAGCAACTACAGCACCGAGACCGCCCTACTCGCCGCCACAGAGGACATTCGCCACACCGCAGCCCTGATTCTACTCGACCTGTCAGCAGCAATTGACACCGTCTCCCACTGCACACTCGCCGCCAGACTACACGAGGCCGGCATACAAGGAACCGCCCTCGACTGGATCTGATTGTTCCTCACCGGCAGAAGCCAAAGTGTCAGACTGCCACCCTTCCTCTCATCCTCGGAATCCCTCGACACGAGCACATCAGCCAACACCTACGGAATCTCCACTGGCTCCCCGTCGAGAAGAGAGTCACTTTCAAGATACTCACCCACGCCTACAAATGCCTACACAACACTGGACCCCAATACCTCAACGATAGAATCACCCTCCACGTACCCAAAAGAAACCTCCAATCCGCCAACCTCGTCCTCTCCGAAACCCCACGCATCCGCAGAGCCAAAACAGGGGGAAGAGCCTTCTCCTACATCGTGGCCAAGTCCTGGAACGAGCTCCCGATCGACATCAGACGCGCCCCCTCCCTGAACACTTTCAGGAAGGCTCTCAAGACCTGGCTCTTCGGCTGAACGGAACTGCTGACCCCCCCCAGCGCCTTGAGACCCTCACGGGTGAGTTAGCGCGCTTACAATTCCCCCTGATTGATTGATTGATTGGATATAGACTTCTATTACAAGGTTAATTAAACTCCAAATGTCTCCTCCACCATATTATGGGAGGCCATGAAAGCGGTCCTCAGAGGGCCAATAATATCATATATAGCGGATAGAAAGAAGCAGAATGAGAAAGAGATTATGGCTTTAAAAGGCAGATTGGGGAATTGTAACGCCACCTACTCCAGAAAACCAACTCAGTTGCGATACGTCGCCTCGAGGTGGCTTGGGAGGACCTTAAACAGAAATTACTTGAGAGGGCTGGAGCAGTAGTGCAGGAGTCCCAAAACAGGGTGTACAAACTTTGGTATAAAACCGGGAAATGGATCCATAGGTTAGCTACTAAATCACTGGAAGATAGATTCATACCTCGGATGAGCGGACTGGACGGTCAGTTGTCCCATGACACAATGGTTCTAGCCAAAACGTTTACACAATATTACGAGAAGCTGTACAGTTCGATCCCCCCAAGTAGAGCTGAACAACACAATCCCATAGTAGCAGACCTAGTGGTCTCAAGGCTTTCCCGGGAGGATAGGGTGGAACTAGATAGGCCTCTTTTGGAAGACAAATTGCTCAAAGCGTTGTATGATATGCAACCCAGGAAGGTGCCTGGACTGAATGGATTCCCATCGGAATTCTTTAAAAAGTTTGCACCCATTGTGATCCCACACCTTCTTGCTATGACTGAAAGAGCTGAGGCTGACACTTTCCTTTCTCTTGATGTCCGGGGAGCTACCGTGGTAGTCCTTCCCAAACCAGGCAAACCACTTATGTCATATAGGCTGATCGCTTTAATAAACATAGAAGCTAAACTGATGGTGAAGTCTCTGGTAAATAGATTTGTTACTCAGGTAAGAAATCTGGTGCATATGGACCAAAACGGCTTCATGCCGACCAGGGGCAACAGGCATTGCCTCAGACAGCTAAACGCCATACTGGCTCACCTGGGCTCTGTGTCTGAATAGATGGCTTTATTACAGCTGGACTTTGAGAAGGCCTTGCATTCGGTCGAATGGCCCTTCCTACACACAGTTCTGGGAAAAATAAACTTCGGACCCAGATTATGTAACTACGTGAAGCTGCTTTATGCCGTACCATTGGCCAGAGTCAAGATTAATGGGGTCCTTTTTCGTCGATTTCCCATCAGCAGGGGGACCGGACAGGGATCTCCCTCGCCTCCCTTTTATTCACTCTTGCGATAGAACCTTTGGCCAAATGGATACAGTAGAATCCTCAACTTTGGGGCCTGAAGTGGAATGTGGGCACTAAGGACCGAATCTCTTTATACGCGGCTGATGTCCTTGTATACCTCCAACGCCCAGAGCAGCCTCCCGTCTGACCTCCCTGCCCAGGGCTATTCCTATTATTTCTTGCAGAGAAGCACTACAGTGTATGAGATGGTGGTGGGTGCTCATCAAGGAAACACCACTGTGGATGAGAACTTGGCTGGGCTTTGGAAATTGGGATAGGCTGGGGATCTCCAAATTGGGAGATGTCTGGCAGATGGCAGACAAACCACATGAAGTCGTATGAGCAAATGGTTGCGGACTACGACTTGCACAAATCGCAATCCTTCCTTTATTTACAGCTCCGCCATGTGTTGGATAGCTATAAGGCCCAAGCAACGGCACTCTCAGAGTATAATCCATTGAGGTTAGACTTACGATGTCAGCCGTTGAAGGGAAGAGCATATCCTGCATATATAACACGCTAGTTACAAATGTCCCAGACCCGCTGGCAGGGCTACTGGAGCAGTGGGAGTCTGACCTGGGGCTTCTGGATTAAGAGGACTGGACAAAGGCAAAGATGGCGGTCCGAGAACTGGTGAATCCCGCCCGTCTGAGAGTGATACAGTTTAAATACTTCCATAGAATGTACTGTACCGCCAAACAACTGTGGAGGATAGGAGGGGGGTAGGATCATACTGTATCCACTGTGACCAGGGCAGAGGCATCCTGGTTCATGTTGTGTGGGAATGCCAGGTGATACAGAGATACTGGAATTTGATTCTTCGGAATTTGGAAGAGGTGACAGAAATCCCGATTAACTGGGATCCCAAATTCTGGGAGTGTTCCCAGGGTGGGAGGGGAACAAAGGACAGAAGTTATTGGTTGGGATTGGTTGCATGGTGGCCAAATGAGATATTGCTGTCCATTAGAACTCTAGCGCAGGTCCTCCAGTCTCAAAATGGTTACGGGGGATGGATTACTGTTCCTCTAGCAGAAGAAGCGATATAGCGGTCCAGGGGTTGCCCCCACAACAAAATCCTGGATCAATGGAGAGAATGTCACAGCCTTCTTTAGAAATGAAGAATACACTTCAATGTGGTTCGAAAAGAAGTTTATTGCAAGTAAGCCCCAGACACGTCTGGTGCAGGTGAAGGTCAACGGAATAATAATCAACAACCGTTTTACAACTGTCAACTGTGGAATGTGGGGAATGTGGTGTGATGCGAAGTGCCAATGAGATGGGGAATGTGTGATACGTCACAAAGGAACATTTGCATGTAAATACATCATCACAACACATCCTCTCTTCCACAAGAAAAATGATGAAAAGGGGGGAAAAAAATAAGGTGGTGAGGACACAGTGTAAAAGGTGGTGAAAGAATTGCTCTGACAGTTTTGCTCACCAGAAAATCGTATGCAGGGAAGCGCAGGGGTGTAGTTAAACACCAGCAATATAATCATCACATTTTTTAGGTCTGACAAGAGTTCTTCCACAGCTATTGGTGTGTTTCTGACTGCCAATAGGACAATCAGAACCACTGGTGGAACACGATCCACCACTCAAAGCATTAGCATCAGCTTGAGTGGTGTCTGAGGGAACTTGTGCTCCATCAGAAGCACGAACACTCACATCCGCAGCACCCACCGTACCGCTGTTATGAACAGATGCATCAACAATATCATCATCAAAATCTAACCACAAGTCTGAGTTGGTACTGGTAACTCTGACTCGAGCGGTGTCAAGTGATTTACCATTATGGCTACACAAAGCGAGTCTACTCATGTGCCAAATCTTTCCATCACTGAGTCTTACGGAATTACAATAAATTTCACAAATGCGTAAAGGGCAAGAGTACCTGCTCTCTCCCTTCCTGGTTTTCTTTTCCAACAGAACTTTCACCCAGTCACCGCACTTGAACTGTCTTGTTCTTGTGCCATATTTTGTATCGTACCAATCCTTATAAGTTTTCTGTGCCAAACTTATTTTCTGACGCACACACTCAGGAGACCACTCCACCAGTTTAGAACCTGGCCTACAGCCTAAGTCTTTGCTGAGTGCTAACCTCCCTCTCATCATTGTGAACGGGCTGTTCCCAGTTATCATGCTCGGGGTAATCCTGTATGACCGAATAAGCTTACAAAGCTCACTTTCCCACCTCATATTACCACACCTAGAAAGTTGAATGCTACCTTTGAGTACTCTATTAAAGCGTTCAACTAAACCATTTCCTTCGGGATGATAAACAGATGTGGTGATATGTTTGATGCAGTTACGCTTTAAGAAATCCTTAAACACAAAAGATGTAAATTGTGTTCCATTGTCAGTAATGACAGATTTAGGTAAACCCTCTCTCATGAAGATTTTATCCAAGACACTCAGGAACGAGGAAGGTGGAGAGCTAGCCCAAGATACTTTGAAAGGCCCCAGGAAGGGCGGGGTACAAGAGATTGACCTAAAGTCTCACCGGCAAGCCACAGGGTCTGTGGCGGCAGTAGATATGGGAGGAATGGTGTCAAGCAGAAGAGGCGCTTCCTGTTCAACTGTTTTGACGTGCTGATTCAGTCACTCATAAGCATGGGTTTCAGGTGCTGTTGGGTTTGGGGGCAGACTCTGGTGGTGATTTGTGGACGATTTCTATGATTTTATGGTTTCTATTAAAACTTTAATAAAAAAAGTTTTTTTCCAAATGAGTGAAGGAGGAGGGGCGTTTGAGAGATTTCACCCACAAAGAACTTGAGGAGAGAAAGAAAAGAGAATCGGGGAAAAAAGAAAATAGGAGGGAAAAAACAGTGAACAGAGAAATAATAGACTGGGAAGGTAGAGCCTCGGAACAGCAACTGTAGATATAGTGTCACACAGTAAGAGGGTGTGGGAACCCAAGTAGTGTGAAGGGAAAAGGATCTATGCAAAGACCAACTGAGAGTCTACCATCAAGTTAACGACATTTTAACTTCAAAAAAGTCTCCGAAAGGCAATTTCAGAAATAAAAGACATTCTACGAATTAGCTTCTACTAAATGATAAATTCCATATATAGATCCAACAACAGTGAAAAACAGTTTAGGTAGAATGTTTTCTCAGAACTGGTATTCTATGAATTTGTTTTTCTCAGAGACTAAACACAATCATTTACATACCAGCTGCCGTTGTCCCCATTCTGTGCAGGTTGCTGTGGCAGCTGCTGTTGCTATTGTCGCTGCTGTGGTTACAACTGTGATCAATGCTGTCGTCCCTGCTTTTCTGCCAGCTGTTGTTGTTATACCTTCCAATGAATAATCCAGTATGGACTTGCATTTTATGTTGCAAAACTTAAGAACATTGCAAGTCCACTATTACATTGTTCAACTATATATGTGTATTCAGGGGAGTTAGGAAATGTTCCTTAATAAAATTGAATTTTTTCTTAAAACAACAATATTGTTTTTATTGTAACAGGACCATATCAGAGCAAATTTAATGAAATAACTTATGGGATGTTTAGGGTTACCTGATGATTCCATGTCACATTGTATCTGGTGCTTTTATTTCGAGTAACAAAATAATGCATTGTGGAAGTCGTACTCTTGCGCAAAATGGAACAAAAACTGATTTACATGAAATCAGTGTTTTGTAAAAGGAAAACAGGAGATTATATCATTTTTTTCTCTCCAGTGACATGGAGTGACCTGGTAACTCTAAGGATGATGCACATAGGCCTTTATTACAAGTCAGACACAGAGGGGCCGATTCCGATTCGGGCCGGAAATCTCCCCGACCGAGCCGGACCCGGAGAGATTTCCGACCGAATCGGACCCTAGCAGCCCGACCGAACGAGTACGATGCGCACGTATGCCATCGGACTCGATTCGGTCGGACTCCCATTGAAGTCAATGGGAGCCAGTCGTACGACGCATACACGGGCTCCCATTGACTCAATGGGCACGACGCGAACAAGGGCGCCCCCTACAGCGTGTTCGCGTCGATGCGGGTCGCGCCGTACATGCACGTGTAGGGGGACCCATGGGTCCCCCCTGTGTGCGACTCGCGTGCCTACGCTTCCAGGGGGTCCGGCACGGACCCCCAAAGTGCAGCTCCGGCAGCTCCTTGGAGCCGGACTGCGCGAGTCGGTCGGAGCGGTCGAGGTGCGCATCGTACTTACCCGGCCGGGGAACGTCTCCATTGCGCGGTGCGAGTCGTCCCCGTGCAAGTCGGTCGGAGCGGTCGGGTCCTGCGAACGAGTCGGTCGGAGATTTCGCGAGCGCACGCATCGTACTCGCTCGCCCGGACGCACGTACGATTCGGTCGGGAAATAGGGCTCAGAATCGGATCCGGTAAAGCCGAATCCGATTCGGAGCCCTACCGGCCGAGATCGGAATCGGCCCCAGAGTGCTGCCTCGGTGTTCCAGTCCCTAAATATACTGGGTGCAGTGCAATATTTTTGTCGGTTTTGGGTACCCACCCTGGATACCCATATTTTGTTTGGGGGATGCAGGTGAGGCCCAGGGCCACTGTGACCCCAGGCGGGACCCATAGTGGATACCAGTGGGCAGGTCAGAATTTCTTTTCATAGGGCGGTCGACCTCGAAGCTGGGGAACCGGGTTCGAGTCTCGGCAAGGACGCTCAACATCCTGTGATTCTTGGCAAATCACTTAATCTCCCCGTGCCTAACAAAAATGAATGTGTCCTCATGTAACGCAACTGGTGCTCGTGTAAAGCGCTCTGATACCCGATACCCTCGGGTCAAGTTCGCGCTATATAAAATTCTGTAAATAAAAAAATTTAAAAATAGGTGGGTGCGCCAGTGCCCACCTGTTTTTTAAATATATCGTGGGTGCCCACCCAGGGTGCCCACACTGCTACTACCATTGGGGGCCCATGGGGAGCCCCAAGGCCACTGTGGCCCCCCCAGCCAGCACCATACTGGGTGCTGGTGGGAGCTGGCACCTCACCTTTCCTTTGCTCTCGCCCAGGTGGGAGCAGCTTTTTGTTACTGCTCCCGCGGGTGGGAACTAAGTTCTGTTCTCTGCCCGGTAGCAGCTTTCCTTCCCGAACAAAGTGAAACTCTACCATCCTGAAGCCAATTAATTTGATAGCATGATTCATTATTGGCCCTCTTCCATATGGAGGAAGACAGCACTCTGCTCAATGGCCTCCCACGCACCACACCGGCTGCCCTCAAAGGCAACCTACATTGCAATGGTCACATCGAGCATTCGAATAGGGTGACCAGATTTTGAGAAGCAAAAACCGGGACAGATCAGACATAAAATTAAGAGTCTTTAGTGTAACTTTAATGTGTGGCATGTGTCCCGGTTTTTGCGTAGCCACGTGAATACATGTGTGTGAATATATATATATATATATATATATATATATATATATATATATATATATATATATGCACATGCATTTATGAATGTACAAGGCTATGTTATATAACATTAACTAAAGCAGGACCTCCACCCTGAGCCCTCTTGCCCTCCCTTTTCTGAGAGCAATCAGCCGACCACCTCCTGTGGTGTGGTGCCTGAAAGAAGCAGATGATAAACGAAATCATTTAGAGGTGGCTATTGAAAGGAGAACATAGTTTCATTTCTGCTTTGCAGAATGACTTTATCTTTGTCCCAAAAACCAGGACACTTATTGAAAATTAGTATGCCGGGGCAGTCTCTGAAACCTGGAACCGTCCAGGGAAATCCGGGATGTCTGGTCACCCTAGTCTGAAGACATTCAATCATGTCACCCCAACACTGAAGGAACTACACTGACTCCCCCTCCTGATCGGCATCATCCTCAAGAACCGCTGCATCATCCACAAGGCCATCAGAAATGGTACTGGACATATCTAGCCAAGAAGTGAACCACCTCTCGCAGGCAACACACCACGGCGGGAGGGGCACTAAATTCCCAGACTGAAGGCCAAAATAGAAAACAGGCCTTCTCCACAGATCTTGAACAGTATTCCCATTGACATGTTGTAGGAGACTGGCTTAGTATATGGTGCACGCTTATTTAAGTAATGCATCTTGCACTAATCCAGGTAACCCTTATAGTGATTTTAGTGGTCTTTGATAATCTTAGAAAGCTCTCAAAGTGGTAGCTGTGGAGAGCAGCCTTCAGGCTTATTTTGGAGTGCTAAGCAGCTTGTTTTACCAGTTTAATCATGTAGTGAAGGTTAAATGAAAAAGAACCACGCAGTGTATATATGAAAATATGTGTAATTATTACACAACACTCACTAACACATTGGTATATCTCCTACCCAGAGATATCAATACAAATACACAACAATACTTAAATTGCAAATTGGTTAGTAAGCACAAAACACAGTGGTCTCCAGAGCTTTCGACTCAGTCGAATGGGCGTTCATGCGTGGAGTGCTCCGGCACATAGGAGTTGGGGAGTTTTTTTTGCGCCTAGTTGATGTACTATACAAGGAACCTATGGCCAGGGTCCGTGTTGGAAACTTGGTCACATCGCTGTTGAGGATCTCCAGGCACACCAGGCAGGGGTGTGCCTTATCGCCCTCGCTATATGCTTTAATAGCAGAGCCTTTAGCAAGTGCCATACGTGAATATCATAGCCATAGAGGCATACGCTTCCTGAATTATAACCTCATCATCTCAGCATATACAGATCATATACTGATATATATCCGGGACCTGGAGAAGAATCTTTCTCCGGTTCTCAGGGAGGTGGTGCGTTTCGGAGGCTTGTCGGGGCTCCGTATTAACTGGGAGAAGTCTATGGTGTTTCCCCTCACTCCCGGTATTACGCCAGTCACCCTCAAGTTCCTGTTGTGTTAGACAACAGACTCGGTTAGGTATCTAGGCATACAAATTCATACCGATCCCACGACAGTTATAAGGGACAATTATGGTAAAGGAATAACTAGACTCGACAAGGACGTTGATCGTTGAATCAAACTCCCGCTGTTGTTAATGGGCTGCATTGCCATTATGAAAATGGTGGTCCACCCAAGATTCTTATTTCTATTTCAAAATATCCCAATCCTATTACCACACGTGCTCTTCACCACACTACGATCCATTATGATCAGACCTGCCTGGGCCGGTAAACAACAGCGTGCGCAATGGGAGACTCTCACCGTGCCATACGACATGGGAGTCCCCAACGCACCAGACCTCGAACTATACTACAAGGCTGCAAAGAGCTCTTTTGCGCACTATTGGATCCATGGACCGCAGAACTTGCCACATCTGTATATAGAAAGAGATGCGGCAGCCCCCGATACACTCCCCCAGACATTAGTCTCAGCCTCAAAAAGACACTATGGTAATTTCGACACCTTAAACACCTCGGTGGAACCTCTTGGAAAAACAAGATGGTTTAGTACTATATTCACCACATATGCTGATAGATTGGTGTTCATTGTTCAAAATCGGGAGGGAGAGAGGGGTCGCTGAGACTCTTAAGTCACTAGGGATCACAAAAATAGGAGATTTATTTGGAAATGGTGTGGTGAAGAGCTGGGAAATGCTGAGCAAGGTGTCGGAGTCTCCGACGATTATGACTTGTTTTCATTATTTAAGAGTTCAACACACGTTGTGTGAACTCTTGGGAGACGACATGTTAGAGCCTCCAGTCATGCCGGCACTGACTTCCTTGATAAAAGAAAAGGTACCTATCAAACTAATCACTAAACTCTACTCCTTTGCGCAAGAGGCCCGCAGACCGTCCATGATGAAGGCAAGACAAGAATGGCAAAGAGAGCTGGGCACAGTCATAGATGACGAGTGCTGGAGATACTGTTGTGCCATGATCAGGGATATATCACAAAACAGGAGACACAGATTTATACAGTTCAAATACATTAACCGGATATACTACACCCCAGAGAGGTTACATAGATATGGGCTTCAGGATACAACGACATGCCACAGATGTCCAGAACAGACAGCTGGTTTTATACATGTTGCCTGGTACTGTCCAAGCGTGTTTGCTTTTTGGAAGGCGGTCATACAGGAGCTAGGGAACATAACCGGCATTACATTGGTGATGGATCCCCTTATGGCCCTATTATGTTATACTAACAATGTGGAGAAAGCGATACGTAAACTAATAGCCATTGGGTTATATATTGGCAAGGTGTCGTGTGGCGATGAGAAGGGCCAGGGGTCCTGTTCCCACTTTGGAGTCTTGGCACAGTGACATGATATATTGCAACACAGTCCGAGGTATAGAACAAATTACTCCCTGGAGTCGGCCCAAAAATATCTGGGAAACTTACCGGACATACCTGGTGGGGAAGGAGACTGGTGAGCCAGAGGGAGAGGGAAATCCGGCCTTGTGAGATGTGTTAGAAACAGAGGGGAAATGCCGATCATTATGTGTCCATACGACACAGGGACAAAATAGGTGATATTACAGGATTAAAGTGAAAGTAAAGGATTAAGCCGACATGTCTTGTAAACAAAGACAATATATTATTTGTGTACTTTATACACAGGTGGCCGCCAGACTAAATGTTAGCGGAATGCTTGCAAAATGACATAACAATGTGACTATGCTAGATTGTATACTCGAAGAGACTTATTGCATGGTCTTCTGAAGGTATATGTATGGTCTTTATACTGTCTAGTCACCAGATGTATCTTTTATATTTCAATGGTAAAAAAATGACGTAATACATTTTTTTTTTTTAAAACACAGTGGTCTCCAGGGGTAGACCAAACTATATACTAAAAAATTGGAATGCGAACTGCGACCAAAGTCGGGACTTAGACCAGGAGACTCAGAGGAGCTGAGGACACAAGGAACCACCCAAGGTAAGTACCCTGGAACCCCACGGAGGCTGTGTGCAGAGTGGAAACACAGCTGTGTGTCCAATAGATGTCAACGGGGATGTTGCAGTTTTTAAGAAGAAGGACCCTTCCCAGTGGACCCTGAAGAAACCCCGTGGGAGACAGAAGGTTGGAGAGTCACCCCACCCCAGGAACCAGGATACCTACACTAGGGAAGCCGGGTTCATAGGTGTGAAGTGAGGTTGGAAACCGCCGTAGCCCACAATGGAGGACTTCAGGAAAGATGCAGCTAGAGTAGACTGTGCAAGAATCCGTTGGAATCAAAGGGTGGATTCTTGAAGTGAAGAACCTGTAAGCAGAGGGGACAGAGTCTATGCCACTCAAGGTGACCAGGAGGCTCAGAAGAGCAATGCCCATCGATGTCGGACAGTTCATAAGTGTTGACAGTGACCTTGTCGCTGCAGCTGTGAGGACCAGGTGATGCTGAGGAAGACCAGGAGCTGTGCACTAGCTGTCCCACGTCGGAAGTCGAGAACCAGGGGATCGGTGTCCGGCGGGAGCACCAACAAGCCTTGGCAGTTGCAACTGGCGTGGAGAACGCAGAAGGAGCAACGTTGGGACCAGCAAGGTCCAAGGGACTCATCACAAGCAGGAGTCAGAGTAGGCCCCAAGCAAGCAGGGGAGCCCACTGGAGCAGAAGAAGACCCTCAAGAGGACCCACACGGCGAAGGAACAGGGGTTGCAAGAGGACCTCGAGCAGCTCACCAAGAAGGAAGGCCCATGGTGCAGAGGATGCGCTGAGGATGCTGTACTTGGCAGGAAGAGATGATGGAGCTTCTTGTAGCCCAAAGATATCCGGAGTGCAGAGCCAACAAGCTTGGCAACGGCAAGTCGACGCAGTGCACATGTCAGGGACTGTCCGGGACTATGTCGGTCACACAGTCAGGGACTTGGGCAAGGACTGGGAACTGGGTAGAAAACGTACACAGAAAGAGTAGTACAGCACTGCCCAGGATCACACAGGAAGTCAGAGGAGAAAAAGGGATCCAGAGGGGAAGCCTGTACAAGTGAACAAGATGGGTGAGACTCAGAAAGGACAGGCACTCATGAGGCGGCTCAGCATTCAGAATCACTACACCCAGGACGGATGTGCAATACACTTATATATATAAAACAACATTAACAATAAAGGGAATGTGGGGTAAAGCACTCGGGAGCTCCACACGGTAAGACTGAAGCTTAGTAAGTTCCTCACCCACAATTGCTGTTACAGATACTGACTGAAAATACCCACATATAGGATATGTATGCAAAGGCAGGGTCTGTGGAGCTGATACCTATGGTGATGTTATAACTGTAACTCAAAGACAATACTCACAGTGAACAAGAAACTCCACCTAGGTAGTCAGCTGTGCCCATGGATCCTGGCGATCTAACAGGAACACGCAAGGCAGTAACAGCAAGGGGGTAGAACTAAACAAGCACGATAGACAAGGAGCTAGCAAGGAGGAGTGCTTAATAGGAAAGGAAGGAAATCACCGGACACACTTGGCAGAAAGCAAGTAACAAACATGCAAGGTAATTAGAAGCAAGACAGCAGAACAGAAAGACAGCAAACTAGGAACTGGAACCAAGGAAATGGGAAGAAAGGCAGGGACTGGAAAATGATATACAGAAGGGGAGGCTACAAGGGTATACTAGAATACTGCAGGTTCAGGAATCAAGAAAACAAAGTAGCATTGAAGGCAGTGCTGGGACAGGAACAAGAATTGAGCAAAAGCTCAGGAGTCAAGGTAGCACTGCAGGCAGTGCTAGTTCAAGGAAACAGGAAATAGCTACAGCTCAGGAAAAGGAGTCAAGAGACCACTGTAAGCAGTGCAAATCAGGAACAAGAAATATCTGAAGCACAGGAACAAAGAATAACTATAGCTCAGGAACTCAGGAAACAAGGTAGCACTGCAGGCAGTGCTAATTCAGGCACAAGGACTAGCTATAGCACAGGAATTCTGAAAACAAGGATATCAAAAGCTCAGGAAACACTGGAAAAAAGGGTCAGTCTCACCGGTACACAGCTACAATGACCAACCTTGGCCTGAAGGGAGCTGGGGCTTAAAAGAGCTCACAATAATCACATGCATCAGGTGTGAGCAGGCTAGCAACAGCCAGCCACAGGTGAGCTGAAATCCTCCACCCATCCTTGGCCTACAGGGGTGGAGACGAAGCAGTGAGCAGGGAATTCTAGGTAATGGAGTTTCCAGCATGAGCAGACTGGCTTCCACAAAACCCGGCATGGATTGGGAATGGATGTCAATTCCCAAATAGTGTCCAAATGGCTGGAAGTCAGTATGTGCATGAACAGGAGGGTCCAATAGCTTATTATGACACTGGAGAGTCCCACAGTTCAGTCCCCTGGTGGTGGACACGAGAACGCAGGGAGCAAGTCGTGACAGCACAGTGGTTTGGTCACAGCGGTTCCGATGAGGGATACTGGCCTCAAAATTGCAGAGTGGACAGGTCAGGCCTCGAGGAAATTGCAGAACCACCACAGGTGTTGCTCAGCCTTTCGAAGTCCGTTGGATGTCTTGGTGGTCTGCTTCGTTGTGGTGGCTGCAGATGCAGGGGAGTGACTCTTTCCCGCCACGGGAAATTACTTCGGGTATTCTTTGATGCCCACAGGTCTACTGAAGATTCTGGATGAAGCACAGACGATGAAGAAGGCTTGTAGAACAGTAAGACCAGGAGCAGCAGGAGTCTCCCTTGGTGCAATCTCTGTTCCAGTCGAAACCCAGCGAAGTCCAAATGTTCAGACGGTCGAAGAGTGACGTGGTTTGAGTCTTGAGTCTTGTCCCACAGCGAGTCTGAGGACCCACCCACAGGTAAGTCCTTAAATACCCTAAGGGAAGAGTTGGAACAACTCAAGGCTCCCTCCCAGATGAGGGGCTGGACAGAGGAGAGGCTACTCCCATTTCCTTTGTCCAGTTTCGTACCAGAGCAGGAGCCAAGAGCTCCACTGTCCCGGTTCAAACTGGAGTATGCAAGGAGGGCACCAAATGTGCCCTTCAAAGCAGTCTGGTGGCGCTGGCAAGCACCCCCACCCCAGCCCAATACATTAAGTCCTGCCTGGGAGGTGGTCACACCTCCCTGTGACCGGAAACCTATTGTTCTACCTTCCCCTGCTCGAGCTTGGCTCAGCAGCAGGAGGGCAGAATCATGTCTGTGGTCGGCAGCAGCACTAGCTTGCTGCCAGACCCAGACAGGCTGTTACCAGGAGTGCACGGGAGTACAGCAAAGGAGCCCCCCAGTACCTGGGATCATACTTCCAACACTGGAATCGATGTTGGGGTATGATTCCACCATGTTTGATAACAAACATGACCGAGTTCGGTGCAGCCACTATATAGTTAGACATCTCGTAATGACTGATGTCCACTATATGTATCAAAATGGCTGACCGCACTTACAAAGCCTGGAGAATCGACTCCAGGGTTTGTAGGGGTGTCCTACTCATGCAGGGGCAACCTCACATTCACAACCAAGCAACCTGCCCCAGGGCCGGACAGGGAACCGAAGGCAGCCCTGGCAATTTTCTCGAACAAGTTCTGGGGGGAGAGAGAAGGGGGTGTCGTGGATGGCTGCCTGGCCCCTGGGGAAGCACTGCCTGCCCCGGGAGGCTGGAAACGCTTGTTTGCTGCTTTTGTTACTGGGGGCTGAGTGCTGCAAAACCAATCTTCAGTAACAAAGCTGACCCCCACTCTTCCATCCTCCTGGGAAAATGCCAGATGCCCGCTAGGGCCAGTCCACCCCTGCCATCAGTACTGAAGGGCCTGCCATAGGGGTAACTTATAGGTTTTAAGTGTAGTGACCACACTCCGAGGAACCCTCATCTACAGACCCCCCGGCCCCCGAACACCCTTCGCCACCACCATCACCGACTTCATCGCACCCCACGCCATCGCCTCAGCAAATTACATACTCATTGGAGACCTGAATTGCCACCTCGACAACCCCAGCGACCCCAACTCCACTATCCTTCGTGACAACCTCGCCAGCATCAGACTTAAACAACTCGTCAACACACCGACCCACAGAGCAGGACACACCCTCGACCCCATCTTCGCAGCAGGAAACAGCGTCCAATTCAGCCACACAACGCAGCCGCCATGGACCGACCACCACTGCGTACACTTCGCCATCAACAAACCCAAGGTACCCAAACCAGCCCCACGCCCACCTCGAAGGAACTGGAGCAAGGTTACCGACGAGCAACTTAACTCCACTCTCACCTGAGACAACCACACCTGGGCACCCGACGCAAACAACGCAGCCAGAGAACTCCACACCTGGATCTTCAACTGCGCAGACGAGCTCGCCCCGCTACGCAACCCGACAGACAACGCCCCAGGAAAGCCGCCTGGTTCACCACCACTCTCCAAGAAGCCAGACGCACCTACAGACACCTGGAGAAGAACTGGAGAAACACCAAGACAACCGAAAACCACACCACCTACAAGGACGCCTTGACGGACTACCATAACCAGATCAGAGCCACCAAGAGGAACTTCATCCACAACAAAATCCTGGCCAACTCCACCAACTCCAAGGAACTTTTCAGTGTCATTCAGGAATTCACCAACCCACGCAGCGAAGCCACAGACATCACACCATCCCAAGACCTCTGCGACAAGCTTGGAACTTATTTCCACCTCAAGATCAAAAACCTCTATGACAACTTCATCGACCATCCACCAGGTGCCACAGACGGCCCCCTGCCCTCCAGAAACACCAGCCAGCCCACCATCTCCAACTGGACACCGATCACGGCCGAAGACACCGCCTCGACCATGAAAAGCATCCACTCGGGGGCCCCCACCAACCCCTGCCCCCCTCACATCTACCACAGAGCTGCGGCCGCCATCGCATCCGAACTACAACGCACCATCAACACCACCTTCAAAACAGGCACCTTCCCAGACGACTGGAAGCACGCAGAAGTCAGACCCCTGCTCAAGAAGCCCACAGCTGACCCCACCGACCTCAAGAACTATCGGCCCATCTCGCTCCTCCCCTTCGCAGCCAAAGTTGCAGAGAAAACAGTCAACAGGAAACTGACACGATTCATTGAAGAGAACGCCGTCCTCGACCCGTCCCAATCCGGATTCCGAAGCAACCACAGCACAGAGACCGCCCTACTCGCCGCCACAGACGACCTCCGCACTCTCCTGGACCAAGGCCACTCCGCAGCCCTCATCCTACTCGACCTATCAGCGGCCTTCGACACCGTCTCCCACCGCACACTAGTCGCCAGACTACATGATGCAGGCATACAAGGAACAGCCCTGGACTGGATCCGATCATTCCTCACCGGAAGAAGCCAAAAGGATCAGACTCCCACCCTTCCTTTCCGACCCCACGAAAATCACCTGCGGAGTCCCACAGGGTTCATCACTGAGCCCCACCCTCTTCAACATCTACATGGCCCCCCTCGCAGCCATCGTCCGACAACACGGCCTCAACATCGTATCCTACGCCGACGACACCCAGCTCATCCTCTCCCTCACCAAAGACCTCACCACTGCCAAACTCAACTTCCAGAAAGGAATACAAGACGTCACAGTCTGGATGACCAACAGCTGCCTGAAGCTCAATGCCGAGAAGACAGACGTCCTCGTCCTCGGTACCACCCCTTCTGCATGGGACAGCACCTGGTGGCCGACCGCCCTTGGAAGCCCACCTACCCCCTCAGACCACGCCAAGAATCTCGGCATCATACTCGACTCATCACTCACCATGAACCGACAGGTCAACGCCGTCACCTCCAGCTGCTTCAACACCCTCCGCATCCTCCGCAAGACCTTCAAGTGGATCCCCCCTGAGTCAAGGAAGACAGTCACCCACGCACTCATCACTAGCAGACTGGACTATGGAAACGCACTCTACGCCGGCATCAACAAGTCCCTACTCCACAAACTCCAAACAATACATAACACCGCCGCCAGACTCGTCCTCGGCATCCCCCGACACGAACACATCAGCCAACACCTACGAAGTCTCCACTGGCTCCCCGTGGAGAAAAGAGTCACTTTCAAAATCCTCACTCACGCCTACAAATGCCCACACAACAACGGACCAAAATACCTCAACGACAGAATCAACTTCCACGTACCCAAAAGAAACCTCCGATCTTCCAACCTCACACTGGCCGAAACCCCGCGCATCCACAGAGCCAGAGCAGGCGGAAGATCCTTCTCTCACATTGCAGCCAAGACCTGGAACGAGCTACCGGCAGACATCAGACGCGCCCCCTCCCTGAACACCTTCGGGAAGACCCTCAAGACCTGGCTCTTCGGCTAAACAGATCTGCGGACCCCCCCCTCAGCACCTTGAGACCCTCACGGGTGAGTAGCGCGCTTACAATTCCCTGATTGACCTCAGATATAAGGAAACTTATATCTGTTGTGAGAGGTGCAAGCACCAACTGTCAGAACCTCTCAGCGTCCCAGTGAAGGTAGAAAGTCAGTTAATGTAATTTCATGGAAAACACCCCTTAAAACTGTGAAAGGTTTGCAATGGGGTTTGTATTGGATCAGGAGAAATTCTAAGATGGCCGCCCAGAGGCAGTTACCAGAGCAGCATTCTAGTGTTTCTGAACTGAAGGCAGTGATAGAATGTTCGGCGAGCTCTCCCTTAGAACCCTGCACTTCACCTGAGATTTTGGAGGATTAGGAAGTTGTTATTGGGTACTCATCGCGAAAAGCCAGTCAGGGTAGTTTCGTTGAGTGAACGTCGTTTTAGTCATTCGTCGCGTTTGAGTTACCAGTTCCACCGAGATTAGTGTCTCAGCACTGATTTGACCAAGTAAGGTATTCATTGCAATTCATAGTTTAGACGCCTAGAGGGAGCGACTTGTTTCTTGAGGAGTTTTGTGTTTATTCAATAATTGCGCATGTCAAAAATGGGGTTAAACGCCTAGAGCGAGCGACCCATTTCTTGTGGAGATTGTGTTCCGATAGTTGAGCATGTCAATTGAGGAGTTACCTTTTATGGGTGAGCACAAGCAGTGAATTATTAAATTGTTACATTTTCCCCGGAGAAGTATTCCAGTGCTAAAGTTACGGTTATATTTCAGATGAACAAAGCATAAAAAGAAGAGTTTAAATAGTTGGAAGGAGCATTAAGCTTCATGTTATTAAAACGTTCTCAAGGCATAAGGTAGAAGAAAAGGCAATACTTACTGATTCCAGAGTTCGAGGGTTGTATTCTATTTCTCTTCCTTCTATAGCAGATTCATACATAGATAAACAAAAAGCGAAGACGCATTATTAATACAGTAAAACTCTCTAATAAGTCACAAGAGTATAGGTGAAGCCTACTAATTAATACATTCTTATAGTCACCTATATAACCTTTGAAGCAGCAATTCACTACTTGGAAAATCATTCTTAAGTAGTGTGAAAAAAGAAGAGAGGCAAAGGTCAACCAAATTTTGGATATGTAAAATCGTTTGTATGAAAAGTAGTTCATTAAGATTCTTAAAAAGTATTTTCAATGCAATATACGGGAAAATAAAGAGTGAAGGTGGTTGCATGCATTTCTTTACAGTTCTTCAATCCATTTCCCAGAGGAAACCATTGAAGATAAATACAGTGAGAGGTTGAGTTCCATACGAAACGGAGAAGAACCAGAAGGAGGGCTTGGCAGTCTCTTCTCTAGCCCCATCCCCTTTCCCCCCTTTGAATTCCACTGTCACTCTAGATGTAATTGGATGACAGGGAAAGTTGGAGAGGGGTATTGGGAATAGTCGTCATTCTGCTCCTGTGCATTAAGAGACAAGGCACCTGACACCAACTCACACAGGCTGCAATGGCAGGCCTGTAGTCACAGTTTAAGTGGGCTCCCATGGGAGGCACAATACATGCTGCAGCCCATGGGAGATCCCTGTGCACTAAGGTACCCAGGGCATAGGTACCATATACTAGGGTCTTACAAGGGTACACCAGTAGCCAGTTATGGAGGTACAACAGTACTTACCATGGTCAATTTAGGTAAAAGCACAATGATTGGGGTCCTGATTAGCAGGATCCCAGTCAGACTAGTCAAAAACACACTGACATTAGGCAAAACGTGTGGATAACCATGCTAGAAGAATCCTACCTTCCTACACATGTGAACTGTATTCTAAAGGTCTGGGCCCCAATATTTATATTTCATTTCTCTTTGTTCTCTTGTGGCAGAGAGGCCCTGTGCTCAGTCAAAACCGGTTCTGTCCTCTCTGGTCCCGCTTCCCGGCAGGAGGTGGAGACAGCATTGTGTAAGGTAGACCAGGCCCATTCAGGTGAAAGGAAATCTCCTACTACTATTCTAAATGCAGCCCAGGTCTATTCAGCCCAGCCCTGACTCATCCACATCACCCCATCCCACGAATTCAGCACACAACCCTGTCACAAACTTCACAAACAAAATCAACACCATCTACAACAATTTTGACCTGCAATTGAACCTCTCCATCCCTGAAGTCCTCCATTCCAATAACAGAAAACAATCTGACTCACTAGCCAGCCATCACCACATTGGACACCGCCGACATCATGTGTGCCATCCATTCAGGAGCCCCATCTTAGTCATGTCCACACTACATCTTCTCCAAAGAGCTCGATACCATCAGCTTATATATTACACCCATTCACAACTCTTCTGCCTCCATTGCTATCTTTCCTGTCTCCTGGAAACATGCCACCATCCCAACGCTCCTCAAAAAACCGTCAGCGGATCCCCCCACCTTGGGCAACTACAGGTCCAGCTCCCTCCTCCGAGCCAAAGTCATGGAGAAACTAATCAATGCATGGCTGACTAACTACTCCAATGCAAGCCACTTCCTGGACCCCTCCCAATCCGGATTCAGACTCAACCACAGCACAGAGACAGTCCTCATTTCTGTCAGGGTGACATCCACCTCATCCTTCTAGACCTCTTGGCAGCTTTCAATACCATCTTACACACCATCCTCATCCAGAGGCCCGGCACTACGAAGTATCAGCTCCTTCCTCTCAGGACACACCCAGGTGGCCAGCGTAGCCCTTTCCTCGCCCGATGCTTCCAACCTGATCTGTGGTGTCTTGCAAGGCTCCTCCCTAGCTTCACACTCTTCAATATCTACACGTCTCCCCCTCGCCAGAATCATCCACTCCCATGGATTCAGCATCATCTATGCAGATGAGGCTCAACTCATCCTGTCTCTAACAGAACCCACCTCGATCACCCAAGCCAACTTCGTCCGATGCACCTCTTCGCTAGCAGACTGGATGAAAAGGAAGTGCCTCAAGCTCAACAGCTGCAAAACAGAGGTGGTCCTCGTTGGCAAAGACACCTCTCTCTGGTCCCCGTGTTGGTGTCCCACCGAGCTAGGACTGACTCCCTGGCCATCCAATGCGGCCCTGAACCTGGGCATTGTGATCGACAACAGTATCTCCATGGTGAATCAAGTCAGCACATTTGCTTCCATCTGCTTCAACACCTTTGAACTACTGTGAAAAATCTTCAGGACAGAACAGAACAGAACCCTCATGGAAGCCCTCATCACCAGCAGGCTCGACTGCGGGAATGCCCTCCACGTTGGCATCACAGCCCAACTCACCAAAAGGTTCAAAGTTGAACCGAACTCAGCCACAAGACTTACACTTAAACTCCCACAGCACATATCCAAACACCACAAAGACTTCCACTGGCTCCGAATACATACAAGGCGCCCCTTTCAAACTCCTCACTTAAACCTACAAAGCACTACACGACCAAGGCCTGGTGTACCTCAACAAGCGCATTGCCCTCCACGCCCGGCAAGACGCCTCAGTTCGACCAGACTGCTCCTCGCCCATGTACCACGCATCCGTTGGGCCAGTGGTCGAGCATTCGCCTACCACAACCCCAAAGCCTGGAACGAACTCCCCTTCACATCAGAGCTACCAACTGCATCCTTGCATTCCAGAAGAAACTAAAACCTGGCTCTTCTAATAGGCCTGTAGACAGGCCAGGCCCTCTCCTTCACGGGCGCCGGACTACCCTTCCTGGTGATACGCGCGCCATACAAAGTGCAATGACATACAGGGCAACTGGAATTATGCGGACGGGGTGAGCCCAATTATGTGGCAGGAGTGACTGCAATATACTGGAATAAAAAAGTATTGTAAAAAGAACACCTAATTATATGGCAAAGTAGGCAAAAAAGCAAAATTATGGCACACACTGTGTAGCATTATTATCTAGATACAGTCATGCAAAACGGATGCCTGCGCTGTGAGTGTGTAGATCTTCAGCAGGCTGAAGACATCTTTTAAAAGAACATTACCCCCTACAATCTAAAACCTTCTGGCTACCGGCTTACCTTAAATAAATGTATCTATCCATGGCTTCTCGCGTGTGTTCTGTTCTTTTGCTTCTGAGCTAGGTTTGCACGTAACAATTACCAGCACATACAAACAAAAAATACTTCTTTGAAAACTCAGACTATACACCGAGGAAAAAAATGTTAAACTCTTGCAGCAACTTTAATGAAAAATTGTATTATGAACACTAAGAATAGGGCATGAATATCTTTGACTTGGTAACATAAATGGATGCTTCCTGACAGACATACAGGGCCAAATTGGAGTATTGCCCTTTAGAATTGTAAACATTTTAAGCACCAATATAGTCATCTTTTTCATACTCCTAGCATGCCAAATGCTTTCCATAGATTTCTATGCAATTCCTGTCATCCAACATCTGCCATCAAATCCAGTGGTTGAAGTCGGCGGGCACGGCGTGCCCCTACTTCTTTAATTCAATAGATTCCGTTCCCCTACTTTTTTATTTTAAACATGCGTCCCAGGACGACAGAAATAGCCAAGGCCTACTGATAAGGCTCGTGTTTGGGGCTGTTCGGGGACGGACGGGTGGGCAGAGAAGGAAAAGGGCTCTTTTTCTTCTTGCCCAGAGAAGACAAGGGCAGTGTCCACTTCTGCTCTGCCACTGGCAGCAGCACCCCCATCCTCTCTTTCTTCCTTTTCTTCCATCTCTTTCTGTCTTGCACCTCCTCACTTACAGAAAACAGTGACTTCATGAAACGGTTCTCACTCTCTCTTTCCTCCTTTTGTTTATTTGTTCCCCTGTGAAATGGATCCAAAAAAGAAAAACACTGTTGCTGGTAATTTCGTCTTTTTCTGATATTTTTCTATTCCAAAGTGCGGCCTCAGGAATAAATTAAAAGGTTCAAAATATAAAAAATAAATAACTAAATAAAGCAAGACAGAGTGGTCACAAAGTGGCCAGATTGGTTTTATTCACATCCAAACACATCAGCATCACTGTACAGAGTTTGCCAGTGAATGGCTACTTTTGTTTTCTTGTCTTTCTTTGAACAGCATTGTTTTACCAGGGTGGGAAAGTGCACCATTCTTGGAGATACTGCAACGCCTGATTGATGGGTGGATTGGAAAACAAAATGTGTACTGCGCCTCTGTGTTCACAGATGTGGTCTTTTTAACCATACTGCTTATGTTTTGTAAGGACATAAGCAATGGACATTGAAACGGGTCCCTTCTGGGCCCTGTAGTCATGTCCTTAACTTTTCAGGCAAAAGCACTCACTGGTTTCTAAATAATGAGTGTAAAAGCGTTAAAGGTAACCATGTTGTTTCTGCTTACATTTAACAAGCTTTACTTAATCTTGCATTCCCTATGAGTATTTGCTTGTTCCAGGATGTTGTTACTTTTTTTTAGGCAGTATATTGCTGTTGTTTAGTGCGTAATTTTAATTGAGTCGCAACCGTGGTGTTTATAGCGGGGCACAATTGGGTTGTAGTTGAAGGCAGTGCGAGGTTCTCTCAGTGGGGCAGTATGGTGTTCAGTGCGGGAGAGGATGTGGCACTATTCTCAGAGCGGCCGAATTTGGAACTGGGGAACCAGGTTCAGCCTTCATGACCAGTCCCCCAGACCACTCTCCTCAGGGAGCACATTCCCATGCTAGACCTTAGACGGCCCGCAAGACCTTAGAAGCCCTGGTGTCTTAGCACCAGCAGGTGGACCCTAGCAGTGGCAAGCGTGGGTTAACCTTGAAGGCTTGTCTTCCACAATCCATACTGAAGTTCACCTCCAGTCTTGCGGGCAGGCCTATGAAGCAGCACACCCTAGAGCGACAGTGACTCAGTCACTGAGGTCACATGACCCTTGAGAAGGGCCAGCTCTACGACGGTGCGACCGGTGTGACCACACTGGGCGCTGACTTTGGATGGGGGCATCGTGTCTACAGCTTGCTGTCTCCTTCCTGGCCTCCAGCAATTTTCAGCAACAATAAAAATGTCATGATATTTCCAGTGATTAATGTTCTTCCTAGAGAGAGATCGGAGTTGAAATGAAATGAAGGTTTTATAAAGCGCATGTATGCCAAGGCGTCTTAGCGCTAGGGCTGTCATAAAACTTGAGCAGCGGGAGCAAGCAAAGGTTAAGACTCGGGTGCAAATAGCCATGTTTTTAGCGCTTTTCTAAGCAGCTGTCTGTTAATTTGGCTTCTCAATGTAAAAGGCAGAGAGTTCCAGAGTTTAGAGGCCAGGTGAAAAAAGCTTCTGCCACCCCATTGTACGGTCTTCACCCTTAGGATGACCAGCAGAGAGGCAGTCGACGACCTGAGATTGCATTGTGGGACGTGCCATCCAATTAATTTGCTGAAGTAGGCAGGTCCGGCACCATAGAGGGCCTTGTGAACAATGCACAGAGACTTAAATTGGACCCTCGCCTGGATCGGCAGCCAATGCAGATCTTGAATACTTTGGGACACCGGACTGAATTTGGGGATTTTAAGCAGTAGACGTGCTGCTGCATTTTGGTGATTGAAGCTTGCGTATGGTCGTCTTTTTTGCACCCAGATAGAGGGCGTTGCAGTAATCAATCTATGATAACACTAAGGCTACAATCACTGTTTTCCTTAGATCCGTCGGAATAAAAGGTAAGATTTTTTTTAGGATCTTCAAAGTGTAGAAGCAGGACGATGTAATAAGATTGACCTGGTCCGATAAGGATAGCTGATCGTCTAGAGTAACTCCTAGACTTTTTACCTTCTTTACTGGGGATGGACAAGGTCTGGCTACTTCTGGCCACCAGGATCTGTTCCAGAAAGATGTATTTTTACCAAATAGTAGCACCTCAGTTTTATCAGTATTCAGCTTTAAGCAATTGTCCTGCATCCATCTGATAATGTGAACCATACAGTTGTTAAATTTCAGTGCCACGTCATCCGGCTTTGATGATAAAGACACCACTATTTGTGTGTCGTCCGCGTAGCAGATAGCAGCAAAGCCATGAGAGCGGATGAGTTTAGCCAGTGGGGTAATGTAGACATTGAACAGAGTTGGGGATAGTGAGGAGTTTTGCCTAGTGGAAGTTTTGACCCATGGAAGAGTAGGGCAGAGGGTTAATGTGCCTGCTGCAAAGAACATGTACCCTGCAGATCACATAGTGCACATAATGTAAATAGGTCAGTGGGTTACTGCTTTTGTCAGAGAGATCCTTTTATTACTAGCAGTTTATAAGTTAAAATCCTAACATAAAACAGTGAGCTATTAACTGGCATCTAAGAGCTGCATGCAAACTGCAAGATATAAATTAGAGCGTTGTGGTTTCTTCCCCCAGCCTTTGATTATCATCATCATCATCATCAAGAAATCTTTATTTCGGCCAGTATGACCATAAAAGCACAAATAAAAATACAGTACATTTCATTCAATTGAGTAAAAACAATCATTGCTCTATGTGACGCGCAGAATTACACAAAAAGAGCATGTGCATTACAGTAGTGTTACATGAAACACTCGGCTATCCCACGTGCCAGCCTCAAGGGTCCTAAAATTAACCTATAGATATAGGATTCAATAAAGTGCGTGTGCAATACATGAGCAGCAAAAAGGCCTTTACAGTTTTCGAAGATCGGGGTTCATGATGCTAACATACCGGCCCTCGCCTGGTAGCGTTCGAAAGTATATACAAATAGAAAGATATAAAAACAACGTGTGCAGCACATTATGATTAAAAATACTCATTTAAAAATCATAAAATACTTTCATTCATGTAAAGAAAAGACCGAGGCCCAGTTTATAAAATATATAGTAATAGTCCGGTAAAACCTATAGGCTCATCTTTAGGATGGCTCTACGTGCACACCACATAGAGAATAAAAAACGTGATATTGAAAACACGATGGGCATGTGGGTGTCATATTTCAATATCCTAAAAACTTCAGTGCAGTGGCTGGTTCCCATATTTCTACATAGCTGTAAAAGCCATTGATGTCTCGCCTTCTTGTATCCTTGGCAGAAAAATTACATGATATTTCGTCTCCGCTGCGTTGCTACAGGCCAGACAGCCCAAACTGGATGGGCCCGCCCATTCATTTGTAAAAGCACGCAACGTGAGCACCCCATGCCTAAACTGCAAATATAACTTCTTGGCAAGGGCCGGCTGGATGTCATCCAGGACAGGCTCTAGTCTGTACAGATCTTTTATTTCTAAAAACCCTATAGTGGGTGAACCAGACATAGACCTCCCCTGTATCTGGGCAAGGTTATGCTCCCTGTAGCTCTCTATCAGGTCCTTCCTTGATGTTGTAGAGCAGATTTCTTCAGCATTATTCCACAGGTTGCCCCTACCCATGGCCACAAGAGTGTTCTTAATGAAAGCCAGCCATGGTAGTTTGCAGGCACCCTGTAGACTCAATACTTCACTCAGCTCTTCCCTGTATGCAGCCAATTCCGGGGTACTCCACAGACGTCACCAGAATAGAAGAGGTCTAAGAGCGGCTTTGTCTGCGATTGGTCTAATACCAAGGTCCATGCGAAGCAGTGTAAGCGGGGAGCTTGGGGGAAGACCCACTAATTGTCTAGCAAAAGAATTCTCAATTCTCGATAAAGAGCCAGATGGACAATGACCCCAGATTTCAGCTCCATACAGGGCGGCACCCCTGGCTTGGGCTTTATAAATTTCCACTGCCGGGCCAACAATTTTATGGGTACAGCTCCTATATACCTTTGTCAGTCCCCCCATTGTCTGGGCCAGCTTTAAACTTGCTTTATTAGTTTGCGCACTCCAGTCCATTTTTTCGGTGAGCGTGATACCAAGGTATTCAAAAGCAGACACCCACTCTAGGGGTTTCCCATCTAGGCGGGGATTTGGCCGGGTACTATTACTTGCATTAAATATCATATATTAGTTTTCTGTAGGTTGATCTCCAGCCCCCTATTTTTACAAAAAACATAAAAAATGTCTAGGGCCCTCTGAATTCCCATGGGTGACTTTGAGAGCAGGAGGGTGTCGTCGGCGAACATCATGGCAGGTACTTTACGGTTCGCCAGCTTAGGGGCATCAATATCCTTCCCTGCAATCAACGACTCAACTAAACCCTTAATAAAAAGGCAAAAAAGGGTCTGGCCAGGACACAGCCTTGGCGTACGCCTCTTTCTACCGGTAGTGAGTTCACCATTTTTGCCATACCTGATTTACGCAAAATTGCCCTCATGTAATCGTTTCAGCTGGTGGCAAAGGTATACTGGGACCCCCATATCCAGTAAGATTGCCCACAATTTGTCCCTCGGTACCAGGTCGAATGCGGATTTTAGGTCCACAAATATTAAATAGAGACTGCCACCCTCTATACACACTGATTTCCAATGTAGTAATTGTAACCTAAAAATGTGGTCTATTGTAGACATCTTCGCTCTGAACCCAGCTTGGAAGGGACTAAGAACATTGTGTTCCTCCATCTAGCTCTGGAGTCGCCCCAACAGTACTCGGGCAAATATTTTTTGGCTTACGTCGATGAGGCTGATAGGTCGATAGTTAACGGGGAGGAGTGGAGATCCCTTTATATAAATTGGTACCATTTCAGATCACGCCCAGGTGGTGGGAATCGACATTCCCTACTGGATAGCATTAAGCAAAGACCACAGGTAGGGGGACCAAACGCAAAACATCCTTTACATTGCATGCGATACATCGCATGCCATTACAATGCAGTCGTTACAACGGCCGCGTTGTTACATCGCAAACCATTACAACGCCAGTCGTTACAACGACTTGCTGAAGGGGGATTTTAAATCCAACACCTTCCCTACTGTTGCACAGACTGGAGTTGGAATAGTAAATTATACTATTCCAACATCCAGCGCCCCCTACAGCAAGTCGTTGTAACCACCGCCTTGTAATGGCATGCGATGTATCGCATGCGTTGTAACGTGCCATATTAGGCCCAAACAGTAGGTTCAACACGGAAGAGATCCACGGGGATCTTATCTAACCTTGGAGCCTTGGATGGTGCTACCCTGCTCAATGCATCAGTTATCTCCTTAAGGGAGATCATAGGGGCATCAAAACAAATTGGCTCGGGGGGGGAGGAGAGCTCATTACCAGCTGGCCCATCCTTGTCCTCTACCCTTAGATATAAGGATTTGAAGTGAGCCTTACAAACATCCACCCCTATTTTGGGTTCTATGGCCGGTTTACCTTCTGAGGAGCCTGAATTTACCACATTCCAAAAGGACCTTATATCATGGGTACTTAGGGTGCTTCTCAGGGTATCCCATTTATGACATTCCCATCTTCTTTTTGCCTTGTCGATGGTACTTTTATGGGCTACTCTTTTTTCTCTTATTAACAGCCTATCCTTAGGATTTTTAGCAGCGATGAGAGCTGACTTGGCCATACGGCAGCTATCACTATACAAAAGGTGTCGTGATCTTCTATTCCCCCTTATTCTTTGTTGGACGAGAAAATATTAGCCATTGTAGATACTAGATCTTGATGATTATCAAAGATTTTAGAAAGAGAAGTAGGGATGCCGTCGGACAAAGTAAGTTGGTTCGTGGCCATGAGGAATGGGATGATGGTTTGGTATAGAGAGGCCAGCTTTTCTTGAGATTGGCAGAATTCCCCCCATCGAACTCTCTTCCTGCCATTGGTCAGTGTTGGACTGGACTCGAGTGGTGGTTGCGTTTCAGATACACTCTTAACACAGGGCGAGATCACCTCTATGATAAGAGCATTATGGTCACTATCATAATGGGGCACGATCTTAAAATCTAACACCCTATGCCAAGATTTTGTATCTACCAGAATGTAGTCTTTAATAGAGGCATGTCCCGGTCTATTAAAAGTGTGATTCCCCGGTGTGTCAGATTTTGTGTGGCCATTACACGCTCTTAATGAATGATTCAATGTGAGGGTGTTCATCTGCAGCATCAGTGGAGTCCATGCCCGAGTTGGTGGAATGTTGGGCTCTGGAATGGCCCAATGTAGATCCTCATCACTGATGTTACCTGCAATCAGGCCATTCAGTGGCTCGTACTGGCAATTAAAATCACCACTTAGGATCACCCAAAAATTGTCAGGAATGGTGAGCAGAAAGGCGGTCAATTGATCAAGAGTCGTTGATTCTTGGCTATAGCCAACCGGCTGGGAATAGACATTTATCAGGGCGATTCTGACCTTTATAGGAAAGATCAGAAAAATACAAAGAATGTCACGTGAAGATGTCTCTTTTCTGTTTCACTACACAGCCCAAATGCACACCGACCCAGGTACAGAGTCCCCCTGAGGGCCTTCCCCTACCCCCAGAAATGGCTGCTATGCTAAATGACGCATAGCCTAATCTATGCGTGTCCACCCTAGCCCATGTTTCCTGGAACATGCAGATCTCATATTGTTCTATGAATGCCCCCAACTCCGGGTTGTCCAATTTGGTAGTGAGACCTGCAAAGTTCCATGAAAGTACCTGCAGCCTAGAAGGGCCCGCACAGTTATCTGGGATTTGGGTCTGGTCACCAGTAATTGATGTGCCATGATATTGTAGGAGTGGGCTGGTCGTCTCCACCCCCATTGGCCTTAAGCCATTGCTAGCAGCAGAGTGGTCAGATATGGGGGATGGGGATTTTAAAGTCACCCACGGTTGGCAATTAGATGCCTGTGTGCACTCTTGGGATGGATCAGGCAAAAGTTGGTTGTTAAGAGCCCCATGCCATCCGCCGCTTTCAACTCCTCTCTCTCCAACAGCACACACCTTCATCTGTTCCCCTTCCTGCCTTGGATGCCCAAACCGCTGTGCAAACTCCCCCTGTTGAGTTAGGCTGTTGAGTTAGGCTCCCCAAAAGCTCCAAAAGCTCCTTCTGATGGTCGAATCTCTTGTTCGGGGCCCCTATGGAGTCAAGTCAATCTACGGACTCTAGAGACCCAAAGCTGTTTGATAGTGATAGGTTGAAGAATAATGGACTGGGTTAGTCCTGGCCCAAAATAGTATATTGCTTTTTCTGGTTCCACCCCCCCACCTCGTGGCCACCCCACCTTTTGTTGTGTGGGTCAAGGCCTGGGGGGGAAAAATAACCCAATGGAAAAGACCTTATGCCCCCATCCTGCCTTTGATAATTCCGGTCAAGGAGAGCTTGTACAACAGCTGGGTTTCTGAAATTAATCACAACGCAGTCCCAGGGACATCTTTCGGCCTCCAGCCCACCCATCCCACCATGCGTGTCATAAGGATTTCGCCTGCATCTTTGTAAGAAAATTGTCGCTGCTTGGCCAGCCAAAATATACACTTATTTTTCAGTTCAGAATGTGATTCAACTCTGGTACTCCAGTTAGAATAATAAGATATGGTGTTGAGGCCGGGGGGAGATTGATGCAAGGCAAAGCTGGCCTCTCTTCATTGACTTCTGTTCTAGAAACAGACCCCTCGCCAGCCCTATGACTAGTCACCTGTTGAGGCAAGTAATCACGTATTGGTGGCCTTGCTGTGTGGGCCCTGAGTTTATTTCCAGCCTCCACCCCATGACTGGGCCCCTGACATTGTGTACTCTCATCTGTCCTCGGCCTGGCGGAGATATTCATACATTTATTTACCTCCTCCTGATTAATCTGGTTTGGGATTATTATAGGGGTCATGTTATTTGTAGATATGGATTCCAACCTAGTATTGGGAGGAGCAGCCTGCAATGCCAGATGATTTACAGACTCAGCCCCCCTTAACATTGCCTCTGTCTTACCTACCCAGGACTAGACCAAGGTAGCAAGCTTGTCCACCCCTTCCATCGGAGTGTTAAGTTCATCCTTAACAATGACCCTCACTTGGACCTGTAGATCCACCACCAGGTTGGTCACCCAAGCTGGCTGCTCCATGCCTACTTGTGAAGAGCCACCTGCCCCACCCTCCCCAGAGTCACCATTCCCTGAAGGCTCTGTAACATGCTTCTTGCGTTTAGTCACCAAGCTTACAGCTGATTTAGGTTTCCCTTTTCTAGCGGGGCCATGATGAGCACCCTCCGGATGCAGGTCAGCGCTGGATGTTTCGCATACCATTGCTCGAGTCCTTGGCTGGAGCATTGAAGAATCAGAGGCCAGAGCTGGTGGTGAACATGATGCATCATGATTGATGAAGGGTAAGGCTAAGTCCGGGGTTAGCGATAAACGCCTTTCAGTTAGTTCAATTTCGGTGGCCACTTCGCCTATAGCCCTCTGAAGCATCCTGTCAATCGAGGTTGGTTGAAAAGTTGTTACAGGTTGCGGGGGTGGCATTTTATTTTTTCCCAGCGCAGGTTCGCTTCGCCATTTTTAAGGATAACACGTTAGGGCAAATCAAGTCTCCTTCACAACTTTTAGGCACGTTCTGCCCTGTCGCTGGCTCCAGATAAATGTGACTACCCAGTACAAGCAGAAAGGAATTAGTGGGGTCAAGAGTAAAACAGGGTTTGGACAGGCCACGGAGGAAAAAACAGCTACGTGATCACGACAGCAATATATAAAATCAGAGTATTGTGGCACTAACCTTGGGTCCCACAATGGTTTAGTGAGTCAAGTCCAGAATTCTCCAAGAGCAGGCCTCAGAGTGGTGGCCCAGCCCAGCCTCCTCCGGGCTCTGATGGGTGCAGATGGGCCTGCCCTTGGCCTGGGCTTTGCCCGGGTGCAGCTCGGGCATGCCCGCGTGCGTCCCGCGCTCTGGGAGCCCTGGATGCCCTTTGAGCGCCTCCTGGCGCATCTGCGGTGGCGTTGGCGGCATAGACCGCTTAGCAGGCTGGGGTGTGTGGTCCGGTACCCCCCGCAGCAACAAGGAGTGCCAAAAACAGGCTCCTGCGCTGCGGCAGCCCTGGACACCCTTTGAGCGCCTCCTGGCGTGTCTGCGGTGGCGTTGGCGGTGGGACCGCTTAGCAGGCTGGGGCGTGTGGTCCGGTACCCCCCGCAGCAACAAGGACTGCCGGAAACAGGCTCCCGCCCTGCGGGAGCCCTGGACGCCCTTTGAGCGCCTCCTGGCACGTCTGCGGTGACGTTGACGGTGTGGACCGCTTAGCATGCTGGGGCGTTTGGTACGGTACCCCCGCGGCAACAAGGACTGCCGAAAACAGGCTCCCGCGCTTCGTGAGCCCTGGATGTCCTTTGAGCACCTCCTGGCGCGTCTGCGGTGACGTTGGCGGCATGGACCGCTTAACAGGCTGGGGTGTGTGGTCCGGTACCCCCCGCGGCAACAAGGACTGCCAAAAACAGGCTCCTTTCATTATCCTAATGTTGCAAAAAGTGCTAATTTGGATAGAAATCAATTCTGATTATTAAAGAGAACCCCCAACCTTGGCATTACGTTTTAAATTCTGAGTTTGTGTTTCTCCAGATCAATTACTATTAAACTATACTGCCTACTAGTATGGTTGTCATGTGACTCCTACACCTTGTAGTCCTTAGTCTTATGTAACATTTCCTATACAGTGATTTACACACATATAATTGATTGTCTCTGTGTAATGTGTGTGATGTAAAGTGCTCTGACACCCTACACTGGTATGAGTGGCGCTGTAAATCAAATTATATGCATCTGAGAGAGAATGTCATTAATGAGACTTGAGGGGCACTGTTAAGGGGTGGTAGTGAGGGAATCCATGGCGGAGGTGGTCATTGGGGGGCACCAATAAACATTGTTGCACAGGGATCCACCAACGCTAAAGCTGTCCCTGCTCTTGAGGCCAGTCCGCCTCACCCATTGGTACCTCCATTGGCCTTGTTTCAGCAGGAGTAGCTGCAACTCACCAGGGATTGCCAATGCAGGATTTGCACGCACACCAAACTAAGTTTGCAAACTTCACAGTCTCTCTGATTCATGCACAAGCACTTCTAACATGTGCTGCCTGCTTTGGGGCCACTGGAATTATGCAGCAAAGGAGGACAAAATGATGCCACAGTGATGACTAAAATGTGCAGCAAACAAAAGGCTGCAGCGTAATGCAGTATGTTTTCTGATACTTTATTATTTTGACATTTTTACACATGCCAAGAGTCTCTGTAAAGATTTTGCCTTATTAGTACCAGTGTAACATACAATTGCAGCAGTGAGAAAGGTGATCAGTCAACCTTTGCAAAGGGCCGTCCACTTCACAGCAACACAAGTCACATTTTTTAGTAACTTTTGATCTGTTTGAGCTACAAACAATTTATTAGTTAAAATTGTCAGATTATGCAGCAGATGTATTATGTGGCAAATATGGCAGAGCCATAATTATATAGAAAACATTTGCAAACTAGGATAGTTTGCCACTCATGTTTGAACTGCTCTTGTGGAAAAAAGGAGAAGTGCTGATGACAGAAACTCCATGGCTAGGAGACAAATGGCTTGTGCTTCCTCTTTTAAGAGTATTTGGGCCATTCTGTGATTGGAAACATATCCCACTTTGAGAATGTATTTTAATGCCAATAACTCATATTAAACCTTATATAATCATGTGTATCCATTGGTTGAATTAAATAACATAATAAGCTGTAACTGGTCAGTGAAATGCCAAACAAATACTAAAAATCGGGATGTTTTGCGCATTCGGGGAGAGGTTGTGGCCTTAGGGCAAGAGCTGCCGACTTTGGAGCTGGGGAACCAGGTTCGAGCCTTGGAGTCGGCTCAACTTCCTGTGATTCTTAATCTCCCCGTGCCCACCAAAAAATGAATGTGTCGCGGGGCGTGGCCAGCTGTCGACCATAATGGCCGCAGTTTAGCAGAGCTCAGGCCGTCCGCCAAGATATACTCTGTATATCCGTACAAAAATCCGTGTAGCTGCCAGAAACAGTCTGCACCGAGAGCACAAGACCAGGGGTGCCTGGGCGGGAAGCTACGTGCAAGCAGAACGGTCCCAACAACACCGGATTACTGATGGCCTGGTGGATGAGCTGGGCGACACAGAGCAGCGGTGGGGCGGGCCGACAGGAAGTGAAGAGACGTTGGCCTGCATTCAACTGCGAGGCCGCGGCACCCACCGGCCTAGCGCAGCAGCAACATGGCAGTGTGCTGGCGCCTGTGAGCTCCGAGGAGCGATTGCCGGCTGTATCGTGTGGGCCAACGCATGCGATAAACCTCTGGATGGGTTAGGAGGTGAGGAGGCTCCTGGGGCTCCTGGGGAGCACAAGGACGCTCCAGCGCGGGCCTGTGGGTTGGCGCTGAAGATCGCCGAGACTCGGGCGGGGAGTGTGAGGCCTCGGACTTTAGGCCCTTCATTGAGAACTGAGTGCAGGAGGTCCGGTGGGGGAGGGGTGAATTTCGGTTCTCCCTTCGCCCCCCCCCCCCCTTTTTTCTCTGATTCTCCTGAAGCTTTTCGTGATTTGAGGGCCCACCGCCCGAATTAAAACAACAGCTCCGGGACATTGGAGATTGCCGATCTGCGTAGTAGGAACAGTGCGGAGCAGCCTAGACGGAACGGCCACACCGTACTGGCCACCGATGACGCAGTAGGATTGCCAGGCACAGGCTGCCGACGCATGGTGAAGACCCTGGGGACAGCACGGGAAGCTGCCCATTGAGGTGGATTGAAGGGACCATAGCCCTCTCAAGTTCCGGGTGGGGTGTGGCGCCGGGTGTGGGAGGTGAAGAGGCCCGAAAGGCCAGAGGAGTTGCTGTGCCCCCAGGTAGGCGGTGGTTTACCCTTCCCTCCTCCCTCCCCCCCCTCGGGGCCCAGCAACACGAGGGGTGAAGAAACCGCAGCATGACTGTGAAAGACCACCCTGCGGCCCTCCAGGCCAAAATGGATAAGTACGCCCATCCAAGAGTGGTTACCACTGCGGAGGATGTTGAAGACCGGGCCCCCCTCCCCCAAGCCAGAAACAGAACTCGAAGAAGGAGGACTCTCTGACTCTGCAGGACATAATGTCTGCAATACAGAACATCAGAACCTCCTTGGAAGGCAAGATTGCTACAGTGTCCACAGAGATGACCCTAATGAGGGCCAACCTACGAAACATAGGGACGCGAGTTAAGGAAAATGAAGAATCTATCGCTGCGCTCTAATCCGAGAACAAAACACTCCACATCCAAGTGGGAGAACTGAAAGATCTGACACAAGTGTTGGAAACTAGAATGGAAGATGCAGAGGGCCACTCCCGACGTAATAACGTCCGCAGCCTTGGAATACCAGAGAGAGTGGAGGGCCCGGACCTGTACGTTGAGGACCTAATACTTAAACATCTCCAACCCAAAGGTTTGTCAAAATACTTCTCGGTGGAGCGTGTTCACCGGGTGCCGGGAGGGGCGCCAAGACCTGGGCCCCCCACACCCAATTATAGCCCGCATCTTTAACTTCAGAGACAGGGATGCTGTCCTACAAACGGTCCGCACTGCCCCCCCCGGATACACTGGACAATAGTACGGTCACGTTCTTATCAGACTTTACCCTCCGAGTCCAGAAAATGAGGCGCTCGTTCCTGGAGGTGAAGAAGGCTCTATGGGAAAAAGAACTAAAATATGCAATACTCTTCTCAGCTAGGTTGAGGGTGGTGGCCGACAACAAGACTTGGTTCTTTGATACCCCAGAAGAACCTTGGTTCAGGTTGGAGGGATGGCAAACAGTCGGCCGGGGAAGTGCTGCGGGAAGAAGAAATACAGAGAAATCTGGGACATATCAAAGAGGGCCCACTGGAGACAATGTCATGGAACGGGCGGGTAGACAAGAGCGAGGAGGTGCTGACCTCCCCATATGAATGACTCCAGGGCACCACTATGAGCAGGAGTCTAGAAATGTGACACTGCAGAACACAAGTTGAGGAGGATATCCTGGGAACTTTTTTGTCTTAAAGCTCTTAAAGACTGCTACAATGCTAATGACACTATGGGAAATTTGATGTACCTGAATATTCTACGAGACATTGTCGCAGCTGGCAATGCAGCAATGACTTTGAAATGGTTGGGTGGCAAGGTTATCGCTCCCCAGATGTTTAAAATGTGTTTAGGGCTAGAAGGCGCTCTGCATAGTTGGGGAGGCGGGCAGTTTAAACCCGTAGTGCAGGGAGGCAGGGAGGGGGGGGGTTAGTTTGGGAATGTGTTTGGATTGCTTGACTGACTTTTTGCCACCCATATTTATTGCTCCAAAAATAGATGAGGACCGACGACTTACTACCTGGCTCACTGCCCCACGCACCCACTTGTTCCTATATCCCAGGGTTTGCGGAGGCCAATTACAGGCCCATGACTGCTCTATGCACCGAACTGAGGGGGTCCTTGCCCGAAGACAGTCCAGTAAGCCTAGATATCACACTATCCCTGAATAAAAACAAAAGGTTCAAGATACATTCCTGGAACAGAATAAAAAGATGAATAGTTCTCCAGCACCTGAAGCGACACGCACCAGAGATAGTCCACTTGCAGGAAACGCATATCCAAGGTACACACTAAGGCACTCAATAGATGGGGGTATAAATTAATTGCACACTCGGGCTACTCTAGAGACTCTAGGGGAGTTGGTATCTTGATGCGCACTTTCTTCCCCTTTACGGACCCACAAATTACGCATGACCCGCAGGGACGCTTGGTGGCGGTCTCGGGCTGTTGGGAAGGCCAACCCTTCAATCTCATTTTAATGTATATTCCTCCCAGGCAGCAGTCCCTGGTACTGCCGAAACTGGGGGGGCTGCTTCTAAAGCTCCCGGAGGGTAGAGTAGTGACAGGTGGGGATTGCAATGCAGCTTTGTCTCGGGCTCTTGACCGACTGCCCGCGCGACCACAGGACCAAGCGAGCACAGAACTGAGAGACTTTTGGAGGGGCCTTAACCCCAACTCGCAGCTGTATTCATATCTCTTGGGGTCACGGCAGTTTGTCACGTATAGATTACCTCTTCACCCTGGCACACCATGCGCCCATTTTTTGGACGCCTGTTGGACTTGGCCCTTTTTGCAGGGTCATCCCTAAACTTTTTACCTTCCTCCTATATTTTTTCTGACCTGTTGTTGGCTGTTTTATGACTCTGGGCACTTTACCACTGCTGATCAGTGCTAAAGTGCATATGCTCTCCCCATTATAAATTGTGTGATGGATTAGTGACTCCATGATTGGATGATTGGTTTACTTGTCAGTCCCTAGTACAGTGCACTGAGTGAGCCCAGGGCTTGTAAATCCAATGCCGCTGGTGGGCTTGCAGCACTGGTTGGGCCACCCACAGAAGCAGCTTGTAAAATGTGGCTCAGGCCTGCCATTGCAGAGCCTGTGTGCAGCCTAGGGCTGCCATGTCGACTTGGTGAGTACACCCACTTACCAGTCCCTAAACCTTCCCTTTACTGCATGTTGGTCACCCCTAAAGTAGATCCTAGGGCAGGGTGCATTGTAAGTACAAGGTGGGACATGCCCTGGTGTGTGTGACATGTCCTAATAGTGAATTACAGCCATTTTCGTTTTTCACTATTGCAAGGCTACCTGCTCCCCATAGGCCAGAATGGGCAGACTGACTATTACACCTTATAGTCAGAACTGACCCAGGGAACATGGTAGAAAAACGAATTTAGTATGCCTGAACTCAGGATGATAAAATACATCTTTTAGTGAAGTTGGTTTTAACATTCTGTGTTTGAAAATACCACTTTTAGAAAGTGGGTATTTTCTTGCCTAACTATCCAAGCCTGCCTCTGCTAGGTTGTGTATTCCTTGTCTGGAGATTGAGTGACAGGGGCTGGGGGTGGCTACAGGAGACAGGGTGAGTCAGCACAGGGCTGAATAGAAAGATCTGCATCCAGAGTGGAGGGAGGAGTTGCACCTGGGTCTGAATAGGGCTGTGCCTGCCTTCCACAATGCTGACTCCACCTCCTGCCGGGCGGCTGAGCACTCTGCCCCACATTCTGAAAGGAAAGAAGGAGTCAGAAAAACAAAGTGCTCCAGGACTGACCAGAACTGGTTTTGGGCTAGGCAGAGGCCTCTCTGCCTCCAGAGAACAAAGAGAAAAGGTGTATAAAAAGGGGACCCAGACCCCTAGGAAATTAGATCACTTTTGGGAAACAAGAAGAAACCTTTGCTGAGGAGCGGAACCAAGAAGAAACTGAGGAGAGACTATCCCTAAGCCTGAAGTGCTGCTTGGGGGATTGGCCTGCAGTGGTTTGCCTGACTGCCAAAGAAAGGAGAAGGGAACTTTGTGTGTACTTTCATCAACTTGTGAAGGATCTCCAAGGGCTTGATTTTAGAGCTTGCCTCCTGCTGAAGTCTCAGGGACAACAGACTTCACCCACCAGCTCCCCCTGTATTCCCTTGCTGGGAATTTGGACCTTCTGACACACTTGCGTGTCTCTGGGAGCTGGAAGCGCGACTCAACACGAAGAAGCGTGTTGCCGCAGCCGCTGAGTCTCGCATCGCCGGAGAAGAGTGTCGCCGTCGCATCAGACGCCGGCACATCCCCGAAGAAGCGCGCCGCATCCTTCGAAGCGCCTCGCAGCACCGGAGAAGAGTGTCACCGTCGCATCAGACGCCGTCGCATCCCCGGGGCAGAGCATCGACCTCGCATCAGACGCCGACGCATCGCAACACGAGGCGCGCCCCGCATCCCAGGAGAAGATCGTCGACCTCGCATCAGACGCCGGCGCATCGCCAGGGAAGCGTGTCGCAGGGCCTGTCGCGGCTCCAAAGACTCATCGCAATCGCCGCACAGCCGTCGGGCGTGCACGCATCACCTCCTCGTTGTCGCAACCTCAAGAAGACGCCACTTTGTTTCTTTTGCACCAGATCTTCAACGCATCCCGGTCCTTGCGTGTAAGGGACTATCGCATCACCTTCCCTGCAACACTTTCCGTTGCCCTGCGTTACGCATCTTAAGGTACATTGAACTCAAAGTGTCGCATTTTCATTTTAAGAGACTCAAGCTAATTCTACCATCCTTAGAGTACAGTATTGTGGATTATTTATGTCATTTATGGTCTTGTGGTAAATCTATATAAAAGATACTTATTTTTATAATACAACCTGTGTGGTGTCCATTTGTACTGTTGTCACTGGATTACTGTATGTGTTCACAAATGCTTTACACACTGCCTCTGAACTAAGCCTGTCTGCTCGTGCCAAGCTACCAAGAGGGTGAGCAGGGGTTATTTCAGGAGTGTACCCCCTACCCTGACTAGAAGCAAGGGTCCCTATTTGGACAAAGGTACCTACCTCTGCCAACTAGAGACCCCCAGTTCTAACATTGGTGGCAGCGGTGGGATTCTGGACTTGCATTTGTGACTCATGTACAGTGATTGGTGAACACTACCTAGTGAGTGCAGACCATAACGCAACCACATACTTTTGGTAGATATTCTTTTCTGGGACTTTCTATTTTTGCTAAAAACTGCCAAGTTTAATCACCATGGAAAAAGCAGCATCCGTAGTATCTGTTGATAATGATTGGGAAGAGGAGAAACTGGAATGCTACACCGTTAACCAGCTCAAGCATTTCTGCAGGAAGTTCAAAGTTTCTATGACCGGAATCTCCAAGAAGGATGATTTCCAAAAGGCGCTGAGGGCCTGGGTCGAAGCAAGGAATACCCCTGAGAATGAGGAGGGGGCTGAGAATATAATTGAGCAGCTGGATGGGCCAGTAGGTCCAGGGGAGAGGAGAGCATCTTCCCCCATAGGTAGCAGTGTTTCTGCCCAAGGTCTGTCCCCAGAGGAGCTGGAGGACAGAGAAAAGAGTAGGATGCATGAGATGGAGCTGACCAAGCTCAAGTTAGAGGGGCAGTTGGAATTTGAATTGCAATCTAGAAAGCTGGCCTTAGAAGAAAAAAGAATGGATCAGGAGCATGAGTTGAGAATGAGGGAGCTTGATTTAAAGCTCGAGAGGCTGGAGGCCATGAGTGTCTCAGCCCAGCAAAAAGAAATGTGTGTAGCTCAGAGAGTGAGCTGTGCTGAGTTGGAGGGAGAGTCCAGCTCAGATGGTGGCAGCAAAATTATGTTATCTAGTGCTGAGGGAGTAGTACACACACCCAGAGATGTGGCACCTGACTTGGAGGGGGTTAACATACACCAGGAGGTTCAAGGACATGAGGTAGCTCCAGTAGTGCGCAGTGTCCCTGAGAGGAATAGGGAAACTGACGCAGGGATTCATGGTCCTAGTAGCAGGAGGGACACTCTACTGACTCTAGATGGGAGGTGCAGGGAGAGTGGTTCCCCCACAGTTGAAGTCCTGGTATGTGAGTGTGAATACCGCCCAGAAGAGTGTGGGTTGAGTGACAGAGACAGTCAGATACTGTCTTGCCAATCTCAGAAGAGTGGAGTGGAGTACGTGTGCGAGGCACTGGATGGTGAGGTGAAGGATAGTTTGGTTAACCCCTGTGGGGGACTGTGTGATCCAATTTTGGGAGAGCATATTGTAAGTCCCTGTTTTCCAGAGCTATGCCAACACCTGTTGGAGTGTGAGTTCTCTGACCTCAGGGAGCTCACATTGGAGGCAGACCTTTTGGTGGATTCCAGAGGGTCTGAAGAGGCATTAGGGAGTGACCCTAAGAGGAGTGGCTCAGGTGTCTTCCAACCCAGAGTGGTGGGAGAGGTTCAGTGTAGCCCAGCTAGGTCCCGTGGTAATGGGAGGGGTGTAGGGACTCACGTCCTGTCTCAGTGGAGAAGGAGTGAGTGTGGGGCTGCGTGTCCCAAGGTGCCCGAAACCCAGTCTCAGAGCCTGGATGGTTCTTTAAGGGAACACCAGGTAGGGAGCCTAGGCTGTCCTGATGGGCCGCCTGTTGAGGAGGATCTCCTAGTGTCTAGAGAACCTGGAGCGTCTGTAAATGGAGCTCCAGTGTTTCTGGTATCTGGCAGTGCCGCTCCACTTGGGAGGGTGCAGAAGTCCAGAGTGAGGGGTGAGAGGGGGAGAGAGTCCCCAGTGGAAGAACCAGTGGGTCAGGGACTAGCCAGAAGGGCTGAGTCACCAGTGAATGACCCTGGTGACACCACTTCTGTCCTGGGGGATCTTCACGCGCTGTCAGATGGACAGGGGTCGGGAGATCTGCGCCAGGCAGACTGTCACACAACACCTGAGAGATGTGTTACCCTCTGGGGGGGCATGCGTGCTCCCCAGGAAGTTCTGGTGCACCAGGCAGATTCTTACACCACTCTCGAGGAGTGTGTTTTCCTTGGGGGGGGTTGGTGTACCCTCCCGGAAGTCCTGGGTTGCCAGGCACAGGTCCAGCCTATGGGTACAGACCCTGGGTTGGAGGGCCAGGTTCAGGGTGTCCCCCCTGACCTGGAGGAAGGGGCAGCTGCTAACTATGCCCCTACCAGTTTGTCTTCTGGGGGCACCGCTCCAGGTGGGAGGGTGCAGGACCCCAGTAAGGGGGGCGGGGAGAGGACAGCCTCACCCCTGGCCTCTGCCCAGTCTAAGGGTACAGACCCTATGCTGGGATCCCAGTTGCAGGATAGAACCCCTGAACTGGTGGGCGGATTGTGCAGGACACCTGCCACAGGTGCCCTGACAATTCTGGAAGGGGTACCGCTCCTGATGGGAGGGGGCAGTACTCTGGAAGGGGGTGCAGAGGAGAGAGTCCTCGCCTCTGACCCCGGTTCAACTGGAGGGTTTAGACCCTAGATTGGAGGACCAGGTTCAGGGTGTCCCCCTGACCTGGACGCCCAGTTGCAGGATAGAACCCCTGAACTGGTGGGCGAATTGTGCAGGAAACCGGCCACAGGTGCCCTGACAATTCTGGAAGGGGGTACCGCTCCAGGTGGGAGGGTACAGAGCCCCAAGGAGGAGGACCAGGTGTGGGAAAGCACACCCCAGTCTCCAGTCCAGCCGCCGGGTACAGGCCCGGGGCTGGTAGATCAGTGTCAGGATGTCATACCTGACCTGACAGGAGGGAGAATGCCAAGCACCTGGGGCTACTGCCCCCCGCTCTCTGACGCCACAGAGGTTTGAGAGCCCTGAGAGGCATAAGGCCTGGGTCTCATCCCTGACCACTGTCAGTGGCCACTGTGGCTTGCTTTCTGTCTGTTGGGACACACCTGTGAGCAAGTTAAGGTTAGGTGCTGCACAGATGGTGTCCACAGGTGAAGAGAAGGGTTCCCCATGGATTAGCTTGGTGGACCCTGAGAGTATGGACAGAGGGATTCCAATAGGTTCAGATTGGCGTAGAACTGGAGTATGCCCCTGCTGTTGTGGGCCAGGGTCCAGGTTCTATCGCCCAAAGCAGAGAAGCCCATCAGGGTAGTGATTGGTCTCCCCTGCGTTTTTGGCTGGAAGGGGGTTGTGTTGGACTTGGCCCTTTTTGCAGGGTCATCCCTAAACTTTTTACCTTCCTCCTATATTTTTTCTGACCTGTTGTTGGCTGTTTTATGACTCTGGGCACTTTACCACTGCTGATCTGTGCTAAAGTGCATATGCTCTCCCCATTATAAATTGTGTGATGGATTAGTGACTCCATGATTGGATGATTGGTTTACTTGTCAGTCCCTAATACAGTGCACTGAGTGTGCCCAGGGCTTGTAAATCCAATGCCGCTGGTGGGCTTGCAGCACTGGTTGTGCCACCCTAAGAAGCAGCTTGTAAAATGTGTCTCAGGCCTGCCATTGCAGAGCCTGTGTGCAGCCTAGGGCTGCCATGTCGACTTGGTGAGTACACCCACTTACCAGTCCCTAAACCTTCCCTTTACTGCATGTTGGTCACCCCTAAAGTAGACCCTAGGGCAGGGTGCATTGTAAGTACAAGGTGGGACATGCCCTGGTGTGTGTGGCATGTCCTAATAGTGAATTACAGCCATTTTCGTTTTTCACTATTGCAAGGCTACCTGCTCCCCATAGGCCAGAATGGGCAGACTGACTATTACACCTTATAGTCAGAACTGACCCAGGGAACATGGTAGAAAAACGAATTTAGTATGCCTGAACTCAGGATGATAAAATACATCTTTTAGTGAAGTTGGTTTTAACATTCTGTGTTTGAAAATACCACTTTTAGAAAGTGGGTATTTTCTTGCCTAACTATCCAAGCCTGCCTCTGCTAGGTTGTGTATTCCTTGTCTGGAGATTGAGTGACAGGGGCTGGGGGTGGCTACAGGAGACAGGGTGAGTCAGCACAGGGCTGAATAGAAAGATCTGCATCCAGAGTGGAGGGAGGAGTTGCACCTGGGTCTGAATAGGGCTGTGCCTGCCTTCCACAATGCTGGCTCCACCTCCTACCGGGCGGCTGAGCACTCTGCCCCACATTCTGAAAGGAAAGAAGGAGTCAGAAAAACAAAGTGCTCCAGGACTGACCAGAACTGGTTTTGGGCTAGGCAGAGGCCTCTCTGCTTCCAGAGAACAAAGAGAAAAGGTGTATAAAAAGGGGACCCAGACCCCTAGGAAATTAGATCACTTTTGGGAAACAAGAAGAAACCTTTGCTGAGGAGCGGAACCAAGAAGAAACTGAGGAGAGACTATCCCTAAGCCTGAAGTGCTGCTTGGGGGATTGGCCTGCAGTGGTTTGCCTGACTGCCAAAGAAAGGAGAAGGGAACTTTGTGTGTACTTTCATCAACTTGTGAAGGATCTCCAAGGGCTTGATTTTAGAGCTTGCCTCCTGCTGAAGTCTCAGGGACAACAGACTTCACCCACCAGCTCCCCTGTATTCCCTTGCTGGGAATTTGGACCTTCTGACACATTTGCGTGTCTCTGGGAGCTGGAAGCGCGACTCAACACGAAGAAGCGTGTCGCCGCAGCCGCTGAGTCTCGCATCGCCGGAGAAGAGTGTCGCCGTCGCATCAGACGCCGGTGCATCCCCGAAGAAGCACGCCGCATCCTTCGAAGCGCCTCGCAGCACCGGAGAAGAGTGTCGCCGTCGCATCAGACGCCGTCGCATCCCCGGGGCAGAGCATCGACCTCGCATCAGACGCCGACGCATCGCAACACGAGGCGCGCCCCGCATCCCAGGAGAAGATCGTCGACCTCGCATCAGACGCCGTCGCATCGCCAGGGAAGCGTGTCGCAGGGCCTGTCGCGGCTCCAAAGACTCATCGCAATCGCCGCACGGCCGTCGGGCGTGCACGCATCACCTCCTCGTTGTCGCAACCTCAAGAAGACGCCACTTTGTTTCTTTTGCACCAGATCTTCAACGCATCCCGGTCCTTGCGTGTAAGGGACTATCGCATCACCTTCCCTGCAACACTTTCCGTTGCCCTGCGTTACGCATCTTAAGGTACATTGAACTCAAAGTGTCGCATTTTCATTTTAAGAGACTCAAGCTAATTCTACCATCCTTAGAGTACAGTATTGTGGATTATTTATGTCATTTATGGTCTTGTGGTAAATCTATATAAAAGATACTTATTTTTATAATACAACCTGTGTGGTGTCCATTTGTAGTGTTGTCACTGGATTACTGTATGTGTTCACAAATGCTTTACACACTGCCTCTGAACTAAGCCTGTCTGCTCGTGCCAAGCTACCAAGAGGGTAAGCAGGGGTTATTTCAGGAGTGTACCCCCTTACCCTGACTAGAAGCAAGGGTCCCTATTTGGACAAAGGTACCTACCTCTGCCAACTAGAGACCCCCAGTTCTAACAACGCCCATCACCTGGCCCGTGGAATCTCAGACCATTCCCCAGTCTGTAGGTATTAGGAGTTAGATGAACCAGGTCAGTCGTGCATGGGTGGGATAAGTCCCTGGTATTTTCAAATACCCCTCTTTAGGTCCAAAATCCAAGAGGCCACAAACCAGTATATCACAAAAAATACAGGAACATTGGACTCAGCGTGTACGCTCTGGGAGGCGTATAAGGCAGTGATCAGAGGACAGGGCATCTCATTAATGGTGGGTAAAAAAAAGCGTAAGCGCTTGCAGCTAGGTACGCTGGAACGGGACCTCAGGGAATTGGAGACCCTACAGATTACTGACAATGACGGCAAAGTGACACAGCGTCTGGATGACTTCCTCCACTTCAATAGCAGACTCGCGGGAACTGCTGGCCACACTCCAGCTACCCCGCCTTGACTCGGGAGATAAGGACCTCCTGGAACAAGACCTGACAGAAACAGAGATCGCTCAGGCGATTAGAGACCTTATATCAGGCAAGGCTGTCGGCCCCAATGGCCTGCCAATCGAGTTGTACAAGTTAACAACAACTAAACTAGCACCCCTACTACAACATATGTTTAATAAAAGCTGTGACAGGGGGAGGCTTCCAAGAGACCAAAGAATAGCTAACATCGTGGTGATTCAGAAGGTGGGTAAACCCCCTAGGGAGTGCGCTTCCTATAGACCTATCTCCCTTTTGAATGCAGAAGTTAAGATCCTGGCCAAATTGTTGGCAACCCGCCTGACCCCGGTGATGCAATCTCTGGTCCAACCTGATCAGTCGGGCTTTATGCCAGGATGAAACACAGCGCTCAATCTTAGAAGGCTGCACGGGGTAATAGGTAGAGCTCGACTATCAGGGAAGAAGTGCAGGTGGTATCCTTAGACGCCCGCATGGCGTTCGACACGGTGCAGTGCTGGAAAGACTGGGTCTTGGGCCAAAATGTTTGAAATGGGTCAAACTTTTGTACTCGGAGCCCTTAGCACAGGTCTTGGTGAATGGTAGTGTGTCCAGGGTCTTTACATTGCGGAGGGGAACAAGGCAGGGGTGCCCTCTGTACCCCCTGCTGTTTGCATTGGTACTGGAGCCTTTGGTGGCATGGATCTGGGGGGATCCCAAGATCCGGGGACTACGGTGGACACCAGAATGGGAGGATAAAATTTCCCTTTACGCCGACGATATCATAATGTATGTGGCGAACCCTAAGGTTACGATTTACAGAATGCTGCATATATTCAACCTATTCCGTAAGTACTCGGGTTATACAATCAATTGGGAGAAAACGGTGATATACGTCCTGGCGGGAAACCCACCCAGCCTCCTCAGACATTGCCAGATACGTGTGGATACAAACGGGTTCCGGTACTTAGGGATATATATCACTAGAGATCCTACAAGCTTCAACGACCAAAATCTGGCGCCCTCACTAGACCGCCTGAAAAGTGACATTCAGCACTGGCGTTCATTGCCATTATCTCTCCTGGGTAGAGCGGCGCTCTTCAAAATTATGACATTGCCTAGATTCTTGTATGTACTTCATAACAAACCCTATGCTGTGGCCCCCTCCTATTTCAAACATTTAAAAGCTGCAGTGAGACAGTTATTGTGGGATGGGGGTGCGTCGCGGATCTCCCTAGTGAAGTTGAACAGGGGATCGTATGATGGTGGGATATCACTCCCCTCCCTCCTGAGTTACTACTAGGCGGCCTAGCTCACAGTGATCAACCATTGGGTACATAATTCCCTGGCTGAGCCTGCATACAGGATGGACCATCATAATATGCAGCCAGCTGGCCATCTTAGGGCGCTTTACGGGGGAGAGCCGCCGATGCCTTCCACACACCGACCTCAACTACACTTAGAATCTGGCAGGATGGAACGAGGGCACTGGGTTGGCATAACAGAATCACTTTAATGACCCCCTTGTGGGATTCTGGACGGCACAACGCCCGAGCTTTGATAAATGGGACATGATCGGGATCTCCAGGGTTGGTGATCTCTGGGAGGGAGGGGGCATTAAAACCTTCACAGCTCTGAAGAAGGAGTACCAGTTGTCACAGTCAGAAACTTTTAGGTATGTCCAGGTTACTCACACATTGAGAGCAGCAATACCTAAGGGGACAGTGTTGCCTGAAGCTTCTCCACTAGAGGACAGACTATTAGATGACTATTTAGGCAAAAAAGTGACTTCCCTGGTGTACTGCAAACTTATAAACAACGCCGAGGATAGTCAACTAATATATGAAACATGTTTACGAGTCATCATTGTACGGGGGACTCGCTTGGCTATTGTGATGTGAAACTTTCACCATGAGTGGCAAGTTGTTGTTTTAATAAAAAAGCTTTTTTTTTTTAAATGAATGTGTCCTTGTGTAACGTAACTGGTGCTCATGTAAAGCGCTCCAATACCTTCCGGTCCAGTTCGCGCTATATAAATCTGCAACAACAACAAAAATCTGGCCACACCTCTGACTCCGCCCACTGATCCAATCCTTGGGTTATTCCCGCCCTCTGATTCTCTACCCACAGTTCCCCTTCTTTTTTTTCCCCACTTTGACCACTGATCAAATCACTGTTTACCTCCACCATGTTTAATGAGAATGTAAAGATAAAAAACACCTTACTTTACCCTCCTTAAAGACTCAATAAGTTGAAGAGTGTTATGTTCTTCCCCTTTTTGTTCCCTCCTCCCCTCCGTACCCGCCTCCCTCCTGTCATCAGCTGTACGTTCTGGAATGTTGACAGACGACAGCTGATGACTGCAGAGACCGGATGCTCTTCCCGGTTCTCCTCGCTGACCTGATCTGTACCTGTGTTGGAAGCTGCATAATAAACTTCACTTTAATTCATCAATTGTGTGGAAGTTATCTTTACAAATTTGGCGACGATCTTCCAACACATCCGGACCCAGCGTGTGACCTGGTTTTATAACCCTATGTTCTACGTTCGCTGTTGGAGAAGAACCAACCAGCTCAACTACAATTTAAATTGAACATTTACAAATCGTCAGCGTCAGGTCAGTGTGTTTTGCAAAACTTGTATACTTTGTGAGACCTGTCAGGTACGTTGTGCACATTCGTCAGCTGTGACAGTCTCAACCGTTCTAACAGCTGTAACCGACAACCTAACTGCTTTCGCCTTATGAGACACCTCTGCCACCGACAGGTCAGTGAGTTTTACAAGATTGTGTACTTCGTGTGATCTGTTGAGAAGGCTTCGTGTACATTCCTCATCTCCACAGCGCCAACCGTCTTAACAGATGTACCTGTCATTCCAACTGCCTTTGCCTCACGAGACGCCAACGGTTGCCAAGCTACGGCATCACGCGTCACGTCGTCTGCGTCACCGGATGCCATTTTGGTAGTCTACGTCTACCGCACAGTCGTCCTATGGCGTGAGAACGCGGTGACGTGCTTACGCAGCGCACCGCCATCTTTCTTTAATCTCTTACGGCAACGAGCCTGTCACGGTCCCTCGGAGGCCTCTCAGGATTGGTTCATTGCTCAATGGGGTCCACCTATTGACAACCTCAATTCCGAATTGCCATGAGGGCACAGAAGATTAAGGGGGTCAATCGGGGGAAGGAAAGGATGGGAACAGCGGGGAGGGAGACCTGTGAAAAGAAAAGGCTAATTAAGATCACACGGCACTTAAACAGCCAAGAACACTTCACCTAATGGTGTACAACAATATCTAAAACAGGTCTACCTGTAAAGCAAAATAACAAGTTCTGGCAGCCGCAATTTAGAAGGACGATTTAGTATTCATCAAAGACCTTCTCTGGGCTACATTGTCTTCTAAGGCTTATAAGAAATTACATAATACTCAGGCGTATGAACAGTGTAGGTGTGTGCTTGGGCCTCACAAGGAAGGAAGGAAATAAGCTTACTTCAGCTACCTCTCCCAGTTCCCCCTGCAAGAAGACGAACAAAAGACACACACTTACAACATATACATATATATATATATATATACCAACGAGTGTCTGAGTATCCAGGATAGCTTTATATAGTGAACTTTAAAAAATAACAAATGCAACCATTCCTTGTTGTGCAGAAGCTCATTAGATATGAGTATAATATACCACCTGGTATATGTGGAAAGTCTTGGCAATATAGAATAGGGAATTCTGTAGAAACCACGGGGTTGCTACTTAGTGTTTGGTAAAGAATCAGGTTTCTTCTCAATAGAAAGAACGGGCACGTTCCGTTATCTAAACGCGGTGCACTTGGCAGCTAATATCAGCGGTAGAAGAAATAAATGCTCTGGGTGGTGTCACTGACACCCTTACCCCACCGGGTAATGAGGCAGCTTAGGAATCCTTCGGTCTGGCTCTGCGAACATCACAGGATAATCTGCGGTGTTTCTCTCCCCGGCTCCGGCTTACGTAGCCGACAAGAAGCCCACGCCGCGTCACTTCCGGTGCGCGTCCCCCACACCGCACAGGCTGCTGGGAGCTGTAGTTCTGTTGCTCCGGGGGCGTCACAGCATCCGAAGGTTTTGTGTCTCCAGCCCGCCTGCAACTTTCGGTGAAGCAGGCGGCCTTCTCCCAAAAGTCCCTCCGCGTTGGTGGGTTCGAAGAGTGGACAGCGGTCGAGTCTTGGTATGTAACAGCACATCCCTCTTCCGAAGACCGCGTACACGAACCAGGTTTGTTGGGATATTTTGCATGGAATGACTGGATGCATTTCGGAGCATGCATCCCAGCTGCTGGCTCCCACGAATTTTCTTCCATTCCATAGCCCTTCCAGGATACAAGATACCAGAGCCTGGATCCCCTCATTTTGGAATCCAAGATTGCCCGAACCTCATACTCCGGTTTGCTGTCGATCCATATAGGAGACGGTCTCTTTTTTATGGGTGTGTAAGAGGGCTTCAGAAGGGAAACATGGAACACAGGGTGTATTTTCATGGAATTTGGAAGTGCCAGCAGCATTGCAAGAGGTGATATCACCTTTTTTATTTTATAAGGACCGATGAATTTGGGATTAAAAACACTGTACTTGCGGAACCGGATGTTTTTGGTTGATAACCATACCACATCCCCCACTTTATAAGCTGGATTTGGTTTGCGATGTTTGTCGGCCCTTGTTTTATAGGTTCTCTTAGCTTCTTTCAGGTTCCTGTAGGTCTTCTTCAAAGTCTGTTGAATGTGACTTATTCTAGATTGTACTTCTGGCACCTCTTGGTTGGCTGCTGGATGAATCAATGGTATGAATCGGGGATGAAACCCATAGTTGCTATAAAAAGGAGCTATTTGCGTAGACTGATGTTGTGCGCTGTTGTAGGCTACTTCTGCCAAACATAGCAGTTCCACCCAAGCATCGGAATTTTCCTCAACGTAACATCTCAGGTACTGTTTGAGGGTTTGGTTCAGTCTCTCGGTTTGTCCATCTGACTGCGGGTGGAAACTGGTTGACTTAGAAGACTTCATATGCAAAGCGGTACACCATGCCTTCCAAAACCGAGCTGTAAACTGAGGGCCCCTATCAGAGACGATATTGGCTGGAAGACCATGTAACCTGATTACGTGCTGCATCAACAGCTTGGCCAGTTGTCCAGAGGTGGGTTCTTGTGCACAGGCAATGAAATGCCCCATTTTTGTAAGACTGTCCACCACCACTAGAATGGTGGTACAGCTCTTGTCCTTTGGTAGTCCCACTATAAAGTCCAAGGAAATGGTTTCCCAAGGGATCAAAGGAGTTGGTAGTGGTTGTAGTAAGCCTTGGAGTTTTCCATGGTCTGTTTTGGCTTGTACACATGTTTCACATCTGTGTATCATGTCAGTTGTGTCTTTTACCATAGACGGCCACCAAAATTGTCGATAGATCCTGTCGAGGGTTTTCTTAATACCATTATGTCCTGCGCTGTGAGTACTGTGACACCACTGAAAAACTTCTGTACGTAAGGCCTTATTCGGTACCAGCAGTTGTTTGTTCTTCATTGGAAGACCGTTGGTCAATGACCATTGGGCGTGGTCTTTAAGCCATTTCCTCCAATAACGATTCTTTACCCCCTGTGCTACCTTTTGTAGAAAGGTGTCTGTGTGAATCAGTCCTATAACTTTTTGTGGGTCCAAAATAGAATGTTGTTGTTCTATCCTTTTTTCTGAGGGGGTTTCCTGCCGGGACAATGCATCCGCCTTTTTGTTTTCGGCTCCGGGTCTATACGTTACTATATAGTGAAATTCCGAGAAAAAGAGCATCCATCTCAATTGACGTGGAGACAACATTCTGGTGGACCGCATAAACTGTAAGTTACGGTGATCCGTATATACGGTCACCACATGTTTGGCTCCCATCAATAGGTGTCTCCAATCGCTGAAGGCTTCCTTTATGGCCAGCAGCTCTTTTTCAGCTATGGTGTACCTTAGCTCCGCCTGGTTCAGTTTCCGTGACATGTAGGCTATAGGATGTAGCTGGCCCGTGGTTTTATGTCTTTGCGACAGTATGGCTCCTACTGCCACATCAGAGGCATCCGCCTCTACCACATTAGGGCTTTCTGGGTCAGGGTGAGCCAAAATGGGGGCAGTAACAAAGGCCCTTTTCAGGCTTTGGAAGGATTTCTCAGCTTCTTTTGTCCAGATGAATGGCTCATTTTTCTTTAACAGCTTGGTTATTGGAGCTACCGTGTTTGAGAAATGGTTTATAAATCTGCGATAAAAATTCGCAAAACCAAGAAAGCATTGTATGTCTCTCACGGTAGTAGGTTGTGGCCATTCTGTTACTGCCAGTATCTTTCTCTCAGACATTTCCTGGCCTGTGGGTGACAACATAACTCCCAAGAACTCGACCTTGTTCACATGAAACTCACATTTACTGAGTTTACAGTATAGACCGTTACGCCGTAGTGCTTCAAACACCTGACAAACATGTGAACGGTGTTCCTTGACCGTGGAGGAGTAAATCAGTATATCATCGATGTATGCCCCACGAACCTGTCCAGAAACTCCCGCAGCACCTCGTTAACAAAATATTGAAATGCCGCGGGGGCATTGCACAGGCCGAATGGCATCACCGTGTACTCATATAGCCCATATCTCGTACGGAAGGCGGTCTTCCACTCATCGCCCTCTCGTACGCGTACCAAATGGTATGCCCCTTTCAGGTCTAGTCGAGTGTAAATGGTAGCTGTTTTAACCTGTTCAAGAAGAACAGGTATCAGAGGCAAGGGATATCTGTTTTTTATTGTAATATTGTTTAAGGCTCTAAAGTCTATGCAGGCTCTTTTCTCTCCATTCGCCTTCGGGATGAAAAAGAGAGGAGAGGCCGCAGGCGACTTTGAGGGACGTATAAATCCGTTCTCTAGGTACTTATCCAGGTATTCTCGCAAATGGGTATTCTCTACTTCAGTTAAGGCATACAGCCTCCCACAAGGGATTACCGCTCCGGGCAATAAATCAATCTGGCAGTTGTAATGCCTGTAAGGGGGTAATGTATCCGCCTTTTTCTCACAGAATACATCTTGGTATTCTAGATACCACGGGGGCAGTTTGACATCTGTTTCAGCAGCTGTTGCCACCTGATGTAGCGTAACTAAACTGGTCACTGGATTCGCCTCTTTGGGGAAGCAATGTTCCTTACACCATAAACTACTAAAGCTAACTGATTTCGATTCCCAATCGATAACCGGGTTATGCAACCTCAACCAAGGAAGACCCAAAATAACACCGTACTGTGGAGCCTGTATAATGTTGAAACACAACCATTCCGTATGTCCGCCCCCACAACACATTTCTAGGCTATCTGTTTGGAATCTTATAGGACCTGTACTCAATTCCCTCCCATCGACAGCCAATACCTCTTCGGGGCTGTCTTTGGCAATCAACCCTAGACATAGCCTTCTAGCCATACAGACGTCCATGAAGAGCCCTGTGGCTCCAGAATCAAGCATGGCTTCTATGTTTTGCCATCCCTTATGGGTCATTAATCGGACAGAGAGAAAAAAGTGTTCGGAAGACAACTCAACTTTATTTTTAAGGGAAGGGATGTTCACACCACCCAAGGATCTCCCTTCTGGTCTCCTTGAGTGTATTAGTTTTCCTGTGGGCTACCGGGGTTGACCCCTGGTGGTCTTTTTGCCCCGGGGTTTGTATGTGGTTTGGCTAAACACTCCTTTACGAAATGTCCCTTTTTGCCGCAATACATGCACAATCCGTTCCGTCGTCTCGTCTCTCTCTCTGCTTGGGTCAGTGGGGCTCGCACTGCACCTATATCCATAGACTCAGCAGGAGATCCAGACGACCCCGCTGTTCCTCTACTCTTGTCAAACCGCATGGGCGGTCGTTCCACCCTCTTATGGTCCCCTCTGCGTTCCCCCATACGATAATCCAATCGCAGTGTGAGATTGATAAGATCTACACAAGTAGAAGGCTGAGGATCGATTTGAGCTAAAACGTCCTTCAATTCGTCCTTCAGCCCTTGGTAAAACAGGGCAGCCCTTTTTTCTTCAGGCCACTGTGTTTTGGCCACAAGCCTTTGGAAAGTATTGACGTACACTACCAAATCCCTGTTGCCCTGCTTGAGTTCTAGCAGCTCTCTGTCCGACGAAAATGAGGCTGCTCTACGATCAAACACGGTCTCAAACTCCTTTCTAAACTCATCCCAGTCGTGCAACAGTGGGTCATCTCTACGTACAAATGGCACCGCCCATTGAGCCGCATCCCCCGCTAAGTAAGAAATCATAAAGGCTACCCTAGCCTGGTTCGTGGGAAAGGCCTTGGGTTTACAGGAAAAATGCAATAAAACCTGTGTCATGAAAACCTGCACCTTGGATGCCTCTCCTTGGAAGCGCTCCGGAGCTGCCAAGGGTATGGGCGTGGGTAACTCCACCGTCATTGGTGTGTGATACGAGGGACTTCCAAACTGAAAGGGGCTCCCTCCGGTGCCCCGACCTAACTGAGCATCAAAGGGGTTTCTCTGTAGCCTATCTACAGTCTCTTGTAAGGCTGCTGTCTCAGCCCTGGAAGCTGCTATTTCTTGTTGTAGGGCACCTAACGTGGCTAGCACATCCTCTAGGGTGGCCATAGTAAACAACGAACCGACCGGGAGAGGTATATTATTTAGAGGCAGATTATTCTGTCACGGTCCCTCGGAGGCCTCTCAGTATTGGTTCGTTGCTCAATGGGGTCCACCTATTGACAACCTCAATTCCTAATTGCCATGAGGGCACGGAAGATTAAGGGGGTCAATCGGGGGAAGGAAAGGATGGAAACAGCGGGGAGGGAGACCTGTGAAAAGAAAAGGCTAATTAAGATCACACGGCACTTAAACAGCCAAGAACACTTCACCTAATGGTGTACAACAATATCTAAAACAGGTCTACCTGTTAAGTAAAATAACAAGTTCTGGCAGCCTCAATTTAGAAGGATGATTTAGTATTCATCAAAGACCTTCTCTGGGCTACCTTGTCTTCTAAGGCTTATAAGAAATTACATAATACTCAGGCGTATGAACAGTATAGGTGTGTGCTTGGGCCTCACAAGGGAGGAAGGAAATAAGCTTATTTCAGCTACCTCTCCCAGTTCCCCCTGCTAGAAGACGAACAAAAGACACACACTTACAACATATACATATATATATATATATATATATATATATATATATATATATATACCAACGAGTGTCTGAGTATCCAGGATAGCTTTATATAGTGAACTTTAAAAAATAACAAATGCAACCATTCCTTGTTGTGCAGAAGCTCATTAGATATGAGTATAATATACCACCTGGTATATGTGGAAAGTCTTGGCAATGTAGAATAGGGAATTCTGTAGAAACCACGGGGTTGCTACTTAGTGTTTGGTAAAGAATCAGGTTTCTTCTCAATAGAAAGAACGAGCACGTTCCGTTATCTAAACGCGGTGCACTTGGCAGCTAATATCGGCGGTAGAAGAAATAAATGCTCTGGGTGGTGTCACTGACACCCTTACCCCACCGGGTAATGAGGCAGCTTAGGAATCCTTCGGTCTGGCTCTGCGAACATCACAGGATAATCTGCGGTGTTTCTCTCCCCGGCTCCGGCTTACGTAGCCGACAAGAAGCCCACGCCGCGTCACTTCCGGTGCGCGTCCCCCACACCGCACAGGCTGCTGGGAGCTGTAGTTCTGTTGCTCCGGGGGCGTCACAGCATCCGAAGGTTTTGTGTCTCCAGCCCGCCTGCAACTTTCGGTGAAGGACGGCGGCCTTCTCCCAAAAGTCCCTCCGCGTTGGTGGGTTCGAAGAGTGGACAGCGGTCGAGTCTTGGTATGTAACAGAGCCCGCATTCTATGCAGCTTGGAAAACCATCGGAACGCACCAAAGCACGCAAGCACCGGACACGTGTTCAGTGTCATATGCTTCACGGATATACAGTAAGTCTGTAATAGATCTCATCGGATTGGTGCCACTCAACGCTGATTGGCACAGCATTTCCTACTTTTGCTTATTTCGCTGATGAGCACAGATTTGCATTTCAATGGTACGCCTACATCATTAACTGTTTATGTCTATTTCTTCACAATCGTAAAGCCTTTGTACTTTGCTTTTTACTCCCATTTTAGGAAACCCGTGATTTACTCACACCTCGGGGTTCCACCTGCTTACCTCAGCCTTTGCTTTCCTTGTCATAAGCTCACACCTTTTCCCCTTCTCTATTCCCATTAGCTCTGGCATGGCTTCTGGGTACTGAACCTCACTCCTCCCCATACATTTCTTCCAGGGGGAGGGGAACCCCTACTCAAATGGGAAGAGTGGAGAGAGCACTTTACAAACTTTGGGGGATATTCACAAGGACTGGCGATACCTATCGCAAACGCCAGTTAGCTGCAGTTTTTTTATCGCCGCCTAACCCTGAAAACTATCGCCATGTTAGCGGCATATTAACAAGCTGTCGCTACATGGCGATAGTATCAGGGTACGGCGGTGAAAACTGCTGCTAACATCAGCGCGAAGGCGATAGGAAATCCGGCGTTAGCGGGCGAAAACTACCGATAGGCCCATTAGCGGCAAAAAAACTCACGTTAGTCAGCCCAACGTGAGGTTTTTTTGCCTCTAATGCAAAAAATAGCCTATCAGTCAACATCCAATAGAAAATAGGCAGAAAAACCAAAAAAAAATGCAGAATGGAGCAGCCTGGGCCAAGTGCAGCACACATCAACAACCCCTGCAAGCCACCCAACATCCAGGATAACCAGGATGAGAGCCAGGATGCCTCGCTGGACCTGCGTCTGGAGCCTGGATGCCTCACTGGACCTGCGTCTGGAGCCTGGCTGCCTCGTTGGACCTGCGTCTGGAGCCTGGATGCCTCGCTGGACCTGCGTCTGGAGCCTGGAGTGGGATGCCGAGGAGCTGTGGAGTCGATGAGCCGTGGCGGTAGACATTGAGGCGCGACGATCGCCCGTACCTGGTGGTGAAGTCTGGCAGGACGCATGGAGACACGTTGCTGACTTGTGTGAGAAGACCGCCTTGCGCACCTTGGAGCTGTTAATAGTAGAGGCGCTCCTGCGCCCCAACGTAGGGAGGTCTGCAGCGCATACTATGATCCACCACTACCCCGGGGTGCACGGAGGGGATTGCCAACAGTGGGTGCTGCCTCTCTGCATCACAGGCCGGATGATGTTGGGCTGGCCGGACGCTGTGGAGGGTGAGGCCCCTGAGCTGCGCCGAACATGTGTGGCGGGAGCGCTGCAACTTCACGCCTAAGGGGGCCCTGCTGCCAAAGGCACATACGTGGTTGCGACGCATGCCATAACAGAGCATTCCATTCCAATGCATACTAATACTAGGCACATTGTAACAGTAGAGTAGGTGTTGCATAGCGGAGACATTAATATCACTATTCCCACTTCAGTGAGTGCAACCCAAAACTAACCTTTGCACCCCAAACCCAACCGTGAACCCTGGAATTCCTTATTGAGCCCCCATAACACACCCAAAAATCAAATTTGACCCAAATGCACACCCCAATTTCCATATTTTACCCCAAAACACACCCCAATTTCCATATTTTACCCCAAAACACACCGCAATTTCCATACTTTACCCCAAAACACACCCCAATTTCCATATTTTACCCCAAAACACACCCCAATTTTCATATTTTACATATGAAACCCATACCCACCGAAAAACTTTAAATTACCCCATTACTGACCTCACAATGCATTGTAATAAAAATGTGATGTAAAAGGCACCTGCGTTGTCGGAGTTGCATTGTTAACGATGTACTGCCTGCGTTGTAATGGTCGTCTCCCGTGCCAAAGGCAACCCATAGGCTACGCCGTTTGCGTCCGTCTGCCCCTGGACCGCGCTCAGCACCAAGGTGCCTTCCTCTTGGACACTCCACCGCTACGACGCCAGCACCCTCCTCGCCATCAACTCTGGACGCCACCATGCCTGCCAGGACCAACCTCTGCTCCGGACCGGACATCGCCATTGCCATCACTGACGGATGCAGTATCACCCGCAAGGAGCACCCCGACCATCAAGGAGGAGGCATTGCCATCACCTACAGAAGCACACTCCGACTGACCACGCACTCTAATGACCCAAGGGTGACCATGGACCACCTCAACTCCCAGATCCGGACCAAGCCCAAGCACATCCTCTGCGGCACCCTCATGGCTCCACATTCTCCAATACCATTGAAGACCTCATTGCACCCCAGGGTCTCCCATCCACCGACGACATCCTACTCGGTGAACTCAAGTTCCACCTGGACAACCCCAGTGACCAGGACACCACCCCCTCCTGGGGAAGGTCCCCTACATCAGACGCAAGCAGCAAGCCACATAGCAGGACACACGGTCGAGCACGTCACCTCCGCCAGCGGGAACTTCAACTACAGCCACAACACCGGACTCTCCTGGACCGACCATCATTGGTAACATCACGTCTTCACCTAGCCCACCGGACGCCACCGCCATCATCGCACCCCCTCGCAGCTGGATCAAGGCCACCGAAGAACGTCTCGTCAACTCCCTCCGCACCAACACTCCACCAATGCTTCCAAACGATGACACCGCAGCGCGCAACCACCACCGATGGATCTCCAACAGCGCCGACATTCCGACACCCCTCATGAACAGCACTGCGTCAGTACATTCCGCCTGCCTGATGGCAGGCGTGAGGGTGACGCAGTGCCACAGGGATAGGCTGGCCCCATGCATTGATGGAGTTGCATCATGGTTGTGACACGACTGCAGCAATGCGTGACTTTAGCGCAGAGAGATACGTCAGGATTCCTGACGTATCTGTCATTACTTGCGTCATGGAGCGCTGTCCAGTGAATACAGCGCATCCATGCTGTCGCAAGAAGGGCGTAGTGAGTAGTGTTGCAACGCTGTCTTGTCGCAGCGCTGCAACACTTTTCATGACTGGGGCCCAAGAATGCGCACTATCTTATTGATGGTGCGCATTCCTGCACTGTAGTTTTGTCGCAGGGCAGCGCTGCAACATTGCCTGCAGCGCTGTCCAGCACCAGAACCTGCTGAGATGAGGCCCCAAGTTTTATCCCCATTTTTAATACCAGCTATTTTCTGGTCTTAAGTAACTGGCTCTAACTGCAGTTAGAGACAGTTTTTTTGGTCTTCAGAACTTCAAGGATCCCCTTGTGAATATGGAGTAGTGGGGTTTGCGGCCGTTTTTGCAAGGGAACGCCTCTCCTACATATAATTATCGCTAACAGAAGTAGCGATCTTTACAACGGACGTTTTCGCCTAAAAACTGTCGCTAACAGCTGTTAGCGACAGCTTGGTAATAGGGTGATAAAATTATCGCCGCATTAGCGGCAAAAAAGTGCCGCTAACGTGGCGATAACTCCTTGTGAATATGCCCCTTTGTTTCAACCTTTGATGATGAGGAAGAGTTCACGGCCGAAAAGAAATACAAAATTCTTTTACATTGCTTGGGCGCAGGTGGTATTAAAATTTTCAAAAGTATAAACAAAAAACCAAGAGCAGCTGAGGAGGGTGACATTTACACTAATGCTATTGATGACTTAAACAACTACTACAAGCCCTCTGTTTGCGTTGCTGTGGACAGTTACAGATTTTTCTACAGGAAGCAAGGCAAAGATGAATCCATTGATGACTATGTTGCGGCATTGAAAAATCTGGCCGTCACTTGTCATTTTGAAGGGCTTCATGACGAGTTCATTAGGGACCAGATCATTATGCAAGGGTCCAATGCTAATATACAAGAGAATCTATGGGCCAAAAGGGAAAGTCCGTTGCAAAGTGTAATTCACATTGCTGGAAGAGCAGAGCTTACCGGTAACCCTAGGCGTAAACTCCGCTCCGCTCGCGGAGTTTGCAGATTTTTGGCAACTCTGCATTCCGCGTAGAACGCGGAGTTACCAAAAACTCCGGAGTTTTTTTGTGTTTCGCCCTCAAAATGCGTTTTCGCACACGCGGGAGCGACTTACCGGGATGGCTGCGACCGCCGACGAGATTTCCCATCTGTTCGTGAGCGCCACAAGATTTGGTAGCCGGCCGCACGGTCCCGCAAGAGTGTGCGATCGAGAACACGCCATACGGGCGCGCCATCGGACTTCCGGCGGACGTTTTGTGATGATCGCGATCCCGAACATGCAGAATTTGCAATCTGGAGAAGAATCTCTCTCGAGCAGCATCAAAACCTTCTCGAAATGATGATTTGGATTAAAAAGCTCCTCAGATTGACATTTGGCCGTACTTTTTTGTGCAAGGAGTCCTTTTTCTTTTTTTACTTTTTTTTTTTAAAGGAAGGAAGTGCCCCAGAGTCTCCAACTTCCTGTTCCTGTCCAGCTGGCTCCTCCCAGTGCTTTGTCCATCTCCTGTTCACTTTTCACTTGGATTTGGAGCTGGAAGGATCACTCTTCGTGGCTGCTGCATCATATATCATTGGATTTGAGGACTTTTGAATCTGAGATTTCACAAGTAAGTAGGAAAATTGGTGTTGTTTGTTTGATTGGGGCATTGCACCTACATTTTTTTTGTACTTTTCATTGTTTTTTTAACATTTATTGTGGGTGGCGTGTACTTCAGTAGGAGCCTAGTTGTTTCTTTGTAAGTAATTTTTCACCATTTATAAAGGAAACATGTTGCACAGTTCACTGCATTTTCTCCAACTTTTGAAATTAATTTGCAATATTTATTTAATTCACTAGCCCAGTAGTCTGCCAATAGGCCTTTCAGTCAGTAGGCACAGAGCTACTCATGGGTGCATGAAACAACTGTTTCTGTGGTGTCTGTTGAATTTAAACATCATTTAGGGCATGGATGGCATTGGATTGAATTGCAAAATGTGTTTTTTGGGGTATTTCACTTTTTTCGTGTGTGTTAAATAAATGCCTTTGTTGGATGTGTGTGGTGTGGTTTTTGTGTAACTTGCAAACCTTTTTTAGCCCTGTGGATTTTTGTTTTTGCATTGTTGCATTAAAGCTGGGTTGTTTAGCACGCCTCCTTTGTCTAGCCATATAGGCCTGCTTGAGTTCATTGTTTTCCAGGCCTCCTGCTTTTTGTGAGTGATCATGTGGCTGGTGGCCATTTTGTGGTGGTAGTTAGTGTGCTGCTTTTGCTATAGGCCTGCATGTCTTTCCTTTGTTCCTCTTGGCTTACTGCTTCTTGTTGTTGTGGCCTTGCCATGTGGCTGGCGGCCATTTTGTGAAGGCAGCCAGTGTGCTTTTGCCATAGGCCTGCATTGTCTGTCTTCCCTTTCTTGTTCTTGTGGTGGCCTGGCCATGTGGCTGACAGCCATTTTGTGATGGCAGCCAGTGTGCTTTTGCCATAGGCCTGCATTGTCTGTCTTCCCTTTCTTTTGTTGTGGCCTGGCCATGTGGCTGGCGGCCATTTTGTGAAGGCAGTCAGTGTGCTTTTGCTATAGGCCTGCATTGTCTGTCTTCCCTTTCTTGTTGTTGTGGTGGCCTGGCCATGTGGCTGGCGGCCATTTTGTGATGGCAGCCAGTGTGCTTCTGCATTAGGCCTGCAAGCCTTCTTTGTGGTGCCCATGCCTTGTTGTTGATTTGCATGCAATTTTTTCTTCTTTTACCCAGCAAAAAATGCAGCACAGTTCACTACATTTTCTAATACATTTGCAATATTATTGATTTGAATTGATTCACTATGTGGCCTAGTCTGCCAATGGGTTTTCCAAAAAATAGGCCCAGAGCTACTCATGGGTGCATGAAGCAACTGTGTTTCTGTGGTGTCTGTTGAATTTAAACAACATTTAGGGCATGGATGGCATTGGATTGAATTGCAAAATGTGTTTTTTGGGGTATTTCACTTTTTTCGTGTGTGTTAAATAAATGCCTTTGTTGGATGTGTGTGGTGTGGTTGTTGTGTAACTTGCAAACCTTTTTTAGCCCTGTGGATTTTCGTTTTTGCATTGTTGCATTAAAGCTGTGTTGTTTAGCATGCCTCCTTTGTCTGGCCATATATCCCTGCTTGAGTTCATTGTTTTCCAGGCCTCCTGCTTGTTGTGAGTGACCATGTGGCTGGTGGCCATTTTGTGGTGGTAGTTAGTGTGCTGCTTTCCCCATAGGCCTGCATGTCTTTCCTTTGTTCCTCTTGGCTTACTGCTTCCATCCCCATTGCCAGCTGCAGCTCCCTGAATGCTGCATCCCACGTGATGCACAATGCCAAACAGGTTCCATTACATTTGTATTTTTGTTTTTGTTCTTCTTCTTTCCTATCATTCCTGAGTGTGCACAGTACACCATGAAAGCTCTTGTTGTCAAAGTCTCACAAATGGCTACACTGTTGTTATGTTTTTTAATAACTGAGTAATAAAATGTAATAATATTAATAATAACACTAACAAGTGTGACCACACACTAAGTTATATATTATATTTGTTTGTTTGTACTAGTAGTAATTGAACCACAACAATAAATGCCACGTTTCACTGATGTTCTTCTTGCTTCTTTGCTTTTAGGTGCACAAAAGAGGAGGAGGTGTCATCACCCATTGTACTGCCAAACAGAAGTCCTGCTGCGCACGACGTCACGTGACGTGTGACCACAGACATCTCTTCAACTTGTGCCACTGCGTGCTGCTGACATCTGAAGAAGATGGCCCCAAAGAAAGGTACCAGGTCCTGCAGTACCAAGAAAGTTGCCAGGGAGAAGAAGGAACTGCCACTTACCAAGACTGGTGTGCCGCCCAAGATCTATTTTAGGAAACAAAAAATTGCGCCTGCAGCAGCAGTGTCCGGGGAGCAAGCTGGGAGCAGCACCCCCGCATCAGTGGACCCACCCCACCAACTTAGGCCCAAGCCCATGTCTGTTGCAGAAGCAGCCAGTCTAATCACGACAACGCCAACGAGCAGTGATGTTGAAATTGACTTATCGTTATCGCAAAGTAGTACCTAATCAACGCAGGAAACTCAGATAAGTGGACAACAACAGCCGCAACCAACGCCCACAATAGTAATTGTTCCTGCCGAAGTAGGGGCAGTTCAGGAAATCGAGCTTCCTGCAGAGGAAGAAGAAGAGCAAGCCACTCTTTCAAACAATCCATTGTCTTCCAGGTTCCCAGCAAGAAAAAGGAGGGTTAGTCCATCGAGTTCTTCTGAAAGTCCCCCTTCTGATGATCTAGACGCCACTTGGAAGCCACCACCTCAGTCTGAGAGTGAGACACGCCACGAGACAAGGCTAGGGAAAAGGAAGGTTCCAGAAAGCCTTAGAGTTATGGAGGTAGATGTAGAAGAAGAGGAGGATGATGTCATCATGGACATTAGTCCCGCCCCAAGGGAGACCGACATTACCCCATCTCAAATTGCTGTGAGGGATGTGGCACGGATACCACCAACACAGATAACATCAACAACACCTCCAGCTTCCATATTTGCATTTGCGAAGGCCAGGCAGCGACCTACATCCAGCACAACTACCGCAGTAGAAGTAGGTACTGCAGAGAGTCAAACTCCACGCCCACCTACCAGTTCATCCGGTATTGAAAGTGGCACCAGCAGCTCCAGAAAGTTGACCTCCCCAGTTTGGGATTTCTTTTCGGTTAGCAGGAAGGAGGTGAACATTGCGATATGCTCCATTTGTGGACAAGGTGTTAGTCGGGGTAAGCTTGGTACAAACTATGGTACCGGAGGCCAAACAACCCATCTGAAAAAACACCACTTGATCCAGTGGGAGGCGCACCTTAGCGGCCAAAAAACTGCACCCATTGTTGTTGGTGGGGATGAAGGAGTAGAAGATCCGATCACAGTGGAAGGTGAACAAGAGGGAGACATTTTCTCTGGTACACAAAGTAGCCCTGTCCCCAGCAGTGCAGTGGTACCTGCCAGATCTGCATCAGCAACATCGCAGTGGCACAAGAGTAAGAGTCAGGCTGAGACACCAAGGGGTCCCAGGCAAGAAAGTACCGCAACGAAATGTGTGTTGAGCGTAACAACATCTGGCGTCAAGAAGATGTCACCTGCATCAGTGGCACCAGAAAAGAAAAAAATCCAGGCTACCATTCTCAGCATGTTTAGGTTGGAGGGGCAGTACGAACGCAACCACCGAATGGCACGTTTGTACAATGCGAAGCTGGCTAAAATGTTAGCGCTGGACCTTCTCCCTTTTTCTTTTGTGGAAGGGGTGGGTTTTCTTGAATTTGTGACAGCCTTCTGCCCAAAATGGAAGGTTCCCAGCCGGTCCTATTTTCCCAGAGTTGCTGTTCCAGCACTACATCACGACGTGCTGGAATTGCTTGGACAAGTTTGCAGCAGAGTGCTGTTCACACTATCCACCTGACAACAGACATGTGGACCAGTTGCCAAGCCACTGATTACATGTGCATCACTGCACACTGGATCTCTTTTGTGGGGGTTAGAGAAAAGATATCTGCAGGTGTTGACACTGCTGAGATTATTAATGCCACTCGGAAACATGCAACTGTTTCGCCATGGAAAAATCTCATACTGCTGCAAACATTTTGGAAGAGATTAACAGCAAGGTCTTTGAATGGCTGCACCCAAGAGGGCTTAACATTGGTTTTGTTGCCACGGACAATGGCAGTAATATAGTTAGGGCCATGTACGATGGTGGCTATTTCAGGGTCCTGTGTTTGGCGCACTGCATTAACATTATTGTTCAAGACTTTCTGAAAAAAGAATACAGAGTCAGCAACTTACTGACCACCTGCAGAAGAATCTGCACACATTTCAGCCATACTTTTAAAGCCCGGAAGCAGCAGAGGATCATTCAACGTGAGCATAGAGTGCCAGTTAAAGCACTCATCCAGGAGGTGCCAATACGTTGGAACTCAACTTTTTACATGCTTGAACGTCTGTTTGAGCAGTACAGACCAATCAATGAATATGTCATGCAAAGAGGGGATGCTACTGTGAAAGGCATGACCGTTGAGATGGACCAATGGGGCCTAGTTAAATGCCTGACAGAGATGTTACTTCCTTTCGAGCTCTTCACACGTGAAGTCAGCAAGGAGGACTGTACTATGGGCCAAGCTATCCCATTGTTGCACATGCTACAGCAACAGCTGAAGGGGGTGTCTGCAATGTACGCAGGTGTGGAGGAAAAAAAAGAAGCATATGAGTTGGTGGAGAGCTTAACCCTTCGCTTATCTGAAAATACAAGGGTGCAAAGAGGCATTGTGTCATCCAACCATTACATTTCTGCCACAATTCTGGATCCACGATACAAAGCAGTACTGAACACTAACACATTGATTCCTTTTTAGGTCTCGCCTACGCAGCGCGCATGCGCTGCGTAGGAGTGCCTTTAGCCGTCGCTCTTCACTTTTTCAAGCACTGCACTCGTGCTTGTGGCGGCATCCACCTTGCGGGAGCGCGCAGCGGCGTGCCACAAGCACGAGTGCAGTGCTTGAAAAAGTGAAGACTGCTCTCCCAAGCGTGCGCGCGCGTCCGCCACTCCCGGGCTTGCAATGGCTCCTCCTCCCATGTTGCTCCATCGTACACAACTTCTCTTCACGCCGTTCCTGCTTGCAGGTACCCATCTTTCGCTCTTTAATTATGTCTGCTTTTTGTTTCATCTCACTGTCTCCCTGCCCGTGCCTCTTCAAGCCTGCCTTTCCTCCCAACCTCTAAACTTCGCCTCACCTCTACGCTGCCTCTCACTGTCCAGGCTGCGCTCGGCTTCTCTTCCGCTCATCTCCCACTGCGCCGCCCTCATTTCCCCCTTGCCTTTTCCACTCTGATACCCGATTACGGATTTCTCTGCGTGCACCCTCCCTCCCTCTGTATGGGCAGCAGTTTGCCACTGGATGCGCCGCTGCCTCTTCTGTCGACACAAAATCCATCGACTCCCACTTCCGGGGGGGGGGGCAGGCTCAGTCCGCACGGTGATGCACGGCCCTCTCAGTGACGTCACCGGCACTAATCTTCTACCAGCCGATGCGAGAGTGGGCAACTGCCTCCGAACAATGGACGCCAGTCTTCTTTAGAGCTAGGCCTGGGCAGAGCAGCACAATGGGTCCCGATCTGCAGCCACTGAGTTCCTCACTGCTCAGCTCCTTACTGCTTAGGAAGAACCGGTGCTATCAGGAGCTGTTCTGGAGGGACTTGCAACACAGATGCAACAGAGCCGGTTAGTACCTGCTGTGTACTCCTGCTATATGCCTTTGTAAACTTGCTGCATGCCTTTGTACCCCAGCCTGATGTACGTGCTGTGAGCGTTTGTTTGTGATACCCATAGCTGCCAAGGTTTCAGATTGCTATGTGTGACATTTTCATATTTAAAGTGTAATTATGAGTGACATTTCAACAACTATGAGTGCCACTTTTTTGCGAGCAAAACTCAAGCAATGAATATGAGGGAAACATATATATATATATAACAGTAATTGAACCCATTTGAGCAATGAGAAACTCTAGGAAGACTTTAAAACTGGATGGTGGTATGTATCAACAAGCATTGGCATAGCCAATAGGTCTCGCCTTTGGGACCTTATAAGTGATTAGTTATCCAGCACAATATCCTTGGTGCAACAACATCAAGTGTTGCATGGCTAAACACTTATAAGGTCCCAAAGGCGAGACCTATTGGCTATGCCAATGCTTTTTAGAAGTGGATGTTGTCAAGTACAAAACTTGGATAGCTGCGGAAGCCAGTCGCTTAGAAAAAGAACGGCTGGGAATTAGAGGCCCACTACTCCAGCCCACAACAAGTACTGCAGGGCAGACGGCGTCAAGTTCAACTTCAGAGCCTGAGGGCAGTGCGGTTGGCTCACAGCAGTCAAAACCACCAACACCACCAAGAACAACATCAACAACAGCAAGAACAGGATCATCAGCCCCAGTAAAATCGGCCCAGGAATGGTATGTACGGCAAGGACTTGTTAGGTCCAGTGCTGAGGCAAAGGCAAAAGAGGCCGAGCAAAGCGGAGCACCCCTGAGCATTGAGCGGATGGTCCAGGCCTATCTGGATGACCCAACAGAGGTCTACATTGATCAAAACCCATTGGTGTATTAGTATGGGAAAAGGGGCCATTGGCCAGTGCTCAGCAGGCTGGCGACCAACTATCTGGCTTGCCCTGTCGCAAGTGTCTCTTCTGAGCGTGTTTTCAGTGCTGCTGGTGCCATTGTAACAGTGAAAAGTACCAGTCTCCCACCCCAAAACGTGGAGAGGTTAACCATGATCAAAATGAATCAGCACTTTATACCACTGCATTACACCATACCTGAAGTAGCATAGCAGGAAGATGATGACACCGACTTAGGTCATGGAAGTAGTGTGTTAGATGACCTACTTCTGGGTGAACCACCAGAGTTTACTCACCCACGCACACAAAGCACTCCACAACTCCGGACCAGCCTACCTCAACAGACGACTCAGCTTCTACACCCCCACCCGCCAGCTCCGCTCGACCAGCCTCGCCCTCGCCACAGTCCCCCGCATCCGGAGAACGACCGCCGGCGGCAGATCCTTCTCCCATCTCGCCACCAAGACCTGGAACACCCTCCCCACCAACCTCCGACAGACCCAAGACCTACTGGCCTTCAGAAGGCTCCTCAAGACCTGGCTCTTCGATCAGTAGCAGCACCACCCCCCTCTTCCCCCAGCGCCTTGAGACCCTCGCGGGTATGTAGTGCGCTTTATAAGTGACATGATTGATTGATTGATTGATTGAGTTTGAGGACGAGCTCTACTTCCCTGACAACTAGACTTTCAACTTGTTACTTTCTTTCTTCCTTATTTACTTTTATTATTTGTGTGTGTCTCTGTCTTTCTGGTTCGAAATCACAACTAATCCATCACCACCGTCTTACTCTTTTATTGCCGGATTGGAGTTGCAACTGTGTGCAGTCATTTAAGAAGTAAGTCCACTCCTCCGAGTCCTGCTCCAGTTCACTCCTCCTGCCTCGCCCTAAATCCATTTCCCTCAAGCCAGAAATTGGATGGAGAATAGTACAAGAAATGAGTGCCTGCCTCGTCGAGTCCCTCCAAAGAACATGACTATAGCTATCCTCCTTTCCGAGTCGAGAGGGACTGCCCCTTAAGAACAGGTAATGATGGCATGCATTGGACGCTGACTCTGAGTGATTGGTGTTTGTGTTGTTGTGCATGAGGTGTACTAGTATTTAATCTACACACAAAAAAGTGACTCAAGTCAATGTTTCCCTTCTTGGAGTTTTTTTTTTTATTTTTTTTTATTTGTTTATTGCATTTCAAAAATAAATTTCACCAACATAGGTGTCATGCGTTACTACGCAACATTACAAACAACTGTCACAACTCGTGACTCATCGGTACATTGCGATTATAGTTTATATATTTCAAGTTTCTCATTTCTCTAAAATCTTCTGTGTCCACTCTGCCTTTCAATACCCCTAAGCCTCTTGTGTAGGTGAATCTATTATGTCCCGTTGGTGAAGGAATTGGCGCAGTGGCTCCCAAATGTCCCTGGGTTTCGATGTCGTCGGCAGTTCCTCTGCGTATAACTCCAGTTTTCTTTACAATATACTAGGTCTTTGAGCCAGTGAGTGTCCCGCGGTGCATGTTTGCCTCCCCATGTCATGGCCACCCGCCTTTTGGCCATCAGCAGTGATACTCTTACAAATTTACCCATGGTGCCCTTCACTTGTGGCAGCAAACCCAGCAAGCATTCCTCCGGCGTTCCCCTGTAAATCTATCCCAGTCATCTGGCGTATATGCCGTACGACTCGCACCCAGAAATCTGCAACACGTGCACACTCCCACGCCAAATGCCAAAAGTCCGCCTCCAAGTGGCGGCAACGCGTGCAACGACTAGAGTCCCGTAGGCCATATTTGTATATCTTGGACGGCGTGTAATACAATTGGTGTATGTACTTGAAGTGTATGATACGAAGGTTGCCATTGGGTGTGAGTTGTCTGGTTAGAGTACATACACTTTCCCATTCTGATATTGTTAGGGGGGTGGAAAGCATATCATTCCACCGGGCTAGACTCCTGTCTGGGGCCCTAGGGATGTCGGCTCGTATTGCTCTGTAGAGCTTTGTAACCAGCTTTTTCCGTGTAGGTGAAGTCAACAAGACCTGCAGAGATTGTAAAGTGGATGGTTCGCCCGAGTATTTCGAATAATGTGACTTTATGGCATGCCTAAGCCTGTGTATCGTGAATGTAAAGAGGGGTGTGGGGTTAGTAATGTATTGTAGGTCCTCCTTCTTGAGGAGTTTCCCGTTTGGGTATAAATCTTGCATTGTATTTAGTCCAGCTTCTCTGAGTGCCTTCAACAGGCCTTTCTCCTGCAGTACTGAGATGGCCGCATGGTGTGCAATGGGCAATGCCGGGCGTATATGGGTAATTTGGAGGTGAGCCTGCCAATATCTTGCCATGCTGTAATTGTGGTATCTATGGGATTAATTTCATCTTTCGGGGTGTTTCTAGATGTGTGAGTAATGATACCCGACAGGGAGTCGGACTAAGCGTCACCATCCTCCACGGCAACATGCGGCGTATAGGCATGTGGGTTGAACCAGTAAAATGCATACTGCGCCTGAGCACTCAGGTAGTACGCGTACAGATCCGGAGCACCAAATCCACCCTTGGCGTAGTCAAGTGTCAGGGTAGCCCAGCCCACTCGTGCCTGTTTGCCTCCCCAGATCAATCGGAGCAAAGCCGTACGCAAGGTTTTAAAAAGTGCAGTGGCATAGTGATGGGGATATTGGAAAAAAGATATAAAAATCTCGGGAGGATCACCATCTTTGCAATGGCTATGCGATCAGATAGGGAGAGTGGTAAAGTAGTCCATCGATCGATTTGCTGATCGAGGGTGGCACTAGCACGCCCATAGTTTTCTTGCCGAACCACCGCCGGATCTCGATGTATCCAGACTCCCAGGTATTTAACTGGATCTGAAGTCCACACCAATGGGTAGTCTCTCGGTGGAGGGGAAGTAATGGCTGTCAGAGGTATTATGACAGATTTGTCCCAGTTAATAGTTAGTCCTGAAAATAGACCAAATCTAGTGTATTCTCTCAGTAGAGGCGCTAAGTTACAATCCGGCTCACGCACAAATAGGACCATGTCGTCCGCATATAGGGATATGCTTACCGGGCGATGTAGAAAATTAAGGGCTGTCTCCCGATGTCTTTGGCGTATCACACACGCCAGGGCCTCAAGCGCTAGCGCGAACAGTAAGGGGGATAATGGGCACCCTTGTCTGGTGCCACGTCTTATCGAGAATGGCTCTGACGTCAGTCCCTCCACCCTCACCCGTGCTGACGGGTCATTGTAAAGCAGCCGCACCCAGCCCAGGTACTTCGGAGGGAATCCCATTCTCTGTAGGATGACAAACATATAGCTCCATTCTATAGAGTCGAAGACTTTCGCCGCGTCAAGCATAACTGCTGCAGCATGTAAGCTTGGATCAAGAATGTGCATCATTGCAAATATAGTTCTAAGATTGTGGGATGTGGATCTCTCCGGTATAAAACCGGATTGGTCCGGGAGAACCAGCAAAGGCATCAGGGTTGCAATCTCATCGCCAGTATTTTTGCCAGTACTTTGGCATCTAAATTAATCAGTGACAGCGGTCGATATGAGTCGCATCGGTCAGCAGATTTGTCTTTTTTGAGTAGCGTTATGATTAGTGCCTGCCGTAGGGAGGGTGGTAAGATGCCCACTTCGTGAGCCTCCGCGTAGACAGCTAACAAGTGTGGTGCTAAAAGATCCGCGAATTCCTTATAAAACTCAGCCGTTAGGCCGTCCGGCCCTGGTGCTTTTCCACTGGGAAGGTCGCGTATGGCCGCTTTAATATCGGATATTCCAATCGGTTTGGATAAATATTCTCTATGGCCGTCTGTTAGCCATGCGCATGCAACATCTGCTAAATATTCCGCCACATTGGCTTCGGTTGTGGTCCCGCCCGATTGATACATCTCAGCATAGAAGGCTCGGAACTGCTCCACCTGCTCCAGTGTTGCATAGTGCTCTACACCCCTAGCGTCGATTATTTTATCAATGCGCGTCTGCTCGATACGTGTCTTGAGTTTTGTAGCAAGGTTTCTGCCTGGTCTCCCGCCCTCACCATATGCCCTGGCTACATGTCTTCGAGAGAGATAGCGCATTTCAGACTCCGCCAGATTGTCGTACTCAAGAATTAGTTTGTGAATACGGTTGAGTGTCTCTAGGTCCGGTTGCGTATTATATGCCGCTTCCAGACCAGCAAGCGTAGTTTCTAGTTTTGCTAGCTGGTGTCTAAGGTCCTTTAAGATGCCGGCCGTGGTACTCATGCAGACACCCCGGATCGTGACCTTGAATGCCTCCCATAGTGTTGCTGTGCTATCAACTGTGCCGACATTGAGTTCAAAATATTGCTCTATGGCCTTTCTTATAGTGTCAGTGTAAATGGGGTCGAGCAGCGCCTCAGATCTGAAACGCCATGTGAATGGGCGGCGCAGTGTATCTGGGCGAGTGTAGGTTAGCTGTACTGGATTATGGTCAGATAGTGTGCGGGGTAGCGTGACAACCTCTGTGTTCCACCCAGTTATCTCAGCACTAATAAGCCAGTAGTCCAATCTGGACCAACTATTGTGTGCAGGTGTGGCATGTGTGCCCTCCTTCACTGAGCTATTTTGCAGTCTCCAAATGTCTACCAACCCAAATTCTATTATAGTTTCGTTTACACAGCGGGCAACCTTCGGTGACCGGGCACCCTGTGGGCTTGATCTGTCCAGCTCAGGGTCTAGATGTGTATTGAGGTCTCCACCCCACATTGTGACTGCCTCTGGCCAGTCTCTAAGTATTCCTACCATGCGTTGAAATGCCTCTGGTTCGTCAGCAATAGGCCCATACATATTTACAAACGTAACCAGTGTGTTTCCAAGTTTCCCGTGTACCATGGCACATCGTCCTTCTGTGTCTATGTGAGTGTTAATTGGAAGAAACGGGACGCCCCTCTTGACCAGTATAAGGACACCTCTGGCGTAAGAGGAATAGGAGGACGCCAATCTGAACCCTGCCCATTTTCGTGCAATTCTGGTTTCTGTCTCCCTGGTAAGGTGCGTCTCTTGCAGGAGAGCCACTTGTATGCCGTGTCTGTCCAAGTACCCAAACACTTGCCGGATCTTTTTGGGGTTATTTAACCCACGGACATTCCATGTCAAACATCTATATTGTTCACCCATAGGTGCCTGGCGGTGTATATTCTAGAAGAGTGTGAAATCGCCCATTTAGTAGACACATTAATAAGAGAGTTTCTTGCATCAAAGAGGTACTGACATAATCACATAAAACTGATTGCAACTTAGCAAAACTAACTCCCCCTCCCCCCTCCCACTTCAGCAACCCAATCATGCCAAAGCCATACCCATTTCCCAGAAAGGGCTCCAACAAAAACACGGAGGACTGCCCCCTCGAAACTTGATGGTGTACTCCCATAGGGGGGAACGTAGTGGCGCCTACTTCTCCCCGGTGTAGTAGGGAGGAGGCCGCCCTCAGATGTGTAGGGTAAAGCCCCTGACCCACCTCTAGTCCATTTATTACATTTGGATATTACAAAAAAAGAGTGCACCCAGAGCGGTACAGCCATCCACACCTTCTTAACGCTTGCCGGACCCATAGTTCAGCCCGGCCCACCCACTCAAAATCATATGTAAGGGAGGTCGCCTCCGCAGACTCTAAGCGTCCGCCCTATCTTAATATTTAACAGTATTCTGATGTGTAGGTCCCCCTCCAGCGACTCTCTGCGGCCCAGAGAACCCCGTAGCTAGGCCGCCACAACCCAAACATGAATGTCTAATCCAATGCAGAGCAAACCCATCAGGAGAGATATTTAAACAGGGCAAACAGCATCCTGCAGTCAGGGAGCATGGGGAGCCGGGACACATCATCAGTATCACAACAAATCCCCTACTTTACAGCCAGATCCACTTCTGGCAGATCTTACCCGCCCCATCATCCCAGAGCGGGAAGAAAGCAGAGACTCATGTAGTCAGTCATCAATGTCAGATGTGTGTTCAGCTGTCTGCTTTTTGCGCCGCAGCGATTGAGCGTAATCCAGGGCCTGTTTTGGATTATTGAAGATTTTTGCCGCCTTGTCCACCCCTATCCGAAGGCGAGCGGGATACAGCATGGCATAAGGTACTTGTTCTTGTTGCAATATTTTTTTGACCCCTTGGAATTCCTTCCTCGCAGTCTGGACCAAGACCGTAAAATCCGGGTAAAAAGAAAGGGTGTTTCCTTGATGTTTTATGGTGCCCTTCTGACGGGCCACACGTAGCACCGTGTCACGGTCTCTAAAGTTGAGCAGGCGTGCAATGATAGGCCTGGGAGGGGCTCCCGGTGGAGGCCGGGGGCAAGAGATCTGTGCGCTCGCTCCACCACCAGCATATTGGATAGGGTCTCTGGGCCGCAGATGTCCCGGAAGAGAGCCTCAACGTATTCCTCCAGCCGCCCCGTATTCGTGGACTCCGGTAGGCCTAAAATGCGCACGTTATTGCGTCGTGACCGCGCTTCGATGTCCTCATTCTTATTTTTTATGAGCGCTAGGATCTTTTCAATGTCCGAGGTCTTGGCTGCAACTTGCTGCAGACCATCTTCGGTGTCTGATATCCTCTGCTCTGCCTCACCCAGCCGAGTTGCCTGCTTATCAAGTTTGGCCGACATAGTGTCCATGCGACCGTTCAGCGCCTCGATCTTGCCATCTATAGATTGCAGACTTGCTTGTATTGCCGCAAGCGTCTTTTCAAGCGCTGTGGATGTCTGCGCTGTCGATTCTAGCTCTGAGTCCGATGCCGCGCTTTGTGTGGATCTGCCACCCTTACGTAGCTCAAAGTTTAGCCTTGGCTGGTTTTTATCCGGCTTCCCCATATTTACTGCGGGTATAGGATGCACAGCAGCCAGCGCACAAGGGTTGCCGCCGCCACCCGGACTCCCACCGGCGCGGGCAGCCCCACCACACAACAGTATCCCGCTGTCTTGAGCTTCAACAATTGAGGCCTACCGCCCACACTCACGCTCCGTCACCGAAGCGGGCAGTAGCCCCAGCCTGCAGATATTTCAGCAGCCGGGCCGTGATCACAGTCTCCAGCCCCAGGAGTCCCACATCTGCCAGCGCGCTCTAGGGCCACAAGTCTGCCGCCATCCAGGCCTCAACACGCCCTCCGGCCGCTCCAAATCGCAAGGCTCTGCCTTAATTTCCACTCTTCACTCACTGCGTCATTCAGGATTTACATCTCCACCTCCAGTGCACCAGCCCCTCAGTCTCAGTCAATTGTAGCCCAACGGGGCAGGCGAATGGGGTGAGGCGCCAATGGCCCGAGTTAATAGACGCCCGGTGTGGCGGCGACAGTGCAGTCCCCCCGAGCCACGCTCCAAACCTTGAGTCTCCGCCTCACTGGGAGCTGGCAGCCATCTTGCGCGCTGGGGCCTCCATCACAGAGCGGAGCCGGGCGCTTGCGTATCACTCACCCGCCGCCCCGCAGGTTCGCGGCGTGCAGGGCACCAAGCAGTTGCAGCACTCCGTCCGCGCCAGTTCAGGGACAGGGCTTCACCGTCTGCCAGGTATCGTAGTCGCTGCTGCCCAATGATCGCTGCGCCGCCTCCGCGGCGGGATTGTAGGTGTAGCGTTGGGCACCCGGCCCCGGTCAGCGCCGCCCGTCTGCCGTCTTATTTCATGTCCGCGGCCGCTGCGATGTGCGTTTCTCTGCTCAGGGGCGGTCCCCCGCCTTCAGCGTCGTACCGGAGGGTAGCCCTCCGCTCCGGTGCACTCTACAGTCGTGTTAGACCCCCGGCGGGTCTCAGCCTTTCAGGATATTTACAGGATTACCGCGGCGGCCGGCAGAGCTGCACTACTGTGCTGCCATCTTGCCGCGCGCCAAACCACGCCCCCCCTTCTTGAAGTTTAAAACCAAAATTGTACTTCTACTGCAGGCCGATCCATTGCATTTTTGAATATGGAATCTGGACTCTCTCAGTACACTACAGAGTTGGACACCATGATGGCCATACTATACTCGTCGCAGTCAGTCAGTAGAATTGGAGATGATTGATGGAATAACTCGGGGCGTTTCATGAAGTGGCCTAAAAGGTAAACAAGTCAACAACAACCACAGCAGACCTACATGTCTGTGTAGTGGTATGACTGACAGCGGTGCATTGATTTAGTTACTTTATTTGGAAAATGCTATGTTGCTGTATATGTGTGCTCTGTCTGGCTCAAAATCTAAGCGAAGTGGAGGTTGGGTGGGTGCCGCGGGCCTGCTCTGTCCTGTTGTTGTAGGTTAATGCTGGAAACAGAGTAAACATGATTTAGCCATGCCGCCTCTGAAAGTGTTCTTGTTGCACTTCCCCGTAATTTATGCATTTTAACTTTATTTTTCTGCTTGATTTTTCTCCTGGAGGGGGGCCGCGCGGCCCCCCTCCCTACCAGTACAAAGCCCCAGGGAGGTGGTGGTCCCCGGGGCTCGGGGGTCCGTAACGGACCCCCGCATTTCCATATTTAGTGCCCCGGGAAGGTGGTGGTCCCCGGGGCATGTGGGGGGGCTCGAGCCCCCCCACACAGGTTTTAAAAAAAAAAAAATAGAGCCCCGGGGTGGTGGTGGTCCCCGGGGCGTGTGGGGGGGCTCAAGCCCCCCCACACAGGTTTTTTTTCTTTAAAATGAGAGCCCCGGGGAGGTGGTGATCCCCGGGGCTGCGGGGGGGCTGCGTGCCCTCCCGCAAAACATAAATAAAGCCCCGGGGAGGTGGCGGTCCCCGGGGCTGCGGGGGCCCCCACTATTAAATTTGCGCATGCCCCCGGGACCTGGCTCACCCGGGGGCTCAATAATAACGAAGAGCGAGAGCCCGCGCTTCGTATTTTAAAAATTTTATTGGCAGGATTCAAGCACCCTGCTTGAATTCTGCCGGTTTTTTTTTTTAATGCTTTTTTTGGCCCTGGGGGTCCTTGTGGGACCCCCTGAGCAGGCCTAGGGGGTCAGGGTGTTTCTACCCTGCCCCCTTTTCTTGTTTTTTAACCTCTTTTTTCTGTTTTCTACCGAGTCACAAGATGGCTGCCAACACTTTCTGGTTTGGAGTGTTGGCAGCCAATGAGAATGAAGCTCGTGCTCGGGAGGGTTCGCGAACCCACCGCTGCCCTAGATATCAAAACGTTTTCTTTTTTTAATTTCTCAGGAACTACTGAACGGATTTACACCATTTAAAAAAAAGGTCGCTTTCTGAACCAAACGCTACCTTTTTGCCAAATTTGGTGTAATTCCGTTCAGCAGTTCGGGCTGTAGCTTTGTCTAAAGTTTCCAATGGAAATTAACATAGGGAAAAGGCGTTTTGGGACCCCCCTTTTTTCTCAGCCCCCACTTGACGAATCACCCCGAAGCTTTCAAGACAGGAGCTGACCGGAGCGCCCCACTAGTTTTGAAAATTTCGCGAAGATTCGTCATCTGGCGCCAAAGTTATTGGCAAATCAAAAAACGCTTTTCCTATGGAAACTAGGTCCTAACTATAACTACCTACTGGCGACCGCCAGTAGGTAATATATATATATATTTTTTTTAAATGGTGCTTACCATATTGAGGAAGGCTTTTGGGACAGCTGAAACGCGTCTCTCTGTGTTGCCGGGTCGGAGGAGGCCCCAAGGAATAAAACATGCCTTGGAATTCAGCATTCTTCGTGTGGGTGCTCTCTTCCTTGTGGAGCAGGGTTTTCTTTGGATATATATATATATATATATATATATATATATATATATATATATATATATATATATATATATATATTATATATATATATATATATATATATGCAAGCTTTCCCATTTCTCCATCAAAACAGGGACCCTGCACTCAAATCTCCGTCATAATCCATTTATTTCTCGGACAGCATTCATTAAAACTGGAACGCGTTTCGACTGTAGGGTCAGCCTTTGTCAACCATACAATGCCATGAAGTTTTTATATTTATATACCCTCCCCTCAGGTGTTGCCAGTAAAAGAAACATAGAAAAGTTACTTCGTTTTTCTTTTTTTGTTTTAGTGAAACTTTAAGCAGTCTTAATGCAACCACCTGTAGAGATGTTTAAAACAATAACGTTTTTCAGTCCCAGCAGACAATAAAAACTATGTTATGTTTTCCTTTATCTTCGTGAAAACAGTTTTGGCAAATAACTTTTGATTTCTTTTCTTTATTCAAACGTGCTGGCATTCTTTCTCCAATGCAGGTTTATATTTAGCCATTAGTTTATTTATTGTTGTTCACAATCAATATTTAGCCACCTTCGTTTGTAATTTTGCAAAACATGTGTAATTGCTGCTCCACGAAGTTTATCCTACGGTGCTCACCTTGTTGTTTCCGAGGTTTGAGCTGCTGGAACCTGCATTGTGAACGAATGCTGTTAAATGATGATTAATGGGCTCTTGAGAATCACAGCTCGGCTTTGCCTTTAGCTGTGCCTGGCTACGAGCATTTCCAAATGTCAAATCCAGAGGGTTTTCTGTAAATCTCGAGTCCCCGCTAAGGGTAGCATATCTAGCTCCCAGCGCCGAACAGGATCTGTTACAAACAACCTTCCATCCTTGGTTGTTCCATTGTCATGCTCGGGGGCTCATCCGCTTCATAACACTGCAACCTGGGTCATGTGGAATTCTGGAGAGCAGCCTAACTGCCAGTGGTGCAGGTTTAAAGGCGATGCCACATCACGCCTTTCTTAAATGCAAGCTTTCCCATTTCTCCATTGTAGGAAACTGGCTCTATATATACTACACCAAAATGAGGTATAGTGTGTATAGAGTCCAGGTGACCCCAGAGGTAGGCAGAGGTTAAAGTTAGATAGAACCTTACTCTCTATTTGTGGTAGAGTGGTCGAGCAGTAAGGCAGTATCAGAGGACAGTGTTAAGCATTTGATGTACCCACTCAATCAGCAAATGAATTCACACACTCAAGGACTGAACTCTAGACCAATTGTTTTTGTATAAAAAATATACTGTTGTTTTATTTTTAGAACCAAGCAAGCCTGGCACAGGTAAGCATTAAATACTTTACAGTAATAAGTTGCTGATTGTAGAACAGTTTGAAAATGCAATAGGAATTGTACTTTGTTTGATTTACAGGGGATGCAGTAGGTTGCAATACTTAGCAAATACAGTACATCGAAATGAATAGGCTTTTTCAGTAAATTACAGGTAAGTTACTTTTCACGTTACTTTTCTAACTCAGTGCTGGATACCTAGATTCAGCACTGGGACATTTCCTGCAAACAGGTAAGTAAATACGTTTTGGTTATTTGTGCGATTTTTAAAGAATATTTTTAGATTTCAAAACTCCACACTTACAAACTTTTTGGAAGAAAATTGTCAATGTTATCCTATGGAGTGAAAAAAGGTTATCGGTTCAAAGGTAAGTTATCGACTGTGGGAGTTAAGGTTCTGGGGTTAGACTCAGGGGTACCCCAGGGTCAGTGATGCACTCTTGTTACACCCTCAGCGGCACTAGGGCGGCCGGGTGCAGAGTGTTGAGGCCCAATGTTATCCAATGGGGATAGGGGGCCTCCGGTTGGTGGCTGCTGGCAAGCAGGCCACTGGGTTGTGGGAGCAAAGCTCCTGGACTTTAGCTCAGGGCAAATGGGGAAACAGATTAGCACCAAAGGTGCACCCTCAGCGGCACTAGGGCGGCCGGATGCAGGGTGCTGTTTCGACGTCGGAAGCCCTGTTGTTTCCAATGGAGAACCTCCGGTTAGCAAAAGCACTGCAGGCAGGGAGACGAAGGACTTCTGGGTGTGACCACCACTTCGAGAGGTAAGTTGGGAAGTTAGGGGTTGGTTAGGCACCGTCGGTGTGGGCACACAAGGCCGTGGGGCGTCGGGTGCAGGGGTGCCTTTTGGGGTCGGATCTTCTTATCAGCTCCGGGGCGCGGTTAGGGGGGCCTTCTGGATTTCGACTGCAAGAGGCTTGAGGCAGGTCAGGGGTCGCCGGTTCTCGGTTCAGAATCGCCGGGGTGACCTCCTCGTGGTGGTTGCCCACTCGAGCTCGGGCCGTGGACGGCGGGTGCAGAGTGGGGTGGATTTGCGGTCTCCGGCTGCTGCCAGAGGTTGCAGTCGAACAAATTCGGTGTTCACGGGAGAAGCAGTCTTTGGAAGTGAAGGCAGGCAGGTCCTCTGGGGTTTTTGAGGTTGCTGGCTGCAGGACACACCGGGATTTCGCAGGAGCAGGTTCGAGGGGGAGACTGTTATGTCCCGTATAGAGGCCCTAATGTAGACCCGTTCATACATGCCCTAAAATGGACGTATCCCTATTTGCCCTAATACGGTCATATTCGTACTTGCCCTATTATGGTGAAAGCCGCATATGCCCTATTACGGTCATAACTGTACATGTCCTATTATAGTCATGATTCCTTATATAGGCATGATTTTTCACCTACATTGGTCCTCGCTAGTACACAACGAGCTCTGAGGGTTGAACATTATCTGGTCTGTGGTTTTGAATACAGCAGGGTTTTTCCCAAACACAGGCCCACACTGTACTCTTCAATTATGCATGGCTCTCTAGGAATACACCACCTGCATAATATGTATGTACAAAGTTCACCCCTGACGTCTTCCTCACGTCTAACAAGGGCCAATACAAACCATACGAAGCAACTAGAGTCTTCAGGGTATAAATATACCACATCTTACCCCGGTAAGACAGAGGGAACCAAGACTTCCATGCTGACACACTGACCAGAGACGCTGAGGCTCCTGCATGCAGTCGCTCCAGCTGACAGCGGTCCTAACACAGCCCTTGCGGGGTGTCCAACTCGAGACCAGGACGGGGTCCCACACTCTCTCTATTCAGGTATGGGGGTTCGACTAAATCCTAGAAGGATTCTTGGCTCTTAGGCTTTTAGACCTACACATATGCTAGCTACACTCAGATACATCTAGTTAGGCATCGTAGGAGTACGCACACTTTTCATAATGCTTTTTATATTCATATATGTATTCATGATTATTGCAATATGGTAGAACTGTTCTATCCCTTTGCTTTTATCGTACTGCTGATCATATATCTCTGCTATTGTCTGCTGGTTGCCGCAGCACATATATTTTACACTAGAATAACAACTGTTCAATAAATACTTATTGAAACGCCCAGACTGTTTATTCTGTGTAACTCTCTGAGACAAACCGATTAAGTAAGCACGAGTGACTGAGCGAAAGGTAGTACATTGTTTCCACGATTCTGAGGAATTTGGGTTGTCATGATCTAAGGTTGCCAGAAACTAATCTCTCCCCGATAAGAGGAGATTCTAGTGGCACTGTGAGCTAGCTAATGCAAACCAGGCTAACATATACGGTGGGGGTGCACAGAGTCAGTCTAACACCAAGCCCACAGTATATGTTATCCAAACGCGCAGGTCCTGCAGAGGTACTAGAGGAACTACACGACATGGCGCCGCCAACGTTGGTTGGGTACTTATTTAACAATAGAATCTGAGTAGTTCAGTCGTGCTATTCTCTGAGAACCTACTCACAAAACCCCAGATACGTCTGGAGTGGGTGGGCACAAAATCCGCCACAGCTGAGTAGTACGAGAATACTATTTATTGGCTGTTGGTTAATCAAGCTTGAAGGACATTTAGTTCCTAAAAATTGTGCATAACACCTCATCTTAGTTCCCTGTGAACACTTCTTCCTCTGAACATGCCTGGTTCAGGGGATGAGAGAGTTGACCTGAACCTTTTAGAAGGAGAAGAAGATCCTGAGGATGCAATACAGATTGCACCAAAATTCAGAATAACAGTCACCCTAAGACTATTAGAAAATGGTTTACAAGCGGGGGTGGCATGGTAGTTTTCGTGATTGAGGCACACAAATCAAACAAAACAGAGGTGTTCTATTCATGGGTTACATTCCCAGCAGCAAATGCCATAACAAAGACATTTCACTACTACATAGCAGGAAATGCACCACAGGAATATTGTCCGTTTGAGGACATAGAGATTCCACTCACTTACCAGGAACATTATTACTGGTTTAATGGCGCCCTACCCCACGTACGAGGAAGAGTAAGATTAGGCCCGCTCGGAGGAGACGGGGCCACATGGCCAATACTAGCGGCTTACACACCGCATCCTGACATTGGAACAATGCCACATCCAGAATTAAACGTACAACACAGAGATTTAAATAAAATCTACAGAAACCTGACACAATTCGACATGAGGACTTTAACAATCCAACCTGCACCAGGTGCAGCAAATAGTACTCCAGCTCAGGGTACAGGAAATAAAATTACTCCTCAAACATTACACGCGGTAATGGGCAAAATGCCCGCAAAACCCGAACAAATACCATTCTGGATAGCTCAGAAAATAACTCAGCTTGAGGCAGTATTCCCGAATACTACCATCTATGAAAAACACAGAGTTCTAACAATCTGCTTGCCCATGGGGATCACACCACAAGTAGAGGATTGCACCTCTTGGGGTTCAGTCTTTGCTGCCATATATACCAGAACACATGGTATCCTGTCCTTAGCAGTAGTGCCTAACGTATTGAGACAGATACAAAATGAGTACGGAGCAGAGCCTGCCCTTAACTTAGGGATGAAGTTACTAAATAACTTTGACCAGGTATCAGCCATAATACTAGCTAACATTAAGGGGGAAGCAGCTTCAGTGGCAATCCGCCAACGCCTAAGGGAGTTCGGTCCAACAGATCAACAACACGAACTACCCAAAATAATTGAAACTGCATATGCAGAACTAGGCAGAGACAGTCTAGGTGGGAAAGCATTAAAACCACAACTGGTGGGCAGTCCTGAAAAGGACACAACAAAGCAGACGCCTACTTCTTCTAAAAAGAAGTGGGAAAATAAAAAACAACAAAAGTCTAAAGACAATAGATCTCAATCCCGAGGCAGGTCTCCTCAACAGGAGCCCTCTGAAAGGAGGTATAACCTCAGGAATAGGGATAATATTAAAAAACCTGACAGGTATCAGGATACTGACACTCGTTCCTCTCGTTCCTTTCAGGGTTCATCAAAAAACTCAGAGAGGGAAGGACGGTCAAAGGAGCGTACAAAGTCCAGAGACACGCAACGCGCTGCGGACTACGCACCTAAAAAAGAAGATAAACAAAAACAGAAACCTCAGTTCAAAAAGAAGAAGGTAGAAGGTCTCAAGATCAGACATGCCCAGAATTCTGAGGACACAGCTTTTGAACGGGGAATGGGCTCTGACGATGCTAGACAGCGCGGCAGAAGTAACGATAGCTCGCCAGAACCTGAAGGAATTTCTGGTGACAGCGGAGTTGAGTGAGTATATCACGGTTGAAACACCTGATACTCGGGTAAGTGTCCCACATAAGTTACATGAGATAACACCCCGGATGGAGGGGGACAAAGCCAGAAAAATTAAAGGTCTCTTTTGGAAAAATCTGTCATCTGGTTATGACATTCTATTAGCAGAACAAGACTGGCCGCCAGCATTCGTCATGGAGTGCCCTAGGGGAGAAACGATCATTTTTCCAGCATTTTCCGACCTCGTTCCCATACATTTAAACATGCATATGCGCAGGAGTGGGCGGTTGCCCTAGCTCCAGCATTGTATAAAAATCATGTTGGTTGGGATGAGGATTCAACCCACCACGTGATCCCGTTAAAAGTTTCCCCAAATGCTCAAAGGCAATACCCTATAAAGCAGGAAGCTAAAAAAACAAGTCAGGGAGATCCTAGATCAACTTGAATTCCAGGGGGTGATAGAAAATTGCACTTCACCTATGAACAATCCTTTGTTCCCCGTAGCCAAACCAGACAACACATATCGTCTAGTTTTAGATTACAGACATTTAAACACTTGCACAAAGACATTTGCAGTTCAAAATGCACACAGTGCCGCATTAATGAATAACATTGTGCGCAAAAAATACAAAACAACACTTGATATCTCAAATGGATTTTTCTGCCAAAATATAGCGCCTGAAAGCAGGTATCTGACCGCATTCAGTGCGTTAGGATCCCAGCGACAATTTTATCGACTAGCCCAAGGGTATTAAAATAGCCCCGGGGTGTTTTCAGCAAGAGTAACAGAGTTACTCCAAAATTTGGATGAAGAAGCATTGTCCTATGTGGATGATATTTATCTGACGGACGATGACTTACCGAGGCACTTGACCAGGGTGAGCACCATTATTAGGGGATTCGCCTCTGAGGGCTATAAATTTAATTTCAAAAAATCAAAAATTGCCCACTTCAATGTCCTATTTTTAGGGTATGAGCTGTCAAGTGAAGGAAAAAGCCTAGCAGCTAACTTCCAACCTCCAAAATCATTAAAGAATTTACAATCAATTCTGGGATTCCTAAATTTTGGTCGAACATACATTTTGGATTACGCAGAAAGAGTAAGACCTTTCTACGACTTAATAAAACCTGATTTTTCAGTCAGACAATTGTCACAGGAACATACAAACATCCTGCGTTCTCTACAGGAAGACATGATAGCTTCTAAACATTTACAGACACGCGTAAACGTACGCAACTTAGTGATCCGAGTAATAGCGGGTCAATGCGGGTACACTTATTTGACTTTCAATGAAGGCGAAACAGTACCAATCGCATACAAATCACACCTATACACAAACGCAGAGATGCGTTTCACTTCAACAGAAAAAATCCTGACAGCAGTGCAGACCGCTGTAGCAAGAGAAAGAGCTCTGGCTCAGGGTAAACACATAATTGTCGTGACCCCAGTACCAGCTTTAGAAGCTGTTACAAAAGCTAGCATTCCAAATGCGAAAGCCTTACATCCAAGATGGATACAATGGGCTAATTATCTTACTGCAACGGATGTTGAATACAGATTTGATCAAAGTTTAAAAACACAAGCATTTCTGCAATACGAACAAGAATATCCTCTACCGAATGAGATCTTGCCTCTAGATCAGTATGAATACATTATTTACACTGACAGATCTGCTCAATCAGCCATAGGGAGTAAGCAAGCTTACAGCGCGGCGTGTACAATCGTTAAAGGTCGCATGCACGATGGAAAGTTCCATCCAAGTTGCACTGAAACGCAATCTCTAGGAGACTGCACGGCTCAGTTGGCAGAGTTAAAAGCACTGATACTGGCACTTAAAAATACGGAACACAAATTCCCCACACTAATTGTGTGTGATTCCTTTTACTGTGTACAGTCGTACAATGAATATTTACATCATTGGGAACAAAACGGGTTCAAAGATGCAAAAGGTGGCACAATTAAGCATAAAATGCTATGGGAACAGGTAGTGTTGAGAAACGAACTACCGAGGGCTCACATGATACATACACTGAGTCATCAGCGTGATGGCGTTCACGTTGAAGGGAATTCATTGGCTAATGAAGCCGCAAAGGGGGCTGTACGTACAGCGTCCGTAGCTGCAATCACTCGTTCAAAAATGAGAATAGACGGCGAGATTATGGTAGCTGTCAATGCTTCACGCACGAAAGAAATTTCCACTCAAGTACTCCTACAAGTTAGATGCACAAAACATTCCATGTGCTCAGATTCCTGGAGTGGGGGATAGAGTAATACCAAATATGGATTGTAGGCAAGGCTTAATTGTGGCAGCACACGAAGGGAAAGGTTCTGTACATAAGTGACTTAGGGAGACTGTTTCTTTGTGGAAACAACGCTACTGGTGGCCCGTGATGAGAAGGCAGATTAGAGACTATGTCTGGAACTGCGACATCTGCAAGCAGATGGAAGGGTCCACCACAACACGTCCAGTACAGATACCATTATTAGACAGCATTAGGTTGTCCGTTCGTGTACGTCCAGCTCAAGTTTCCTCAGGGTTTGGCCTCAGTGCTCGGCTGACGCTTGAACTGTTATAAAAGATTTGCGAGTCTTTATCGGCACATACGCAGTTGGCACGTTACATTCTGACCGTGGTCCAGCGTTTAGCTCTCAGGCTTACAAAGAGGCCATGGAAGAAATGGGCATAGCATTGCGGTACTCCTCTCCGTACCATCCCGAGGGAAATTCTGTTGTGGAGGGGAAAAACCGGGACTTAAAGCAATCTTTAACAGCTAGGGTATTAGGCAAGGGCAGTAGATGGGTCGATCACCTTTATGGGGTACAACGAGCAATTAACAATCAGCCAAGAAGCTCACTAGGGGGTGTCACTCCTTACGAGGTCCTATTTGGGACAAAAATGTGGGTACCTGATCTTGATTGTGAAGGCACAGTGGCGGATGAAAAACTATTTGATATCCATGATCGTTTGGCTGTTTTACAGGATCTAAATGAATCCAGAACACAACAAAGTAACGTGCTCCAGAAACAGACCGCCACTGAGGAAGTCAAGGCAGTAACGGCAAGACCTGTCTGGATCCCAAAAGTCGGGGATCTGGTCAGAGAGAAGATTGCTGACAAGAAAGAATTTGGGCCATCCTACAGAAAGCCTGTACCGGTCCTAGTAATCCAAGGCACAAAAACTGTACTTCTGCCGCCTCTTGCCGGGAAAAAGGAGAAAAGATTTGTCTCAATTGACTTAATCAAACCACACTATGTGGCCCATACTAAACAGTAGGCCACGTGGACTCCACAGTAGCAGACGCCCTCCTCTCGCTACAATACAAGAAGTCCAAACAGAAAGACTCATCACGTTTGAAGAGCCACCTGTACGGAATGAAGGACTAAGCAACGATGCTATGGAACTCTTTCCACTTCAACAAGAAACTCAACTTAACAACCAAGTTGCAATCAGACCGACTACAGACATCTACGTCAACATGCCTCGTCAAGAGCAAAATCCGATTTCAACAAATCCCGATGCAATTCCAACAATTGATCGAACTGCTTCTGGCTATTTCATGAACTTTGATACGTTTTCACTGGATCCAAGCGAGCCGGAAACGACGCCAGCCAAAAAATCACACAAACAGAAACTCGCTGACTTTTTGAACTTTTTTAGAAAGACTTACCTGGTGTCACCTTGGATTGAACTATGGTATATCACTGGGATTTTATTTTTTATTTTCTGGCTAGGTTTAATAATAACTTTTAGTATGCTTATTAATGGACAATACCTCCAGCAGAGCTCGACAGCCCAAAGAGTCAATTTGATTTTAAAACCACACCAGTCTTCACATCATGAACCAAGAGACTTGTCTTCAGTGAACATCACAGCAGTTCCTATACCAGACGGTATAGTATGGGACAGGATTGATTATGATATATTCGGTCCGACTGAACTTTTAAAGCTTAAACATGTATTTAAAATTTATTTTAAGTGATATAATTACCTCCAGTACATTTTCTGATGATTGGGACATTGAAACTGTAAATGCTATGATGTCTGATTTAGAAAAAACGGCTGCATTTCCGAACAGTGAAATGTTAGAAGGTACTTCAGACTATGATACATTGTACTGTTACCAACATTATGGTCATCATTTCTTGCATAAATCCATAACACCTAGAAATGTATTTGAATACCACCAGTGGGAACACTGCCCAACTCCTCCTAAAGGTAGTTCGCAAACTTTTGCACAGAAATTCACATACTTTTCAGGGTTCAACACATCTGACCCAAAGTCATTTTACTACAAAGTGGCAAAAACATCAGCACAGAAAATTATGTTAACTAACACCAAACAGATTTACTCTGCTTCCTTTATGGCCCAGTTGTCTACACAAGGTTTCGACCTATGGAAGGACACTATAGATTCAAAATCAATCTGGGGTTCTAGGGACTGGCAAGTCCAGGGAACAGAAGCACTTTTTAGAGCATGCCTCATTCCACAGCAGATAATATTTCTGAATGAAACTGTGCAACAGACATCCTGTCTTGGACTAGCCAAGAACAAGGAAATGAACACACCGGGGTTTCCAACACCATCACAGATGGGTGGGGGGCAGAATTCAACTACACAAGGGGTAGGATTAGATGACATTCTCCGGTACAACAGATCAGATCCTGATTGGACGAAATGGCTGATTTGGCCCATTGACACAAACACCTGTCAACAGAGATTTATGAACACAACTGAAGGGTTTAGTATCCATAGGCCAGATACACGCTATGTACAGAGACAACACCCAGGGGTAGTGACATCCTATAGTGTTGGGAAGTTGTGCCTTGATTGGCTAGAGACCTCAACACTCACTGAAGTAAAACATCACTTGACCTTACTCACACCTGATGTGGACCTTAGGGATTTTTTACTAGGCCCAAGGAAAACACGTCAGAAACGTTTCATATATGCTGGCATTTATGCCTACTATAATGAAAACTGGAAAATATCCCAACAGGAGGCCGCAGAAAGAATACGGGAAATAGACCGTATTAACCTAGAGAAGGCATTAGCTGTAGTGGATAATGGGTTAACAACTTTAAACTCCAGGATTTACTCCTTAGGCAACATTGTGTCTTCGGCAATCGACATATTAGAACAAGATCTGGCCTTGTTACAAAACGGGCAATCTCAGCTACGTTCTATTATGATGCTAAGCTGGACGCTGCAATCTTTGCGTACAGGCTATGTGCCCTGGCGTTTTATAAACACCACGTCTCTGTTTTCAGAATACAATCTAACTGATAAACAGACAGAAATGGCACAAAGGGGAGCCAAATATACAATGCTAAGTATTGAGAAACTGGAAAGGTTACCATTCACTGTAGCCGAATCATCATCAACAGAATGGCTAATTCATGGCCAAATCACTCTGGCGGTCACTACTTTTCAGTTTCAATATTGCCTTGAGCAAAGGCAGGCAAGCAAATATGAAAAGATGGGTAAGGGTTACATTAAGGAAACTTGGGAGTTACCATATAGATACCGATGCCGGAATGGGGACCGAGAAGTGTATCTGAGTGGTACAAACTGCAAGAACGCTTTAAGCGGTTCTCTCATGTGTCAGGATATTTCAATACACGGAGCCTGTAACGGTTCAGTAGCAAACCTATCGTGTCACATGACAGGGACCCCAGCGGCCATGATCACACCGGTTTTTCAGCTGCTCTCGAATGGGAGTTACTTGATGCTAAATGATCAAGATTGCTGTGGAATGCTTCCGGGCGTCGCCTAGCTGGTCACTGTTAACTCCAGGGTTACTTGCTGTATGCAAGTATTGTTTCCGCCACTGAACACAGTCAGGGAGGCGCCGCTATGGCCTTCACTGAATGTTTCTTTCATACAATTTGATACTCTGAGCAGACTGCAAGCCATGCTTTTACAGCAACCCGTGCCCTTAACCTCCGCTCGAGAAACCTATGAACTTCAAGTTGCAAGGACCTCGACTGAGATACAGGCGCTTATACGTACAAACTGCCCCTTTCATTTCGTAGAAATGGTGGGACGTATCTTCAATATGTCTGATACGAGCGGTATTGTACACCTATTTAAGACCATAGGGTCAGGACTGTTAAGCACCTTTCAGACAGTCCTCGGAGTAATCCCAAATTTTATACACTCCGTATTGGGAAGCGTATTTGGAGGACTCCCGGGAAATTTGCTTCGGTTTTACCACTGCTAAAGAAGCCGAGCCTTGATCCCAAGGATCCAAATAACTTTCGACCGATATCCCGCCTTCCGCTACCTACGAAAATGATTGAGAAGGCAATGAATATGCAACTCAGTGCCTTCCTACGTGAAAACCAAGTGTTGGACCCTACGCAATACGGTTTTAGAGAAGGTCACAGTACCGAGTCGGCACTAATTAAATCCACGGAAGAGATTAGGGAAGCCCTGGATAAGGGAGGTAAGGCCGCCCTGGCTCTGCTCGACCTGTCGGCAGCCTTTGATACGGTCCATCATGATCTACTGATGGACCGTTTGTTGGCATGCGGGGTTCAAGGTAAAGCATGGAAGCTCCTAAAATCATTTTTATCTGGGCGTTCACAAATAGTTACACTGGATAAATTTCACTCTAAACCATTTACCCTGCCTTGCGGAGTGCCACAGGGGTCTTCGCTTAGCCCCTTACTTTTTAATGTGTACGTTTCATCCCTTGCCTCACTGATCAGCTCCTTTGGTTTTAATCTGACGTCCTACGCTGATGACACACAGATTGTCGTGTCGCTGCGGCCTGATCAGGGATCTGAACTAGTTAATCAGTTCCACGACTGTATGAAAGCTGTGGGGAGACAGAAGTCATCCTTTTTGGGAATGATGCCAGTTTTGGACCTCTAACCTGTGGCCAATAACATTGGGCACTCTTCCTACACCTTCAAGGAAGGTAAAAAACTTAGGCATCATGGTTGATGACAAGCTTAATTTTGGTGATCAGATCAATACAATGTCATCTGCCACCTTTCATGTGCTTAGGATGATCAAAAAATTCTCCCCTTTTTACCGGCTGACAGCCAGCGGACAGTGGTCATGGCGCTCATCCTGTCTAGGCTCGATTATTGTAATGGCCTCTACCTGAGCCTACAGGAACGCTTCATGAACAAACTCCAACTGCTGCAAAATGCGGCAGCGAGGTTGCTTTCGGGCATACCTAAATTTGCGTCGATTTCTAAGGAAATTAAAAAAACTTCACTGGCTGCCAGTCAGGAAACGGGTGCGCTTTAAAGCCATGTGTACAGTTTTCAAGGCTCTTCAAGGCATAGGCCCTGAGTATCTGAAACAGCGTATACAATGGTACTGGCCTAAAAGAACCCTGCGTTCCATGGAAGCCAAGCTAGTGAAAGTACCACTGATAAAAAAAAGCCTCTTGGGGTGGAAGAAGCTTTGTCGTGCGCGCTGCAAAAGCTTGGAATGACCTTCCTTTTTACCTGAGAAACAGCACAGATCTCCTGACATTTAGGAAGAGTCTAAAGACTTGGCTTTTCAACCTGTAATTGCAGTTTTCCGTTTCTTTACCCAAGGGATAATAACTAGCGCCAGGACACCTACGGGTAACCGTTGCGCTCTATAAGTTCCGTTAACATAACATAACATCCTATTACTGGTTGCAGGGGTCCTATTCATAATACTACTGCTACGCAATGGACAGCCCAATTCCCGAGGGAATGGCGAACATGCTCCTAGAGCGGGAATACTGTGAACGCATGGTACAACTTCTGGGCATTTCTTGCCTGCGAGAACTCAATGCCTCCTGGTTTCTATCCTTTCGACCAGTCTGGGTAGACTGCATCTTACCTGTTCTTCGATGCCTGCTTTGCGGAGAAGAATGCACGTTGGATCTTTGTCTAACGTTTCCATCAGATGCGCCTCCGGACACGGATGCAATGCTGGACTCCCTAAAGGCCCATGCTCTGCGTTGTCCCCAGCGTCTGATGAACGCATTCCTTGAGAATCCACAGGTGCCGTTTGCTCCTGCTGGGTTAGGTGAATCCTCCTCAGGCACCCAGGTAATAACTGCCACACAAGCTGCCGCAGCACCGACTGTTGGCAGTGCTACATACCATCTATGTGCGATTGACATTCTCTGTGAGGCGTTGGATTTGTCGTCTGCAGTAGCTAACACCGATAATGTTGTGCTTCCCAGCCAGGACACCTAATCTCAAATTGGCTCATTGCGTCCTGGGAAAGAATTCGGCTTCTCCACTCGTTTTCATAATAAACAAGCAAATTTGGAACATTTCCTAAATTGACACTTTCGCTTGAGAAAAGCATGGCCTTCTTCAGCTTTGAGTGAAGCAACTTATATAGAGAAACAAAATAGACATTTCTTTTTTTAGTGGCAATTGGAAATAGCTGAATTGTAAAAATTTTGAATTTTTTTAAAGAATTTTAAAACCATGTTTTTACTTGCTTTTAAAATGTTTTTAAATTGTCCAGATTTTAAGTATGGTCATTGTCATCCTATTCGGAAGAGGAGTGGGTGTTATGTCCCGTATAGAGGCCCTAATGTAGACCCGTTCATACATGCCCTAAAATGGACGTATTCGTATTTGCCCTAATACGGTCATATTCGTACTTGCCCTATTATGGTCAAAGCCACATATGCCCTATTACGGTCATAACTGTACATGTCCTATTATAGTCATGATTCCTTATATAGGCATGATCTTTCACCTACATTGGTCCTCGCTAGTAAACAACGAGCTCTGAGGGCTGAACGTTATCTGGTCTGTGGTTTTGAATACAGCAGGGTTTTTCCCAAACACAGGCCCACGCTGTACTCATCAATTATGCATGGCTCTCTAGGAATACACCACCTGCATAATATGTATGTACAAAGTTCACCCCTGACGTCTTCCTCACGTCTAATAAGGGCCAATACAAACCATACGAAGCAACTAGAGTCTTCAGGGTATAAATATACCACATCTTACCCCGGTAAGACAGAGGGAACCGAGACTTCCATGCTGACACACTGACCAGAGACGCTGAGGCTCCTGCATGCAGTCGCTCCAGCTGACAGTGGTCTAACACAGCCCTTGCGGGGTATCCAACTCGAGACCAGGACGGGGTCCCACTCTCTCTCCTGCCCAACTACGGGCAAACCTCGCTCTCAACCCACCCTCCGACCCATCCAACACCGACGACGCTGCCTGCAACCTCAGACGATGGATAGACGACTGTGCCAACACCCTCGCCCCGCTGAAAAAACTCACCTACAGTGACACCACCAAAAGAGCCAGCTGGTTCACCCCGGAACTCCTAGCTTCCAAGCGTACCTGCCGGAAACTAGAGAAGAAATGGCACAGTGAAAAGACACCGGACAGCCACGCAGCCCACAAAGACGCCATCCGTAACCACCACCACCTCATCAGGTCTGCCAAGAGAATCTCCTTCAAAGACCGCCTCGACAACAACGCACACAACAGCAAGGAGCTCTTCAACATCGTGAAGGAACTCTCCAACCCCAGCTCCAACACCAACGACATCCCGACGTCGCAAGCCCTGTGCGATTCCCTCGCCACCTTCTTCCACCGCAAGATCGCCGACATCCACGACAGCTTCAACACCCAGACAGCCCCAACTGAGATCGATGCACCAGATCCGCCGCACACCATCGACCACGACCCCTTGCCAGCATGGGCCAGCGTGAACATGGATGACACCATCAAGACCATGAGCACGATACACTCCGGCTCCCCGTCAGACCCTTTCCCGCACCACATCTTCAACAAAGCCAGCAGCTCCATCGCACCCCACCTGCGCAACATTATCAATCTCTCCTTCGAGACCGCGACCTTCCCAGAGAGCTGGAAACACGCAGAGATCAACGCCCTACTCAAAAACCCAAGGCGGACCCGAGAGACCTCAAGAACTTCCGGCCCATCTCCCTGCTTCCGTTCCCAGCCAAGGTCATCGAGAAGATCGTCAACAGACAGCTAACCCGATACATCGAAGAAAACAGCATCCTGGACCCATCCCAGTCAGGGTTCCGCAGCAACCACAGCACTGAGACTGCCCTCATCGCCGCCACCGACGACATCAGGACCCTGCTGGACAACGGTGAGACCGCAGCCCTCATCCTGCTGGACCTCTCCGCCGCCTTCGACACTGTCTGCCACCGCACTCTACGCGCACGCCTCCACAACGCAGGGATCCGAGACAAGGCCCTGGAATGGACCACCTCCTTCCTCGCCGGCAGAACCCAGAGAGTCCGCCTCCCACCATTCCGATCCGAAGCCTCCGAGATCATCTGCGGCGTACCCCAGGGATCATCCCTCAGCCTGACACTGTTCAACATCTACATGGCCCCGCTCGCACGCATCGCCAGACAGCACGACCTCAACATAATCTCCTACGCCGACGACACTCAACTGATCCTCTCCCTCACCAAGGACCCCCTCGCCGCCAAATCCAACCTCCATGAAGGAATGAAGGCCGTCGCCGATTGGATGAAGATAAGCCGACTAGAGCTGAACACGGACAAGACAGAGGTCCTCATCCTCGGCTCCAACCCCTCAGCCTGGGACGACTCCTGGTGGCCAACGACACTGGGAGCAGCCCCGACACCCACCGACCACGCATGCAACCTGGGAGTCATCCTCGACTCAACGCTCTCCATGGCCAAGCAAGTCAACGCAGTCTCCTCCTCCTGCTTCAACACCCTCCGCATGCTTCGCAAGATCTACAGGTGGATCCCGACAGATACAAGAAGAACAGTCACCTAGGCCCTCGTCAGTAGCAGACTTGACTATGGGAACGCCCTCTATGCGGGAGCCCCGGCCAAGCTCATCAAGCGACTGCAACGCATACAAAACGCCTCCGCACGCCTGATCTTCGACGTACCACGCCACATCACCCCCCACCTGAGGAACCTGCACTGGCTCCCCGTCGACAGGAGATTCTCCTTCAAACTCCTCATCCACGCACACAAGGCACTCCACAAGACCGGCCCAGCCTACCTCAACAGACGACTCTTCTTCTACGTCCCCAACCTCCAGCTCCGCTCCGCCGACCTCTCCCTCGCCACCGTCCCTCGCATTCGAAGAACAACCACCGGCGGCAGATCCTTCTCCCACCTCGCCGCCAAGACCTGGAACACCCTTCCACTCAGCCTACGACAGACCCAAGACCTGCTGACCTTCAGGAGGCTACTCAAGACCTGGCTGTTCGACCAGTAACGGTACCCCCCATCCCCCTTTTTTTTCCCCCAGCGCCTTGAGACCCTCGCGGGTAAGTAGTGCGCTCTACAAATTCTGTGATTGATTGATTGAAGGTATGGGGGTTCGACTAAATCCTAGAAGGATTCTTGGCTCTTAGGCTTTTAGACCTACACATATGCTAGCTACACTCAGGTACATCTAGTTAGGCATCGTAGGAGTACGCACACTTTTCATAATGCTTTTTATATTCATGTATGTATTCATGATTATTGCAATATGGTAGAACTGTTCTATCCCTTTGCTTTTATCGTACTGCTGATCATATATCTCTGCTATTGTCTGCTGGTTGCCGCAGCACATATATTTTACACTAGAATAACAACTGTTCAATAAATACTTATTGAAACGCCCAGACTGTTTATTCTGTGTAACTCTCTGAGACAAACCGAATAAGTAAGCATGAGTGACTGAGCGAAAGGTAGTACATTGTTTCCACGATTCTGAGGAATTTGGGTTGTCATGATCTAAGGTTGCCAGAAACTAATCTCTCCCCGATAAGAGGAGATTCTAGTGGCACTGTGAGCTAGCTAATGCAAACCAGGCTAACATATACGGTGGGGGTGCACAGAGTCAGTCTAACACCAAGCCCACAGTATATGTTATCCAAACGCGCAGGTCCTGCAGGGGTACTATAGGAACTACACGACAAGACAGGCCGGTAGGGCTGGGGCCAAGTCAGTGGGCGTTTTCCTCTTGTTAGCTGCTGCACGGCTGTTCGGTCCTTCTTCTTTTCTTCTTGGCTGGATCTGAGGAAGCAAGGTTCAGGGTGCCCCCTAAATACTAGATTTAGGGGCTTTACAGGTAGGTAGAGGGCAGGGACCAATGGGTCCCTTCCCTGGGGTGGGTACACCCCCTATCGTGCGACTCACCGGTGGGAGGGGTGCAGGAGCCTGTCCCTGGTTGGTTGGGTCCCCCCATCCTCAAGATGGCGGGGACTCGGAGTTGTGCTTCACCTCGCCTCCCCCACCTGAGGGGTGGAGTTGGCAGAGGTGGGCACACCTCTTTCCCTCACTTGTTTTTCCCGCCGGTTCTCCCGCCCAAAGTGGGGGGTAGAACCAGTGGGGACCAGTTGCTGAAAGCAGCAAATGGTCTGGGGAGGCTCACAAAGGCGGCATGCCACTCAGTCGGGACACTAGAAGTTGGTTGAGTTTCAGGGGGCATCTCTAAGATGCCCTCTGTGGTGCATTTTACATTAAATCCCACACTGGCATCAGTGTGGGTTTAATGTGCTGAGAAGTTTGATACCAAACTTCCCAGTTTTCAGTGCAGCACCATATACTCTTAATGGCAGCACTGCACTTACAATGTCTAAGAATGGACTTAGACACTGTAGGGGTACAGGGCTCATGCACCTGTACCCTCACCACTGGTATAGTGCACCCAGCTAGAGGGGTGACTGATCTATGCCAGGGCAGTGGTTTGTAGGCATGGCACACAGGGATGTGTGCCATGTCGACTCTTCACTTTGTTCTGCACCAAGACACGCAGCCTGCAAAGGCAGTGTGTGAGTGAAAAGGTGCAGGGCCTCTAAGGGTGGCACAATAAGTGCTGCAGCCCTTAGGGGCCTTCCCTGGTCACAGGGCCCTGGGTACCTGTGGTACCATTTACCAGGGACCTACCTGTGGCCAGGGATGCCAATTGGGTTTAGGCTTCAATGCAATTTTAGGGAAGGAACATAGGCCCTGGGTACCTGATTAGCAGGAGCCCAGGGCACACTCAGTCAAAGAACATCAGCAATTCAGCAAAAAGTGGGGGCATACCATCAAAACAAGGGGCCTGCACTCAAATCTCCGTCATAATCCATTTATTTCTCGGACAGCATCAATTAAAACTGGAACGCGTTTCGGCTGTAGGGTCAGCCTTTGTCAACCATACAATGCCATGAAGTTTGTGTATTTATATAACCTCCCCTCAGGTGTTGCCAGTAAAAGAAACATAGAAAAGTTACTTTGTTTTTCGTTTTTTTCTTTTAGTGAAACTTTAAGCAGTCTTAATGCAACCACCTGTAGAGATGTTTAAAACAATAAAGTTTTTCAGTCCCAGCAGACAATAAAAACGATGTTATGTTTTCCTTTATCTTCGTGAAAACAGTTTTGGCAAATAACTTTTGATTTCTTTTCTTTATTCAAACGTGCTGGCATTCTTTCTCCAATGCAGGTTTATATTTAGCCATTAGTTTATTTATTGTTGTTCACAATCAATATTTAGCCACCTTTGTTTGTAATTTTGCAAAACATGTGTAATTGCTGCTCCACGAAGTTTATCCTACGGTGCTCACCTTGTTGTTTCCGAGGTTTGAGCTGCTGGAACCGGCATTGTGAACGAATGCTGTTAAATGACGATTAATGGGCTCTTGAGAATCACAGCTCGGCTTTGCCTTTAGCTGTGCCTGGCTCCGAGCATTTCCAAATGTCAAATCCAGAGGGTTTTCTGTAAATCTCGAGTTCCTGCTAAGGGTAGCATTTCTAGCTCCCAGCGCCGAACAGGATCTGTTACAAACAACTTTCCATCCTTGGTTGTTCCATTGTCATGCTCGGGGGCTCATCCGCTTCATAACACTGCAACCTGGGTCATGTGGAATTCTGGAGAGCAGCCTAACCGCCAGTGGTGCAGGTTTAAAGGCGATGCCACATCACGCCTTTTTTAAATGCAAGCTTTCCCATTTCTCCATCAAAACAGGGGTCATGCACTCAAATCTCCGTCATAATCCATTTATTTCTCGGACAGCATTCATTAAAACTGGAACCCGTTTCGGCTGTAGGGTCAGCCTTTGTCAACCAAACAATGCCATTAAGTTTGTGTATTTATATACCCTCCCCTCAGGTGTTGCCAGTAAAAGAAACATAGAAAAGTTACTTCGTTTTTCTTTTTTTTCTTTTAGTGAAACTTTAAGCAGTCTTAATGCAACCACCTGTAGAGATGTTTAAAACAATAAAGTTTTTCAGTCCCAGCAGACAATAAAAACGATGTTATGTTTTCCTTTATCTTCGTGAAAACAGTTTTGGCAAATAACTTTTGATTTCTTTTCTTTATTCAAACGTGCTGGCATTCTTTCTCCAATGCAGGTTTATATTTAGCCATTAGTTTATTTATTGTTGTTCACAATCAATATTTAGCCACCTTCGTTTGTAATTTTGCAAAACATGTGTAACTGCTGCTCCACGAAGTTTATCCTCCGGTGCTCACCTTGTTGTTTCCGAGGTTTGAGCTGCTGGAACCGGCATTGTGAACGAATGCGTTAAATGATGATTAATGGGCTCTTGAGAATCACTGCTCAGCTTTGCCTTTAGCTGTGCCTGGCTCCAAGCATTTCCAAATGTCAAATCCAGAGGGCTTTCTGTAAATCTCGAGTCCCCGCTAAGGGTAGCATATCTAGCTCCCAGCACCGAACAGGATCTGTTACAAACAACCTTCCATCCTTGGTTGTTCCATTGTCATGCTCGGGGTCTCATCCGCTTCATAACACTGCAACCTGGGTCATGTGGAATTCTGGAGAGCAGCCTAACCGCCGGTGGTGCAGGTTTAAAGGCGATGCCACATCACACCTTTTTTAAATGCAAGCTTTCCCATTTCTCCATCAAAACAGGGGTCCTGCACTCAAATTGTTGTTTATTATGTTTGCTTATATATTTGACCCATGCAGCTATTTTTTTATTTCCTTTGCTAGCTTTAAAAGAAAGCCCGGTACAACAGAACATAAAATGTATGTAATTTGGGTCTCACTGAGGGCAGACAGGCAAGGCAATTGCATAATAATTAATAATATACTGCTGCCCTGTACTACTAGTCTAGTACTACTCATCATTAACCATCAAGTCATCATCATGCATGCATTTCCTTTTTCTCTCTTAACAGATTTATGATGGTCGTCTGCCAAGATTGTGTGTTGTCCATGTGTAGTGTTTGTCTTTGTCAAACCTTTCCCTCAAATACCCCTTCCCAACCGATCATCAAACCCTAACGCTCTTCCCCCCGTGCTGTATGATTTATATTGAGGTGTGACTAAATTAAATTTACACCAATAATTGATCACACACTTGCTGGGGCGGATGTGGTGAAAGCAACACTAACTCAAGGCAGGGCAAGGATCTTCTTCTGATATATATCGCCAGTAGGTAGTTATAGTTAGGACCTAGTTTCCATAGGAAAAGCGTTTTTTCTTTTGCCAATATCTTTGGCGCCGTTTGTCGAATCTTCGCGAAATTTTATATATATATATCTATATAGATATATATATATATATCTATATAGATATATATATATATATCGGCCACACTGGCAACAGATTAGATTGGCCAGTGCCCACCCATGCTCAGTAGTATTCGCTATTCTCTTTTTTTCCCAGAGGAACATAATTATTAACCCATTATTAATTATTAATTGCCGGCATCGATTTATCATCCTTCCAGCACTAAAGGTTACGCTTGTCCACTTCATAGGTTGAATCAACTTCAGTTTGTTGTAACTTGTACTAGGCTATCCCTGCCACCATTATGTTTTATTTTACTTTAGCATTGCTTATCATTCATCATCTGGTTTCTTGTTTGGCAGTCTTCTTCTTGTGTACTTACTACTTACTGTACTTCTACTACTCATTCCCTAGTCTCCCTCAGGTGACTGACTGTCTCATTTTCTTTTTTTGCAAATGCAACTGTCTACTACTGCTACCACCACCCACCATGGCACCTTAGGAAACCAAACCATCACCATGTAGCCATTGCTTCGCCTAAACATCAATCACAGGTAAGAGAAGAAGTGTGGGGGAGTCAATAATGTATATACTATGGAAATTAATTAATTCACACACCCACATCCTTCCGAGTACATACTACAAAGGGGTTTTAGTTGCAGAATGCATAGATTAGGAGGAGAGACATTTTCTCACCTGATGAGCTAGCGCCTTGACACTCTTGGGTAACTGTATCGCGCTTTATACATTTCTTTTTCATTTCATTTCAAGTGGGGGTACTGCATCTATCTGTCGGTGTGTTACACTATTGGCAGATTTCAAAAACTGGCTGCGGCCCTGCAGCAAAAGGAGGAAACAAACAAGGTGACGTAAAAGAGTAACCCCCCCAGAAAAGATTTGCATCATATGTATTATAAAACTATAAATAATTTATTACCCTAACAAATATAAACTAGAAGAAAAACCCACAACACCTGACCCACCCCTCTCCCTAACCCCAACCAATGTCCAGTAAATTAAATAAATGTCCGTCCACGTCGAAGTTGAAGAAAAAAAAGTAAACCCCAAGTTTCCCCAACTCCCAACATCCCACCCACCAAAAAAAAGATTAAAAAAGGGTAAGGATCGAAGACTGAGGTCTAGCGGTGGGGGTGCCGGCTAGTTCACTCCAGGACCTCCTCCAGCTTGGCCTCTAGGCGCGCCATCCGGAGGAACATGCGGCGCCGAAAGTTCCTGCAGGAACAACAGGGGTGGGCAGCAGTAGATGATGATGAAGTTGATGGGCGGTGGGCGGCTGCCAAAACACGCCGCCGTACTACCGGAGGCATGGGGGGGGCTGGCTGGGCCCCGGGGCATTGGAGGAAGAAGCTGCAGCTGCTGCCTCCTCCTCCTCCAGGGCAACCAGCCGGCGATATTCATCCCGGATGGCCTCCAGCTTCCTTTGCCGGGCCCTGGCTGCTAACTCCTGCCTGGTGGGTTGGGAAAGAGTAGCTATATCAAGAAAGAAAAAAAAAACAATTGTTGTAACCAATACTCTCAGCAAAACAGTAACACAAAATTACACACATAAAAATTATAGTGGCACAGTAGCACTAGCAGTTGTGGTATCCTCCTCACTTCCTCTGCCCCTAAGATTTGGATGTGATGATTAGACTTTCAGGCACTATGGAGTAGAGTAGAAGTATTCTTCTCTCTCTTGTTTAGCACAATTAATCTTGTAGGCATGCCAGCTCAGTCAGCTTGTGCCCTAGACAGACATACTCGTGTTGCAGACTCATGTTACTTTACTACTGTCTGCATGTGGGGCAGCTGTACTACACAATTATATATTTTTCCATTACGGCCATACTCTGCTAAACCAATGGCAAATGCTCAGAACATTTCACTTTCACCCTGACTACTGCAATAAGGCACATGATGATGATGACATACGGCGGCACGACATCATGTCACTCACGTGATGATGATGACATACTGAGTGATTTGTAAGTACTAGTAGTTACCATGCAGCCGATAGGCCACCCATGGCTGACACAGTCAAAAATGACATGGGTAGGGACTGGAGCAGAAGTGGGCCTCAGAGTAGGAGGGAGGCGATTAATGATGGGTGGGTAGGGTACATAATAGTCATGCACAATATATATGTTGTGCTTGCAAACTACTGTGAGTCAAGGGAGTATTCCATCCTGAAATACAAGTACATCTTAAACCTTTGCATCAAAAACCTTGCAAAAAACCAGTCCTTGTTCTTCCCAGGGCTTTTTTCATTTATCAGTGCATTGCTCTTCTAGCATTATTATTTTATTCTTCACCCTTGGCTTTGGTACTCTGGCACGGTTTAATTTTCTTTTACATTCTCTTCATCCAGTCTGACTCTGTTTTCACCTACTATCTATGATACCATCCAGGCATCCATCCATTCAAACATGGCTATCATAAACCGGCTTTCACCGACAACATACAATTGTCATAGATATAACCAACCACCACCCATGCGTCCTTGCTTGCCTTAGAGTTTGACCCCTCAAACCCCCCGGAGGATTCCTTTCACCCATACAGTTTCACCCACCCAGGCAGGCATCCTTTCTGCTTTCTCTTTCACCTTTCACCCATCTTTCAACTACCCATGCATACTATCATCTTCATACGCCACCTATATGCATCCCCGGGCCCCTTCCTTCACCCACGCATCCTTCTCTGCCAGTCATACATGTTGTCTGACTCTTTGTCTTCGTCATAAAACTTTCTCTGCTGAGTTGAAGATAGAATAGAATAGGCCATTAGTTACTCAACACCCGCCGCTAATGCTAATGTTAAGTAAAGGGTGTCTTCAACTGTTCAGTGTTCACAACAACTTAGTCTCAGCAGAAGTACAGTGTACTACTGAGTGTACACCCTTGCAGCGAGTGTATTCATCGTTCTCAATAAGTAAGGAATATGACTTATCACCGCCCACCACTGCTGCTGGCTCACCCCCTGCAGCTGCTGCATCCGCTCCCTCCGGAGTGGCATGGCCCTCCCCGCTGGCCCCGGCACTGGTGGTCGGTACGCCTGGAAAAAACATTTCACATTTTTTTAGATGCCATATACGCCTATCATATTTATTTTTTTCATTAGCAAGATTGAAAATAATACATAATTAATAATACATACACCACACACATCACTATTGACAATTCGGTAGAGTAGAGTAGACAGTATTGTCCTATCAAAAATAACAAAATAATATCCGGTTGGGCATTTTGTTGGTGTCAATTTTTGAAAAGCCTCTCAAGAAGAAGACAACCCAAAGGACTGGACCCAGTGATTAGAGCTATTGGTGCATCTCATTTTTTGAAAAGAAGAAAGAGTGGACAACTGGGCGGACATGAGGTCTCTCTTAGTTGGAAAATAATGGTGCCGTCCTCCTACTCCTCATACTTCCTTCCAGCCATGGTGCACGGTAATCAGTTGTTCAGTGTTCACCATCAACTGCTGCTACTAAAAAAAAAAGTACTAGGCCTGGATTAGAAAAAGTAAAATACAGTTACACCACTTTGGGGTGTCCAACGTGAGTGACCACCATTACTGATTGAGCATGATGAGACAGTAAAAGAAACTAAAGCCTTCTCATCTCACAAACCTGCAGAGAATACCTTACTTGGGCATGCAATCTGCACAGCATATTAGTGCTACTACTACTAGTAGTAGTAAGGAGCCCTTACTAGTACTAGCCTAGGACCAATGGGTTCTCTGAGTCTTACAGTACCATGACTAGGCAATCCACATATAAGGCGGGAGGGAAAGCTGAGTGAAACCCAGAAGAAAGCAAGCTACAGACAGACTAATACAGAGTCAGAGCAGAGGTTAGTCAGATGCAGTTTGTTTTGAAGTAAAAAAGAAAACAGACACTAGAAAGTATGTTAGTACTAGTACTTAGTAGTAGTTAATGGAGCAAAAACACGAATTTAGAAACAGATAGATTGAAGAGGATTTTGGAAAAATTTAAATTAGGAAATGGAAATAATAGAGGAGTAAAAGTTAGGGAAATATTAATATATAACAACACCAGGAGGACTTACTGGGGCCAGCAGCAGAGCCATCTGTGCCTGAGGCCGCTTCCTGCTGCTCCTGGGAGGCCCCTCCAGCTCCCGCCCCGCCACACTGCCAGCAGACCCAGTCTTCTTCTTGCCCCTGGATGCTGATCATGTAAGACATAATTAAAGAGATAAAAAATGATTTGTGTTAGATAAATAAATATAATTGCTCTAAAAATAATTTTAGAGAGGAAACGGCAATTGCAATAACATTGACCTATCCTAAATTAGATCGACTTATTCGACTAGTAGTAGTCAACTAGTATGTATCGCAGTCGAGTACCATCCGATCATTATTATTCCACAGTTCAATTCCGATTCCTGAATCCTAAACATACCTAGCCCGCCTATTCCAGACTTTGGAATGAATTGCAAAAAAATTATATTTGCTTCTACTAAGTTCCGATCTCATTCCCAATCATCTCTCAGTCTCCAACTCAAACCCCCTTTGACGGGCCAAAATACTAAGCCTGCATTTTTATTCTTCTTAATGCATAGATGGACGCATGCATCTTTGCATTGCAGGTTGATGATATGCAGCAAGACACTTGTAAGAAAAAACCTGTTTGTGAAATGTCGATTGGTGGTGTAGATATCTCAATAGTTGCAGACTCAGGTTCGCCTTACACCATTGTCAACCATACTGTATGGAAGGAAAAATGTTCTCCCCTTCTTGGTGATCAGTTAGAATTGCCAGATATCTCCATTAAAACCTTCACTGGAGATTCCATTGAGGTTAAAGGTTACAGGAAACTCAAATTTTCCTTCAAGGGTAGAGAGTCTTTGTGCAAACTGTATGTACACCAAATTGATTGGTTGCTATTCTATTCACTCACTATACGAACAAACTACAAAAGGTTCTACTAGGACTGAAGTCATGTGAGAGGACGTGTCATGCAGGCCGCTAAATTACCAAATAATACTAACTAACTACTACCACTATCTTAGTGACAGGAGACAGGACAGCCTGACAGGATAAAGGAAAGGACTGGAGGCTTTCCTATATGCATTACCTAACTTAAATTCTCTAACCTCTCTTACATAACCAGCCCAAGAGAGCTCAAAGTTGCAAACAAGTACGATTAGTTTTTAGCGCCGAGCATGAGCACCTGTCTGGAAGTAACAATCACATAATAATAATATTTTTAAACATAAGTTACCTGCATGTAAGCAGCAGCAGCGTGTTAGCTATTTGCGCAAAAAATAATATTCGCAATAACACAGAACAGAAGAACACAATAGTAATATAATTAGCTACTCACCAAGCCCCGGGACCTCAACACCTAGCAGGTCCAGCAGGTCCTGCTCCCGGTCCAGGATGTCGGACCACCGGTGGGTCAATTGGTTACGGGTGCACCAGAACCCAGAGCAGCGAAACACTGCCCGGCGCACCCTCTCCCACAGCCGGTGACGCTCCTGGAGCCCGTACATGGACCCAGGCCTGCCGCCTGCTGCCAGGGTTAAGGGGAGGTTGCGCTGGACAAACAAAATCAGTGTGTCCACCTCCGCCTCACTGAATAAGGCCCGTGGCTGCACCCCTTGTGGGCGCCGCCTTCCGCAAGGAAGGCATCGCAGCTCTCACTCCTCGGCCTCGTCCCCTGGCCCTTAGTTTTTTTAAGGCTCTTCGCCATGGTTCTGGGTAGGCGGGGGCGGAAAAGAAAAGGTAGGAAGTAGGAAAGTAAGTAAAAGAAATGAAAAAAGCAAGTAAAAGAAAAAGAGTGAAAAATGCACTAAAAAACACACAAAAAGTAGGAAAAACCGCAAATTATACAATCAGGAATAGAGAGGGATAGATAATAAATAAAAAAAGATCAAAAAAAAGTTTCTAGAAACAAAGGATTGAAAATATATAGGGAGGATAGAAAAACAGGCCCAGAACCATAGCAAAAAGTGAAAAACAAGATGGCCGCGCCCATTGGCGACCGCGTGGTGAAGTTTGCGCGATATTTCCCCCGAACGCGCAATACGCGTTCCCGAACAGGAAAAACACAACGCGAGCGGGCGGAACAAGCAACTCCGCGTGCTTGTGGAACTCTGCGTAGCTCGTGGAGTTTTTTTGCGGCTTCGCGGAATTCCACGTAGCACAACTACGCGAACTCCGCCAAGGGTTACTTACCGGTAGGTGCGCCAAAGCTGTCATTGCGGAAAACAATAAGAAAAAAGAAGACAGCATTGTAGCTAAAGTTGGTGATTGTAAACCCAAGCAAGGAAAAAAAGGGAACAGTAGTAAGCCTGGTTGAGATACAAATTTTAATAGCTCTAGTAGCTCTAGAAGACGCTGTTACAGGTGCGGACATTTCAACCACTTAGCAAATGATAAGATTTGCCCTGCCAGGAAGCAAAAATGTTCATTTTGCCGTGTCATGGGACATTTCCAGAAAGTTTGCCAAAAGAGACCCTCCAAGTCTGTTAAGTTTGTTGAGGTTGAACAGGATGCTATCTCTAACTCATCTGATGAGGATGATATCAACATGTATGTACTTAATATTGAGGATGATTGCATTTTGCAGGTTGATGATATGCAGCAAGACACCTGTAAGAAAAAACCTGTTTGTGAAATGTCGATTGGTGGTGTAGATATCTCAATAGTTGCAGACTCAGGTTCGCCTTACACCATTGTCAACCATACTGTATGGAAGGAAAAATGTTCTCCCCTTCTTGGTGATCAGTTAGAATTGCCAGATATCTCCATTAAAACCTTCACTGGAGATTCCATTGAGGTTAAAGGTTACAGGAAACTCAAATTTTCCTTCAAGGGTAGAGAGTCTTTGTGCAAACTGTATGTATCCAAGTCAGGGTCTTCCGTTCTGGGGTGGTTGGACTAAGGTAAATTGGGCATTGTCCTCAATCCCAACAGTGTGGAACCTGTTCTCATTGTCCAGACTGATGAGGAACTCAGTAATAATATACTTCAGAGGTTTCCCAAAGTTTTTTCTGATACCATTGGCCTCTTGAAAGGTTTTGAACACAAAATGTGTGTCAAAGATGGAGCCTTCCACAAAATTCACAAAGTTAGGAACATTCCGTTTGCCATCAAAGAAGGTGTTAAGGCACAATTGGAAAAACTACTCAGTGATGACATTATTGAACGGGTGGAGTCCTCTGAGTAGGTTGCTCCCTTAGTGGTGGTTAAGAGACCCAATGGAAATTTGAGATTGTGTATCGATTTGCGTGATCTCAATGACATTATCATTGACCAGTATCCCCTTCCACGTATCAATGAAATGTTAGCCCTCACCAAAGGTGCAAATGTTTTTCCACCATAGACCTCAAAGCGGCATATCACCAAGTCCCCTTACATCCCGACAGTAAGAGTTTGACAACTTTCATCTAACCCTGGGCGGAGCGGGACTACGCGGAGGTCCATGGAGTTGGGGACAAACTCTGCTCCGCCACCCGCCTCCCACCCCCCTATTAAGAATTAATTTAAACTACATTTAAGGTAAAAGAATAAAGACTTACCTTAACTGCGGCGTCCCCGGGCTGCCGTCCTCCACTTCATCGCCGTCTCAAGGTGATCTGCGCATGCGCGCCTGCGCATTTCTCGCAAGGAATGCGGGCGCGCATGCGCAGATCACCTTGAGACGGCGAAGAAGAGAAGGATGGCAGCCCGGGGACGCCGCAGTTAAGGTAAGTCTTTATTCCTTTACCTTAAATGTAGTTTAAATTAATTCTTAATAAGTGGGGTGGAGGCGGGGGCTGGTCAACTCCGCTCCGCTGCGTAGTGTGCTGGGATTTGCCTACTCTGCGTTCTCCGCGGAACGCGGAGTAGGCAAATCTCCCACACTCCGCGGGCGGAGCGGAGCTCTCCGCACACGGTTACTTTCATCACTCCCTTTGGGTGTTACCGTTTCAAGAGAGTTCCCTTTGGTTTGGCCTCTGCCGCTGCAATGTTCCAAAGACTCATGCAAGAAATTTTTCAAGATGTCAAGGATATTCTTTTGTTCCAGGACGATATTTTAGTCATGGCCAAAACCAAGAAGGAGCATGATGAGAAATTGGTGCAGGTATTGAGCATACTAGAATCCAAGGGGCTCACTGCCAAACACAGCAAGTGCAAATTTGCTTGTTCTGAGGTAACTTATTTAGGACACGTGACCACGGCAGAGGGCATCAAACCCAAGAAGGAGCTTTTGGTTGCCATTCACAATGCGCCTGAACCTAAGAGCAAAGATGAACTACGCTCCTTTTTGGGCCTTGTCGAGTTCTACTCGAAATTTATTGAGAATTTTTCTGCAAAAACATATGAGATGAGACAATTACTCAAAACGAAAAACAAATTTGTGTGGTCAGAAGTGTGCCAAAAGACATTCTGCATGCTTAAAAAAGAGATGTGTTTTGCCCCGCCTTTACAAGGATTTGATCCCTCCTTATGTAACATTGTCACCACTGATGCCAGTGGAAGAGGTTTAGGCGCTTTGCTCACACAGAAAGATTCGAGTGGCACTGAATGTACCATCGCCTTTGCCTCCCGCTCATTGACACCCACAGAAGAAAAGTATTCAGTCATTGAGCGGGAAGCACTGGCATGTGTCTGGGGGTTGCGCATTTCAGGCAGTTTGTATGGGGCAACAAAGTAAATTTGCGAAGTGACAACAAGCCATTGACCAAGGGTTTAACCACTAAGGGGCTGTATGCTGCATCTCCCAGACTGACCAGAATGTCTGTAAGGTTGTTTGATTTTAATTATGAAGTCCAATACGTGCCTGGTACCAAGAATGTGGTTGCAGATTTCCTAAGCCGTATGCCAGTTCTCGTACAAGAATCCAATTACGAATCTGATGATAAATTCTGTTTTGCCAGTATACATGAGGAGGCGCACGGCATATCCTTAGAAGAGTGGAAAAGAGAGCAGAGTAGCGATGCTGTTCTTGGAAAGGTACTTAGCATGCTTTCTAATGGTTGGCCCGAGATGAGGTTTATTGCTAAAGACCTTCATCCCTGCTGGGAAGTAAAACATGAGTTATCTCAGGAAAAAGGGCTCCTCATGAGGAGTGGTAAAATTATCCCTCCCTCCAGGCTCAGACACAGAATCCTTGAAATTTGCCACGAAGGACACTTGGGGATTGGTAAGACCAAGTGCAGAGTTAGGAACTTGTACTGGTGGCCCAGTGTCAACCTTGCCATAGAGAGAACTGTCAGGGATTGCCTGCAATGCTGCAACTCCGACAAAACCCAGGTCACTTTCAGGCCCCCCCTTCTTCCCATCACTTGCCCCACCATGCCCTGGGAAAGGATTGGTATAGATATCATGGGACCTGTCATGGATCGTGGGGAACAAGTGTTTGCTATTGTCCTTATTGATCATTACTCCAAATGGCCGGAGATTGGTTTTGTCAACAAAGCCGATGCCCCCAGCGTGGTAAAATTTCTGGATGAAGTTTTTATCAAAGAAGGGTTGCCCAAATGTATTGTCAGCGACAACGGCCCCCAATTTACTTCTGATTTGTTTGTGAACTATCCAAATAGGAACAAAATTGCCCACAAAACCACATCTGTCTATCACCCAGCTGGTAATGGAGCAGTGGAATGCTTCAACAGCGCGATCAAAAGTATTGTGCAGCTAGCTAATAACAACAATTTGGTGTGGAGTTCTGAAATTTTTAAGACCTTGTGGGCATACTGCATTCAATCAATCAATCAGGGGTTTGTTAAAGCGCGACTACTCACCCGTAAGGGTCTCAAGGCGCTAGGGGTGGGGGGTGCAGGTTCCATCCATCAAGGAGGGGTCTGTCGAAGAGCCAGGTTTTGAGGTTTCTTGCGAAGATGGGGAGCGATGTTGTCTGTCTGAGGTGGAGCGGAAGGGCGTTCCATGCTTTGGCCGCGAGGAAGGAGAAGGAGCGGCCTCCCGATCTGGTCTTTCTGGTGCGGGGGACCACGGCGTAGGAGAGCTGGGCTGATCGTAGGGTCCTTTGGGGTGCGTGGAATTTGAGTCGGCTGTTCAGGTATGCTGGTCCGGTGCCGTGGAGGGCCTTGTGTGCGTGGGTGAGCATCTTGAAGGTGATTCTCGCCTCGACAGGGAGCCAGTGGAGTGTGCGCAGGTGCTGGGAGATGTGGCAGTGTTTTGGCAGGTTGAGGACCAGTCTTGCGACGGCGTTCTGGATGTTCTGTAGCTTGCGGGTGAGGTTTTTGTTTATTCCGGCGTAGAGTGCGTTGCCGTAGTCGAGTCTGCTGGTGACCAGGGCGTGAGTGACGGTCTTTCGGTGTTCGAGGGGATTCATTTGAAGGTCTTACGAAGGAGGCGGAGGGTGTGGAAGCAGGAAGACGAGACAGAGTTGATCTGGCGGTCCATTTTGAGCTCGGAGTCCAGGATGATTCCCAGGTTGCGTGCGTGGTCCGTGGGGGTTGGCGGGTTTCCGAGGGCGGGGGCCACCAGGTGTCGCTCCAGGCATTGGGGTTTGGGCCCATGATGAGTACTTCTGTTTTGTTGGTGTTTAGTTGTAGGCAGCTGTTTTTCATCCATTTGGTGACGGCTTCCATGCCTTCTCGAAAGTTGCGTCTGGCGGTGTTGGGCTCGTTGGATAGGGAGAGGATGAGCTGGGTGTCGTCTGCGTATGACACGATGTTGAGTCCGTAGGTTCTGACGATGGGGGCGAGTGGAGCCATGTAGACGTTGAAGAGCGTCGGGCTGAGGGAGGAGCCCTGGGGGACTCCGCAGGTGGTAGGTGTGGGGTCCGAGAGGAAAGGGGGAGTCTGACCCGCTGCGTCCTGCCGGAGAGGAAGGAGCGGATCCAGTCGAGGGCCTTGTCCTGGATTCCTGCGTCGTAGAGTCTGCGTATTAGGGCGTGCGGTGGGAGACTGTGTCGAACGCCGCTGATAGGTCGAGGAGGATGAGGGCTACTGTTTCTCCTTTGTCCAGTAGGGTGCGGATGTCGTCTGTTGCGGCGAGGAGGGCGGTTTCCGTACTGTGGTTTTTCTGAAGCCGGATTGGGAGGAGTCGAGGATGTTGTGTTCTTCAATGAATGTGGCGAGTTGGCGGTTGATGGCTTTCTCGATGACTTTCGCTGGGAACGGGAGCAGGGAGATGAGTCTGTAGTTTTTGAGGTCGGTGGGGTCCGCTGAGGGTTTCTTTAGGAGGGGGTTGACCTCGGCGTGTTTCCAGTCGTCGGGGAGCGAGGCGGTCGCCAGGGAGCGGTTGATGGTGTGGCGGAGCATGGGTGCGATGGTGTCGGCGGCTCTGTTGAAGATGTGGTGGGGGCAGGGGTCCGTGGGGGCCCCAGAGTGGATTGACTTCATTGTCTTCAGTGTGTCTTCGGTGGTGAGGGCTGTCCAGTCGTCAATCGCTGGTTTCCGGGTGTCGGGGGTGGTTGGTGAGGGTTCAGTGTGTTGGTTGTCTTCGTCGAAGTTGTCGTAGATGCTCTTGATTTTGTGGTGGAAAAAGGTGCTGAGTTTGTCGCAGAGGTCTTGTGAGGGAGGGATGTCGGTAGACTCGCTAGTGGGTTGGGCGAACTCCTTGATGATGCTGAAGAGTTCCTTGCTGTTGTGCGCGTGGGTGGAGATTCTGTCTAAAATCGCTTTTTTCCTTGTTTCTCTGATGAGTTGATGGTGGGCGTTGGTGGCGGCTCTGAAGTTGTTGTGGGCTTCTGTGGATTTGGTGTTCCTCCAGGCCTTTTCGAGGCGGCGGCATGTGCTTCTGGACTCTCGAAGTTCGGTGGTAAACCATCTGGCTTTCTTGGCGCGGGTATTGTTGTTTTTCTTGAGGGGGCTATGGTGTTGGTGCTGTCTGAGATCCATCTATGCAGGGTTCGGGCTGCGGTGTTGGGGTCGTCGTTTTCCGCGATGGTTGGGGTGGAGTTGTTGAGTGAGGAGGTGAGCTGGTCGTCAGTGATTTTGGTCCAGTTTCTTCGTGGAAGCAGGTGCTGGTGTCTGTGGATGGTGGGTGTTCTGAAGGTGAAGTGGACGCAACGATGGTCGGTCCATGGGAGTTCGGTGGTGTGGCTGAAGGTGATGGAGTTTCCTGTAGTGAAGAGGGGGTCGAGGGTGTGTCCTGCTGAGTGCGTGGGCTCGGTCACGATCTGGCGCAGTCCAATGTTGTGGAGGTTGTCCAGGAGGGATGTGGTGTTGGGGTCCAGTTGGTTGTCGAGGTGGAAGTTGAGGTCTCCCAGCAACAGCACTGAACACAGCCCGTTTGAACTGATGAGGGGCAGAACTCCCATGTCTAAGGACAATGTGGGTTGGTTATCTGTTTCCAAAACAGTAGACTGGTCATCCGACCAGGTAAGACACAAGCTAGAAAAAGCCCAATTAGAGTGTAAGGCTCGTTTTGACAAAAAACACAGTTGCAAACCTGTTCATCTGCAAGTTGGTGATGTTGTATGTGTCAAAAAGAGTGGTTTTACAGCCAAGAGGCACAGTAGGTTTTCCCAACCCCTCACTGTAAGCAAAGTTTATTGCAATTCTGCCCTTTTGAGTGATGGTAGAGTTTGGCACCTCTCCATGTTATCGGCATGCAAACCTGGAATTCCCTCATTACCCAGATCTGATGATAGTCAGGAAATGCATGATCCTGTCTCTGTACACACACATATGATGCGCATGTTCCTCCTGGTCAAGGGGAAGATGGTGGGACTATTCTGAGGAGGAAGACAATGCTGTTCATTCTCAGGTTAGTCATCACGACGCCCCCATGTGTTCTGTGGTGCATGCTGCAAGCAATGATGTGTCCCTTCCTCAAAGAACCAGAGTGTGTCGACATGTGGTTCCCCCCAGAAAACTCAATGATTATGTGTGTGAATAACTCATCTGCACTCGCTCAGGCTTAACCTCTGTTCCCCTTCCCCCCCCCTTTCCGTTAAGAGGAAGATGTGTTATGTTCTTCACCTTTTTGTCCCTCCGTACCCACCTCCCTCCTGTCATCAGCTGTGCGTTCTGGAATGTTGACAGACAGCTGATGACTGCAGAGACCGGACGCTCTTTTCGGTTCTCCTCGCTGACCTGATCTGTACATGTGTTGGAAGCTGCATAATAAACTTCACTTTAATTCATCAATCGTGTGGAAGTTATCTTTACAAGTGCAGATGAGTTATTCACACACACACAATCGTTGAGTTTGCGCTTTATAAATCTGCAACAAACAAAAAAAAAATCCGACCACACCTCTGACTCTGCCCACTGATCCAATCCTTGGGTTTGTCCCGCCCTCTGATTCTCCACCCTCAGTTTCCCATTTTTTTCCCCCCACTGATCAAATCACTGTTTACCTCCACCATGTTTAATGAGAATGTAAAGATAAAAAACACCTTACTTAACCCTCCTTAAAGACTCAATAAGTTGAAAAGTATGGAAATAGGATTTAAATTACATCATGTGACCCGTCAAAACAAAAATAATATGACTCACAACAGAAGGCAAATATATTTAAAATATCAGCAAATTGCTTCACACTCTGTAGGTATTAAAGATCAAAGAGATCGCCAACCGACAAGTCTACTTTATTTCATTTCACTCCGTTCCGTGAAAGCTTCAAAAACAACGTGTCGCCTTCCTTGGACGGGTTTTAGCGCTGGATAACGCATGAAAGTACCGTAAAAGGATAAAGACGCCGAGAGCCCTTCGCAGGGTTGCGTTTTCAATCAATGACATGAAGGGTCACGATCTTGACTGAAAAAAATATACTGGTTCGACTGCCAGGCTATAGGTGAGGGGCTAGGAGACCGATTACCTCTCCCTTTCGCCTCATCCCTTTCCGCTCTTCCCCGTCCCCCGTACCCTAAATTCTCCTCTTCCACCTCCTCTCTATCCTCAACCCCACCTTCCTCTTCCCTTGCCTCCCAACCTTGTCTCCCTCCCTGACAATTCCTTCCTCGTCTCTCCCTCTGACCTTGCAGTCCCTTGCTTCTCCCTCAATATCCCGCTAGTCAATTCCCCCCACTCCACCTGTTACCTGTCCCCCTACATTCGCCTTGCATAGCCTTCAGTACCTATCTTGCACCATCCTCTCCTTTCTCCCCATTCCTCTGGCCCTCCCCGGACCCCCTGCCCTCCCCTCCTTTACAGCCCCCTTTTCTGTCGGATCCATGCACATTCGGACCCCATCTGTCCCCCCGCCCACCCCGCCCGGGTCAGTTTCGTCTCCCCTCTTCTTCCCTTACCTCCGGCCTTCTTCTATCCCCCTCCTACTCCACAACTTCCTCCTCGGACGTATGCCCTCTTCTCTTCCCCTCTGTTCAACTCCAGTAAAAAAATTCTCTTCCCACCACTGTTTCACCTTCCACTCCCTCTGTTCACCATCGCTCCTCACCCTCTTCCCTTGCTCCCCGACCCCCACCCATTCCCCCACCTCTCCCCTCCCTCCCTCACCCTCTGCACTCCCTCACTTATCCCATTCCACCACCCCGCCCCGTCCTCCCTCACCCTCTGCACTCCATTTCATATCCTGCTCCTCCAGCCCGCCCTGTCCTCCCTTACCTTCTGCTCCACCGCCCTCTACTCGTTCCCCCACCCCTCCCTGTCCTCCCTCACCCTCTGCACTCCCTTCTTTATCCATCGAGCCACCTAACACTCCATGCTCAGCTCTCCTCTCTCTGGAAAATAAACTGGACTCTCTCATCTATTCCATCTCCCAGCTGGTAACGTCCATCTCACGTTTAAGCGCCAAGTTATCCCCTGTCCCTTACACCCTCCCGAGGAGTCCCTTGCTCGCACGCCCCAATAAAACCAATCACAGTCTGCCCTCTGCAGACATCACCAACTTACGGGCCAGCCTCAAGACCACCAACGTCACTCCCTCTCCGCCCTCCTCTCCTAAGAATTTTACGCAGTTTCCTATTCAGGTCATCTCCTCTGTCAGACCTCACCAACCTCCCTCTTCCCAGGCTCCCTCATTCAAGAATCTTATCCCTATCTCCCTGAACAACCCTAACACCCCCTTCACCAAAACATCTGCGTCAGAGCTGCACTGTTTGCTCCACAACTGCAGATCTGCAGTCAAACACAAAGTAGAAATCTCTGATACTATCACTCACCAAAATCTTGACATGATCTTCCTCACTGAGACCTGGTTTAATGACTCCTCTCATACTTTGTTTGATCTGTTGGTACCCACTGACTATTCTATCCTCAGAAATGACAGAGCAGACAAAATTGGAGGAGGTGTCGCTATCATTTTCAGAAACTCCCTTCAAATTAAAGCGGTCCCAACCACCCTCTTCCGTACATTCGAATGCCTTTCCCTAGAACTTCAAATACATCACGGCTCACCCTTTAGACTCCATGCCATCTACCACCCGCCTGGTTACTGCTCTTCCTTTGTGGAGGAACTGTCTGACTTCATCAGTGACCAACTCTCTCAAAGTGACAGACAGATATTCCTGGGTGACTTTAATCTCCACTGGGGCTCCTTGGAAGACTCGGCTGCCAACAAGCTTGCCTCCTTTCTCTCAGCCAATGATCTCCTCCAACATTGCTCGGAAACCACACATTCTAAGGGCTCTATTCTGGACCTTGTCATATCCAAAGAAGACCTGCTGACCACTGCTCCCCCATCCATGTAGACTGGTCTGACCACCTCCTCATTCCCTTCCGCTTTCACCTATCGCACATTATAACTCTCGGCCAACCTAAAAGAGCTACCACCTGGTTCCGTAACACTAAGAACATTGATCTTGACACTTTCAGTGATTCCGCTATGCGGGCACTTCCCAGACTAGACCCTAGCGTGGATGTCAACGTTCTCACTTCTCAGTGCCTCTCAGTACTAGCAGCTGAAATCGACATTGTTGCTCCTCTCCAAAGCAAAAGGAAAAGACCCACCCCCTCAGCACCTTGGTTCAATAAAGCGCTCTACGTTGAAAGGAAAAACCTTAGATTCCTGGAGAAGCATTGGAGAAAATCTCCTTCCTCCTCCAATCTCTCTCTTCTACGCTCAGCAAGATCCAAATATCACAATCACATCTTCCTTGAAAAAGCATCACATTTCAGATCCCTCCTTGACTCGGCTAAAAACAGACCCAAAAACTTTTTGACCTCTTCAAAAACCCAAACTGTTCTCCTCCAACCATTAAGCCTGAGGATTCCTCGAAGAAAGCAGCAGATTTCGCTATATTCTTCGATGAAAAGGTCAAAACTCTGGTGGATCAGGTCGCCCAACCCCACCCCATGGAGGAGCGGAAATCCTTGGTCACCTGGCAGAACTTTGACGTCATCTCGGAAGATGACCTCCTCAAATGCATCCGCGAAACTAAACCCTCCAACCATTCCTCCGACCCCATCCCTAGCGACATCGCCATCGATTTCTATACCTATACTCTCTCTTACTGGACCAGGCTAGTCAATCTCTTCCTCAGTCAAGGCTCCCTCCCGGTTATCCTCAAATCAGGTCAGGTCACCCCTCTTCTAAAAAACCCTCCGCGGATGCGAACTGACCTCAACAACTTCCGCCCTATCTCCAACCTCCCTTTTCTGTCGAAAATCACCGAAAAATGTGTCGCGAAACAACTTTCCTCACATATCTTGGAAAATAACCTCCTTGACGTCTTCCAGTCGGGCTTCATCCAAAATTGCAGCACTGAAACAGCCCTGCTGCATGTGATTGACGATGCGCTGCATATACTCGACGCCGGGGATTCATGTCTTCTGATTCTTCTAGACCTCTCTGCAGCCTTTGACACGGTTAATCATAGCACCCTCCTCAACACTCTTCAACAGAGAATGGGTCTGGACGGCACTGTGCTCAAATGGTTTGCCTCTTTCCTCTCGGACAGATCCCAAATGATCAAGATAGGGAACAGTCTCTCATCTCCCATGGCCGTAGGTCAGGGCGTCCCTCAAGGTTCTATCCTGGCTCCCACCTTGTTTAATCTCTACCTGGAACCTTTAGGGAACCTCCTAAGCAAATCTGGGATCCTTTACCATCTGTATGCGGACGACACGCAAATCTACCTTAAGGTGTCCTCTGCACACGATCTCTCCCTACTCAATTCTACCCTCAACTCTATTCACAACTGGATGTCAGCTCACCAACTCATTCTGAATCCCGCCAAAACTGAATTCCTCCTCCTCTCTACCTCTCTCTCACCTCCTCCTGTTCAATCTTGGATGGATCAGCTGAACCTTCTCAACAACAAACCCATCATTGTTGACAGCGCTAAATCCCTAGGTGTCATTCTCGACAAAAGACTCAACCTAATCGCCCACATCAACTCTATTGCCAAGAATGCACGGTACCAGCTGCGCCTTCTGTGGGGGATCCGTCGGTTCTTCCCGGAGAAAGACTTAAAAACCTTGGTACAATCTCTGGTTCTCTCAAGACTGGATTACTGCAATTCTCTTCTGACTGGCCTACCCAAATCCCACCTCTCCCCTCTCAAATCCATCCTCCATTCAGCAGCTCGCTTCATTTCAGGGTCTAAACGAAGCGACCACATCACTCCTATCCTGTCCTCTCTGCGATGGCTTCCGATCGAGGCAAGATCTATTTACAAAACTGCCTGCATCACACACAAAGCCTTACACACGTCCTCCCCTTGTTACCTGGCGAATAAATTGAAATTGTCCGGTGGCTCTCGCCCTTCTCGCAATGCGGAAAAGCTTCTGCTTGAGCCCCCGTCTTCAAAAGAGAAAGATCGATGGCTCAATCCTTCTCGGGCAATGCGGTAAGAATCTGGAACTCGCTTCCCCACTGCTCCGTGCCACCTCCTCTACCCGGATCTTCAAAGCTGACCTCAAGTCTCTTCTATTCCAAAGACACTTCCAGAACTAATACGTTCGGTCTTAGGCCCCTCTAGGAAGTTCGCCCGTCAGTTTAAAGTTGTACTTTTGTCTGTTCATTCCTTACTTTGTGTGTTGTGTTGGTTTTTATGTGCGTGTTCCCCCAGGTTAAGTCCCCTGTGAAGTCACGCCCTCTCTACTACCTCTAGGAAGCTCTTCCATGATAGGAATTATGTATTCCAAGCCTATAGAAGGGCCTTCTCAGTGTGCTTTGAGTTACTGCCACTTATTACAGTATTATGCCTTTAGTGGTATTTTGTACCCCATGTATCATATATTTTGTACCCCATGTACCCCCTGCTGAATTCACGCCCTCTCTACTACCTCAAGGAAGTTCTTCCACTATAGGAAATTCTGTACTCCAAGCCTATAGAAGTGCCTTCCCAGTGTGTCATGTGTGACTGCCACTTATTGCAGCATTATACCTCCATTTGTATGTGGTATCCCTTGTTTCATGCACATCTGTCACTTTTTCCTATTGGAACTTATTCCTCTTTTTGTATTTGGTTTGTTTGTTTTTGCACAATTGTCACTTTTCTTCATGCAATGTAACGCTTGCCTTTGTATTATGCTCATTTGTATCCTCCTCCTTATGTAATGTTGCTAATCCTGTTGTGAAGCGCTCTGACACCCTCGGGTAAAGTCCGCGCTATATAAAAATGCATAAATAAATAAATAAATAAATAAATACAGTCGGGGTGGGGAGATGCAGAAAAAGACGACGTGTCCCGTCACAACAAAAGAGCGCCGCGTGCCAGCTAAGGCAGACGGCGCGCACCTCATGTTTACCACAGCTCGCGGCGAGCGCCCGCACGTGCCCCCCTCGCGCCTCGTGGCCACTAGGCAGACGGCGCGCGCCTGTTGTTCTGTGTCTGACGTAAAAGAAAGTGAGCAAACCTTCTTGCCCGCACATTCATTACGTAGTCCGATCCCAGCTGTCACCATAGAAAAGTGCTGTGACGGACCGCCAGGTGGCCCAACCGCAGCACAGCTCTACGGTTACGTCATTGTTTTGACTTGCTGGCCCGCCCAGAGCAGACACGTGCTCATCGGACTCTATCGGGGAGATGGGAAGGGGTGGAGCTAAGACTGACGACTACTTCCAACCCACCTCCCCTCCCTCTCTCAATTTTCCCTTTGTTGTCTCGGGAAGGCCGCACGTGCTTTTCCCTCCCCCGCCTTTTCATTGGTCAAGTCTGCCTGGCAATACAACTCTGATTGGTAGATGGAAACTTGGTAAGCGCGTCCACGAGGATACCTCATCGCCAAATGAGGAGGCTCATCAGCAAGAGATGACGCCAAGACTCTTGTAAGGACGCGCGCGCGTGGACGAGTCTGATTGTGCATGGCCAATCAGCGGCATCATTTGAAGTGAGCGTCCAGTCCGGGGTATCCTATTGGTCAGTAGCTGGGCGCTCGGCCGCGCGCGCGCTGACAGTTGAAACCGCCGTTTCTCCTCAGAGAGTCAGAAACAAAAACAAAGAAGACATCGAAGGAGGTGGCGTCGTACTGGGCTTCGGGACTAGAATGTATCGCTCCATCTTCACCGCCGATAAGAGGAAAAGCAGACCGGTGCGTAACACGGCCTGGGGCGCGTGACCCTCGCAGGAACCTTAGCCCGAACAATAACACCAGAGCTGCCTGGGAGATCGAGGCTTCGGTGGTTTGGTAGAAGAAAGGCTGTTGAGGGGGGTGAATGGGCCCCAGATCTGAGCAGCGCTGCCGTCGACCTCTTCGGTCCCCGGAGCAGCCAGGTCCTTGCGAGGAGGAAGAGGATGGTGTGAGGGGACCCGGCGCCCGGAGAGAAGTGTGAAGGGAAGGAACCGCGGGTGAGTGCGGGGCTCTCTGGTGGCGAGGGTGGTAGCGAGCAATGGAGGGGCGAATGGCTCTCGGGGTGCGGGGGCAGTGATGGGCGAGTGCAGACAGAAAGGTATGTGGGGCTCTGAAAGGGTAAGTGTGGAGAACGGGACGAGGATGGAGCCGTACTGCTCCGGGTCTGCAGAGCCGAACTATGTGACATTGGACAGTTCTTTGAGGAGTTTGTCAGTGAGGGTACGCGAGGCATCTTGGAGGTGTATTAGGGAGTTTGTGTTCTGCGGAGGCTGAGTGAGGGGGTCTCCAGCATCCTTGTGTTACGTTTTGCCGCTTCAGCGTCGAGTTACAAGCACCACTGGTGCTTCCTGATTCTGTGAAGATTGCGTTGGTCTTTCGAGTCCTGTGATGCACAGTGGCTTACCGTGTACAGGAGTAACAGATTGTGGCCGTCATCAGGGACCCGTGTCTGGTGCTGTTTGCGTCTGTTCCCCAGTCTGGCCTCGCCAGGACGGCTTAGCTACACGACATCAGGCGCCCCCCTCCTCAAGAGCTGCCCCTTGCTTCCTACCGCCGCCAGCCCACTGCCCAGCACTGTCCGTATTTGGTCCAGAGACTAAGTTGACTTCCAGCTTCCACCCCATGCAGTGTGGTGAGGGTGAACCTCCTCGCAGAGGGTGCTTGAAGGATTCCCTCCATGGATGCTTGTGCTCCAGTGGACGTAATTGCTTCTTGTGTGCACTCACTCGCCAAGAGGTCCGCGGCCAGGCTCCTGTGCAGTGGCAGATCATTCCGGGGAGCCCTCCGAGGCTCCTTCGGGGTCCTGCTCAGGCTAGAGCTGTGAGATGGGCGAACGGTGACCGCGTGCTGCCCTTTCCCTCTTGGTAGTTTTTCGGTGCAGTGAGCTCGCAGCCATGGCACAGATTTGTAGGTGCAACCAGTGTGGAAGTGTCGAGAAGCAAGACCGGCGGCGCTGCACGAAGATCTGCTTGTTTTCTCGAACAGAAGCCTCTTACATGCAGCGCAAAGGGATCTGCGGGTCACTGCGCCAACAACTACTGACCGCATCTGGTTAGTGTTTGCGCGTCGAGATCCTCGAACGTCACTGCTCTGTGCCCGCTGAAACAAAGCATTGCACCACAGACCGTGCCAAGACTGTCAGTATAAACTCTGAATCTGCACAGCAATCCAGAGACCTCGTGCTACTCGCCTGTCTTCAGTTGTGGTTTGCAGCCCACCCTGCCATGCTAGCCTGAGCTCAATGCCTTGTCCTGCGGGACCTACCGAGCTGGCATGACCTCACTGTCTGAGCCTGCAGGACCTACCAAGCTTAGTACCTCCTCCTGCGGAACCTACAGAGCTAGCCTGAACTCATTGCCTCGTCCTGCCTAGAACAGCGTCTTGGGTGGCAGGCTGCTAGCACACCAGAGGCTGGTAGGTTTTCAGGGGGCACTTCTACAGTGCCCTATGGGTGCATGTATTGGTAAAGCCAACTCTGGCATCGGTTTGCCAAAATGAGATGTTTTATACCTAACATCTCTATTTTCAGTGAAGTCATCATGTAGCTGGGGAACTTGTTTTTACCAGTGTCCAGCACATGTTCTAAAATGGCTTCCTGGTCACTTGTACTGGCAGTAATGGAACTGACCAGCACTGGGGCATATCTGCTCATGCAGGTATGCCCTCACATGTAGTACTCAGCACCCTGCCTTAGGGCTGTCAGGCCTGCTGTAGGGTTGACGTACAGGTAGTACATGCAGTGGTAGGACATGGCAGACAGAGATGTGTGCCATGTTGTGGTTTCATTTTAGTCTACACCAAGACACGCAGCCTGCAATGGCAGTCTTGCATGTTCTTGGTGAGGGGTCCCTTCGGGTAGCACAGTTAATGCTGCAGCCCTTAGGGGCCCTCTTTAGTACCTCATGCCCTAGGTACCAGGGTACTATTTACAAGGGACTTACAGAGGGTGCTAAAGGTTTTGCCAATTGGGGGAACAATTATACAGTTTTGGGAAAGAGATCTGGCACTGGGGACCTGGTTAGTATGAGCCCTGTACACTTTCAGTTGAAATCACATCAGTTACCAGGCAAAAAGTGGGGGTGACCATGTCAAAAAGTGGCACTTTACTACATAACCCACCCATAATCCCCCCCCCCCCACAAAAGCGGATGAAACTAACCTATTCCTAAGAGTCTTCATCTTCTAAGTAGAAGAACCTGTAAAGGCCTTATGCATTGTCATGGTCAGTCCCAAGTCAGTGTTCCACTGTAAAGCCCATTCGGGATATGGACCACCTCGAGTTTAGGATTTTCACCTTTCATTTGCATTAACCATCTGAGAGGTCTGTGGTCAGTTTGAACAAGGAAATGAGTGTTGGCCCCTGCTTCTTCAGGGACCAGACCATTGCAAAGGCTTCCCTTTCAGTGGCACTCCAATGCTGTTCTCTGGGGAGAAGCCTCCTGCTAATGAAAGCAACAGGTTGGTCATGGCCCTCATCATTGATTTGGGATAGGACCTCTCCTATCCTGTGTTCAGAGGCATCTGTTTGCACTATGAACTGCTTGGCATAATCTGGAGCTTTTAGAATGGGGGCTGAGCACATTACTTCCTTCAGGGAGTCAAAAGCCTTTTGACAGTCCTTGGTCCAGTTTACATTCTTGGGCATCTTCTTGGTGGTCAGTTCTGTAAGGGGGTCAGAATGGACCCATGTCCCCTCACAAACCTCCTGTAATACCCAGTCAAGCCAAGGAAGGCCCTGACTTGAGTCTGGGTGCTTTGGAGCTACCCAGTCCAGAATTGTCTAGATCTTGGGTTGTCAGGGTTGAACTTGGCCACCACCTACAAGGTGGCCCTAGTATGCAACCGTGCCCTATCTTGCCAAGGTGACTCAGATGATACTGCAAGGAGGAAGTAAAGACAGTAATACCATCAAGATAAGCTGCACTAAAGATCTCCAACCTAGCAAGGACTTTATCCACCAACTCTTGGAAGGTGAGAGGGACATTCTTTAGTCCAAAAGGCATAACAGTAAACTGATAATGCCCATCTGGGGTCGAGAATGCTGATTTCTCTTTTGTTCCAGGGGTCAGACCTATCTGCTAATACCCTGATGTCAGATCAAAAGTACTGAGATTTGGCTGTCCCATACCTGTCAATTCATCAGCCCTAGGAATTGGGTTTGCATCAGTATTGATCACAGCACTGAGGCCCCTATATTCCACACAAAACCTCAACTCTTTCTTTCCACTGGGTGTGAGGTTTGGGGACTAAGACAACTGGGCTGGCCCCGGGGCTTTCAGAGGGTTCAGTGACTCCCAATTGTAGCGACTTGCTTACTTCAGCTTTGCTGCTCTCTTTGACATGATCAGACTGCCTGTAAATTTTGTTTTTGACAAGTAGGCTGTCCCCAGTGTCCACATCATGCGTACACCAGTTGGTCTGACCAGGGGTCAAAAAGAAGAGCTCTGCATATTGATGTAGGACTTGCCTGCAATCAGTCTGCTATTGGGCAGTGCGGGTGTCTGACAAGACCACTCCTTCCACTGACCCATCTTTAGGGTTGTTTGAGAGGAGGTCAGGGAGAGGTTCATTCTCTGCTTCCTGATCCTCACCTGTGACCATCAGCGTGGTCGCTTCAGCCCTGTCGTGATAGGGTTTAAGGCGGTTAACATGTATGGCCCTCTTGGGGTTCCTGCAACTACCGAGGTCCCCCAGGTAGGTGAACTCCCCTTTTCTCAATAGGGTAGGCCATTCTGGAACGAAGGTCAAGCACAGAATCCACAATGTCCTGTTTAGGCTTTTTAAGAGGCCTCTCCCATCCTTCCTTTACAAGACACAATGGCCCCCTTACAGAATGATCAAACAGAAGTTCAAAGGGGAAAACCCTACTCTTTTCTATGGGACTTCCCTGTAGGCGAAAAGCAGACATGGCAGTAAGACATCCCATCTCCTTTTGATTTTTTTCAGAGAGTCCACCAATCATACCTTTTATAGTCTTGTTGAATCTCTCAACAAGGCCATTTGTTTGTGGGTGATATGGGGTAGTGAACTTGTAAGTCAAACCACATTCAGCCCACATGTGTTTCAGGTAACCAGACGTGAAGTTTGTTTGTCTGTCTGACACCACCTCCTTTGGAAAACCCACTCTGGTAAAGGTACCAATGAGAGCTCTAGCTACTGCAGGAATTGTAGTAGTCCTTCGGGTAATTGCTTCAGGATACCTGGTAGCATGATCCACTAATACCAGTATAAATCTGTTTCCTGGGGCTGTTTGAGGGTCAAAGGGACCGACCATGTCAATACCTATACTTTCAAAGGGAGCTCCAACCACTGGAAGTGGAATTATGGGGCTTTGGGTTGCCACCTGTTTTGCTACTGGCTTGACAGTTGGCACAAGAGTTTCAAAACTCCTTCACCTTCTGGGACATACCTGGCCAGTAGATGTGAGTTACCAACCTACTCAAAGTTTTAGTCTGGCCAAGATGCCCAGCTAGGGGTATGTCATGGGCCAGTGTGAGAAGAAACTCTAAACAGCTGAGGCACTACCACTCTCCATAGTGGCACCAGGTGTGGGGTCTCTGGCCTCAGTGTAAAGAAGTCCCTTCTCCCAATAGGTCTTGTGGGAGCCACTAACATTTCCCTTTTCCTGATCAGCAGCTTGCTGTCTCAGGCTTTCAAGAGTGGGGCATGTCCTCTGCCCCAGGCACAGAGCTTCCCTAGAGGGTCCCCCTGGGCCCAAGAGCTCTGCCTCTAAGGGCAAGAAGTATCCGCAAACAAATTCGAGCACTCAGATGTTTAAGAAAACAGTCATAAATACAGTAATCTCGAAGTAATAGTCCACTTTAATCCAAATTTTCAGTTCAGGCCCAAATCTTCACACTAGGCTTGTGGTGAAAATCACTGCCAGTTCGTATTCCAAAGAAGAAACAATCCAATATAGCTTTCCAAACGAAAGACAGATAATATAATCGGCATAAAGCTTGTCAGCCAACACGTGTTTCGTCGGTAGGTCAGTAACACCTCGACTTCTTCAGGGCTGGTACATCGGTGTGTGTGTGTGTATTCATCCATATAATGAATGTCGGGTATGTTAGGCACAATATTGCAAGAATCCAATGGATGTCAAAGGTAACCAGAGTCCGTTATCCGGCGAGACATTCCAGCAAGGAGAGTACTCCTCGTGTTCTGATAGATAGCGTGGACCAAGGTCCTGGGGCTCAGTTCCCTCTGGGGCTGACATGTCTTCTCCCTGAGGAGAGGGAACCTGATCTGGTATCTGTTTAGAAGTTGGTTTCCAAGTCTTCTTGCCCTTTTTCATACAAGGTTGGGTCATTATCCCAGGCTCCAACTCTTCTTGTTCACCCTGGGCTCTACACTATGCTCAGGTATACCTGAATGGGTATGTGTGAAAACCAATCGTTGCTGCATGGGGTTTTCTTTCAACCTCAGCCTGTGCTGAGGACTCCAGATCATAGCCTAGCAGACACTACAGAAATTGCAGAAGATACCACCAGTAACCTCTACCCATTCTGAGGATCCAATCGCTATGGGATGTACCTTAGCTTGATTGATTATCAGCATTGAGGACTGTATAGGTCTCACCAGTCAAGTATTGTTCTTAGGACCCTAGTGACTAAGCCACCATGGTGACACTGACACTAGTGTCCCTCAGTGCCGCAACCCTAAATCCATTTATATTTGACTGTTGTCTGTATCTCTTCAGATTACTTGGCCAGACAGCCAGGGCATCTGCATCCACCGTCACCCTCTGAGACTAGCGTTGCCTCCGCGAGCTCTCAAACATGGTCAGGGCTCACCTGAGATCCCATCTGGAGACTCACTATTTGCATTTACTGCAGGAGAAGCAGATATGTTCTTATTGTTGGGACAGCACAGGTCTCCAGTATGGTGTCCAAGAGATCCCATCTGGAGACTCACTATTTGCATTTACTGCAGGAGAAGCAGATATGTTCTTATTGTTGGGACAGCACAGGTCTCCAGTATGGTGTCCAAGAGCCTTACAGTCATGACACCATGCCTTTTTGGGATTCCAGTTCTTACCCTGGTGCCCTTAGTCTGTGTAGAGTTTCTGGGCCCACCCTCCTGAACATGTTTTTGGGGCCTTTAGAAGACTCTTTGTTTTTATCTTTTTCTTGATCGCCATCTTTCCCTTGGGGTGGGGGAGGGGCTTCTTGGTCTCTTTCTTTTTGTCACCCCTACCAGTGGTAGTTGTTGGTCACCCTTGTTTTGACCCAGTGGTCGGCCTTCTTCACCAGCTCTTGAGGAGAAAGTGGACCTAGGTCTACCAGGTAGTGATGTAATTTCTCTCTATCACAATTACTCAACAGATGCTCTTTCATCACTAAATTGTAAAGCCCATCATAATCATGCGCATTGTTACCTTTAAACAATTCACCTACTGTTTTTCCTGAAAAGTCTACAAAATCTACTCAAGACTGACCGGGTTTTTCGAGTCTTCTTGATCATGTATTCCTCAGTGGTGAATCCAAAGCCCTAAATCAGACCCCTCATTGGCGTCATTCAGTGTCAGGAGCATATCCCTGTACTTTCCTGACAAAAGCTTCCAGGGTAAAGAGCCCCAATACTTTTTATTGAGTTCCCTCAGTTGACAATCCCTCTCAAAGGCTGTAAACCATTTGGTGATATCATCGCCCTTCGAGTATTTTGGGACAAACCCTTTGGGGATTTTAGAGTCAAAACCTTCTACTCTAGTTGTAATTTTGCTGTCACCAGAGATGGGTCCTAGACCCATCCCAATTCTTTCCTTTCCTAGAGATAGAAGTTTAACCTCCAATGATATCATCCTGGCTAGTTTCTCAAGATCTGCACCTTCAGGGTCTGTGTTCTGAGACACTACTAGGAGTGTTCCCAGTGATATTGCTTTCTGAAGAGTTTGCGGTGAAACCAGTCTCAACCCCCCAGTGGGGGGACTTTTATTTGCCAAGAACTTGTTATTTTCTGCCAACAACTGCTGCAGATAAGCTTTTGTGGGTTTAGGTCCCTTGGAAGTTTTCCTTGCCTTACAGAGCTCCTCAAGTTGGTCTACTCTACAGTGCTTATAGGGAGCCAGGTTGAGTTGCTGGGAGCTCCCATCTACAGACATGATTTTTAAAGTTGTTGAGAACTTTTTAAGAACTTACAAAAAATGCTTAGTACTGTTAAAGGCCTGACTACTTTACTACTCTTTAAATTCTAAACAGTTTTGCGAAGGGACTTAACCAAGGCCCTATCAGCTATTTTAAAGCACTTTAGAAAAATCGAAAATAATGTTTTTAGCTAGAGATAATTATGGGTTGCTCTGTCTAATCACTTATCAACCAAGTGGTACATACAGCAAATGTCGAGTTTTCTATCCCACTGCTGCCACCAATGTAGGAAGCTGGCTCTTTATTCATACAATGTGCACAGCCTGGGAGTTCTGGCACTGCCTTTAGTGGCATGGCTTTGGTGCCCCATCCACGGAAGGACCCAGAGACCTCTGTTGTGTTCTGTATGTGCACAGCCTGGGAGTGCTGGCACTGCCTTTAGTGGCATGGCTTTGGTGCCGCATCCACGGAAGGGCCCAGAGACCTCTCTGTTGTGTTCTGTATGTGCACAGCCTGGGAGTGCTGGCACTGCCTTTAGTGGCATGGCTTTGGTGCCGCATCCACGGAAGGGCCCAGAGACCTCTCTGTTGTGTTCTGTATGTGCACAGCCTGGGAGTGCTGGCACTGCCTTTAGTGGCATGGCTTTGGTGCCGCATCCACGGAAGGACCCCAAGAACGGTCTGTGTTCTGTATGTGCACAGCCTGGGAGTGCTGGCACTGCCTTTAGTGGCATGGCTTTGGTGCCGCATCCACGGAAGGACCCCAAGAACGGTCTGTGTTCTGTATGTGCACAGCCTGGGAGTGCTGGCACTGCCTTTAGTGGCATGGCTGTTGTGCCGCATCCACCGAAGGACCAGAGACCTCTCTTGTGTTCTGTATGTGTACAGCTTGGGAGTGCTGGCACTGCAGCTGGTGGCATGGCTTTGGTGCCGCGCCACGCAGGGGCCCAGAGACCTGTATGTGCACAGCCTAGGAGTGCTGGCACTACCGCTGGTGGGTGGCTTTTGTGCCCGCCGCGGAAGGGCCCCGAGACCTCTCTGTTGTGTTCTGCGGGAGTCAGGGGCCTGTTCGGGTGGCTCTGATCCGTCCTGCTTACGGAGTGCGTTCGATCCATTTTGTTCTTGGGGTGCCCTCCTCCGGCGATCTGCGGAGGGGTCGGGCGGGGATACGGCTCTCCTCCGCTGCCGCCCCGCAGCAGAAGACCAGGTGGTGGAGGGGCCCTCGGCTCAGGACCGCGGGAGGCGGAGCAGCGGTCGCGCCCCCAAGGGTTGTAGCGGCGGGGTTGGCTCTATTTTTAGAGCCGCTCTGAACGCATACTACGGAGCTGGCTCGGGGAGGGAGGGACTGGGCATGCCCAGGCAAGCCGGGGTGCAGTGGGACTGCGGCGAGTCCCGCGGCGGCCTCCTCCTCGGAGGTCGGTCGGGGCAGGATCAGTACTGTCACACCCTGTATTGCTCGTCACAGGACCGCGTCCGTCAGTATGGGCGGTATCGCGTCCTCCAGGGTGCCCTTTCAGTACAGTCGCCCCGTGTACTGCACGTCCTTCCGTTTCACATACATCACAGGACCGCGTCCGTCAGTCGGTGCTCGATCGCGTCATTCAGTGTGCCATTTAAGTATTGTCACTCCGTGTGCTTACACTGCGTCCTCCCGTTCTTCACTAACATTACATTCGCGCGTATGACATTCACGGACGCGGCGCAGCCACGTGGTGCTCTGCTTAGTGTAAATACTGGTTCTTTGAGCCCCCAGGGCCGCCCGCATGCGCCGTCTGTGCTAAGGCTCTGCCTGTCGCTGCAGCCGCACTGCTGCTTCGAGCCGAGCGTACTGCACGGGATGAGGTACAGTGGATCTGAAAGAAAGCCTCTGTAATTGTACGGATTTCAAGATTCGTGTCGGACCAGCTGACAGCTCTGCGGGTCGGACCCTGTAAAGGTGTTTGGCTCGTCGTAGCCCGCAGATGGCCGTTTATGCACAAGACTGGTCAATGCCCGCGATGTCTTCTCCCTTTCAGTGCAAGCTTTGTTTACACATTCAGGAGCCAGGCTAGCACCACCCACATCCTTGCTGATTGGTCACTGCTGCTGTTGATATGCACTGCAGATCCCTCACTAGAAGGCAGCACTACCCGAATGTGCACTATATTGTATCATTATAGTGCATTTCCCTCCCGCGATTGGTTCACAGTATGATTTTTTTTTTTTAATGTCACTACGCACTGATGGACAGAAGATTGGTGGGAAAACGAGTCAGATACAGTATTGAATGCGGTTAAATAAGCGCAGTGATTTACTTGTGCCCCAGGCAGACTCATCACGTCATTTTTAATGTGTGCAATCCAGGGCTGGCCTCATGTGGCCCATCGAGCTTGGGTGTCATGCCTGCCTCCAGGCACATTAAGTATACAACACAGTGTTGGATGAAAAGTTTCAATTAACCTCAGCCACTGGTAATCACTCAGGGCCGCATCCCAATCCATGGTTCTTTTGCATACCATGCCACCTCAGTTTGGACCCAGCTATGTGCAAATCAGTCTTGACCCTGCTCCAGTGGGAACAGTCCAGCCCGAATTACCAAGCCAGGTCCTTGTTGAACCGGCGCACAAGCAACCCAGGATCGCTTTCGCCCTAGTTATGGGCTCATCAGCCTGGTGCCGCTTGGTTCTAGTGACAGTGTGCACCCACCCACGTCTGAGTATATCCATCCCACTTAGGGCGACACAAAAAGTATACATAACAGCAGGGTCTAGACTGGTTTGCATATGGCTGGGTCCAAACTTAGGTGGCATAGTGGGCAAAAAAAACGATGGATTGGGATGCAGCCCTAGAGATTGCCAGTGCCTGAGATTAATTCCAGCATTCCATCAGTCACCTTGTTGTTTTTTATTTGTTGCCCTAAGTGCGTTGTGTATACCCAGACGTGGGTCCTAGGCTTACTGTGCCACTGGAACCAACTTCTACTTGGCTGAAGAGCCCTAACTAAGGCGAAACCTGTCCTAGGTTGCTTGTGTTCGGGGAGGGCCTGACTTGCGAGTTCGGGCTGGATTGTTCTCATCAAGAGCAGGGTCAAGACTGATTTGCATATGGCTGAGTCCAAACTGAGGTGGCATGGTGGGCAAAAAACTATGGCTTGGGATGTGGCCTGAGTGATTGCCAGTGGCTAAGTTAATTGAAGTATTCCATCCATTGAGTTGTTTTTGCATTTGGCTCCAGACACATCTAGCCTGTGATAAAGATGCAGACGCAAGGTACCAGTTGTATATCCTTTTAACTGAACATGCATGATGGCCCTAGTTAAAACTCGTGGCACTTTCTTTATCTCATATCCAGACACTGTCTTAACAGCAACTAGACGGCGCACGGTGTAGAGACAACCTTCTCTGTCAGGTTTAACCAGGTGACGTGTGGCGTCGAGACACACCACAGCTCCTTCGACATCAACCAGGCGACGTTCAGTGTCTAGGCATATGCCTCTGTCGACATCAACCAGGTGATGCTCAACGTCGAGGCACACATATCCGTTGGTGGCAACCAGGTGCCGTCTGACGTCAAGGTGCACATCTTCCAGACAGTCCCCATCACCGGTGGCGAGGTGCCAGTTGACATTGTGGCCTCATTCCTCGCCTGCAAATTTGCCTACAAAACTCTCTCCGGAAAGGGCTCAGACTACCTCCTCAAGAGCCTCTTCACATTCTTCTAGGCGAGGACAAAGAGCCAGCCTTAACTCACAGACTTCTATTCACCTCTCCCCAAGGTGGCTAGAAAGTGTTCGCAAATAGTCCTTTCCACGGAGCCCAGGTTCGCAGTATTGGTGCACATACCTTTGCAGTCTCCTCCACGGACCCCACCTTTATCAGCCAAGACTCCTCTAGCTCGTTTGGCAGATGCCACCTCTCTGCTCGCATCACGGTCCAGGTTACCTAGGGATGCCACTCCAAGGTAGGAGCAGAACCAGGTCGCGGAGTAGGTCTCACTGCAGGGACAGACCAAGAGCTACTATGCCTGTCCGAACATCTCAAAGGCCTAGATCACGCTACAGCAATAACAGATCTCCTACATGGTTTACGTCTACACATTCATCAAAGAGGGATTATTCACCAACACTTACGGATACTCCACCAGTGAGAATATCCCCAGTAGACTATCTTTATACCTTCAATGAGGTATTAGTGTATAACATCGAAAGTTCCTGCGTTTCAAAGTGGCATCCAAACATTACCAGTACAAGGTTTTACCCGTCTTCCTGAAATTGTCCACACACACATTCACGAAGTGCATGGCTGTTGTAGCAGCAGCCTTACGAAAGAAGAAAATATTAGTCTACCCAAACTTGGATAACTGGCTGGTTAAAAGCTCCTCTCCAAAGCAAGCAAAGGAACACTACCGCATCTGCATCGAGACACTTCGATCTCTTGGTCTCCACATCAACATCGAGAACTCATTCCAGATTCCAACTCAAAGGCTACACTATCAAGGTGCGCCCCTGGACGCAAAAGTGTATTCTTCAGAGGAGAGACTGTCCTCAATTGCTCGGAAGTGTGCCAAGCTCCTGCACACTCCACACCCATCAGCCAGACAGATGGCATGTCTTCTAGGGTCAATGGCCTCGTGTATTTTTCTTGTAGCCAATGCCAGACTGCGCATGAGACCGTTACAACAGAATCTGGAAGATCTGTGGAACCAATTCACGGATGATTGAGACAACAAGCTCACTCTATCTCAGGCTGCAAAAGCATCCCTACCATGGTGGTCTCATCGACAAAATCCAATTGATGTTCCTTTCCACCAGAGTACTCTAACGCAGATGCTCATAACGGATGCCTCTCTTCAGGGGTGGGGTGCTCATTTGGGTACCCTGCAGAACCTGTGGTCGACCAAGGAGCAAAAATACCATATCAACATGCTGGAGCTGCAGACGGCCCATCTAGCCCTAAATTCTTTTACCCATCCATTCAAACCAGTTCATTTCTAGTACAAACGGACAACATGAACACAATGCACTATTTGAATACACAAGGGGGGACTTGCTCCCGTCCTCTATCTCTAATGTATTTGACATATGGCCAGTTTGCAGTAACTTTTCAATATCTGTGGACTTGATCAGTAAAAGTTTATTTCAAATAAATAGTCATGCATAAAAACTGTTGACAAACAAATCGGTAAGAGAAATGAAAAGCACCAAATATAAGAATAACAAGCATAGAATAAAAAAAAAAAAAAAAATCCTGTAGAGGTCATCATTTTTAGACCGTTCAAAGCGTTCCTGCACGTACAGTGGCTGTTAAAACAAGCATTGAAAATGCAATAGGTCTCGCCTTTGATTAAGTTAAAGCCATTTGATTTGCTAATGGTATTGTATAGCAAAGTAAATGGCTTTAACTTAATGAAAGGCGAGACCTATTGCATTTTTAATGCTTGCTTGTTTATTCTTTGTTGACTTGTGTTCTTCTTGCTTGAGGCATTACTAAATGCTGTTCACTGTTTCTCAATAAACTCAAACTTTAAAAAAAGACTGTGGATGCAAGGGTCTGTGTAAGTACTAAGCCAGATAACTATTTAAATATCTGTTTTTACTTCATTTCCCATAGTGCGGGTGGAGGTCGCAATGCTCAGGTTGGGGGTCTGAATGCTGAGGTGGGGGGCTGGGGTTGTGAATGACAGGATGGGGTTCATATGCTCAGGGCGGGGGCTCAAACGCTTAGGGTGGTCTCTGAACTCTCAGGGGGACACAGATGGGGTCCCGGGGTTGGGGGAGAAGGGGGTGGTACCAACGCTGAAGGTGATGGGGTTCTCGTGCCCAGCAGCACTCGGGGTGGAGGGCCCTTTAATTCTCAGCGAGGGGGAGTGTGTTGGAAGCGGGGAGGGGGGGAGCACGGAGTCGACGGGTCCAGCTCCCCGGACAAGTTTCCGAATTGTCAAATAATGTTATTTTCTAAGTGAAAGCAAGGGACGGTCAATAGCCCGCGCAGACGAGGGCGGCCAGTATTTCATGTCCGGGGGGAGCGGATGAGGCCCAGACTACCCCTCCTCCCCTCCCCCCACACCGCAGCAGACTCCGTTTCTCTGTGCTTTCTCTTCTCTCTGTGGCTCTTTCTCATTGTGTCTCTTTCTCTCAGTTGTTCACCTTCCTTCCTTCTATTTCGCGGTGTGTTTCTCTGTCTGCACCCCCACCGTCATTCACCGCTCTCTTTATAAGTTATTTCTCAGTGCCCTTCTGTTCTCTCTCCCGCATGACGCTCCAGCCCTCCCTTTTTAGGTCTCGTGCCTAGCGTTGCAGTGCGCAGCACTGCTCGCGCAGCGCGAGACCTCTTGTATGGGCTTCTGAAAGCTAACCACACGCTCGTGCGTGTGGTTTTGCTTTCGCAAGCTGGTATTGGCTGTAGCGTGCTTTAAAAAAAAAAAAAAAAAAACCGGCACGCAATTGGGCAAAGGCGGGCGCATGTCCCGCCTTTGCTCCGCCCATTCCCGTCCGTGTCTAGGACGCGCATCCGCGCGCGGCACAGACGACAGGCTCCCTCGCCCCCCCCGCTCCTCTGTGGTGCGCGCGCACCACTGGTTTTTCTTAGTGGCCTGAAGTGTACTAAGCTCACAGAGTGGAAGTTTTGCTTTTCATACCGACCTACAATGATCGATGTGACATGTTGGTTTGAGTCCTAAATCTCGACATCCCCAGAAACAAAAGACTTTCCGGCTGCTGGTGGCTTTTGTCTGCTGTAGAAAGGTAGCAGTCAGCGTCCAGTGTGCCGGACCTCTGCTCGGGCCGCAGATGGCGCTGACCTGAAGTATCAAAGCCATATGCTTGCTTCTGGGATGCCCTTTCAAAGGCCTCGAAGGGGTTGCGTTTGTGTTTGGCTATTGACGTTTCTTTACTGGAGGCTCTGCCCTCCACACCAGATAAATAAGACGCCGCAAGGGCTCCGTTTATGCCCCTTTCCCTCATGCCCCTCCCCCAACCATCCCAGCTGTCAGTCAGGCAGGCTCCTCACCCAAAATGCTACCCGACGGACCGAGGCTATGATGCTGAATAGACTCTCATTTCCGCAGTACCAGGCCCCCCTTTTCACAGAGACATCTGCCATGTTTCCACAGCACTTTAAAACACATTTGCTGCAACGGCAGAAACAGGCTGCCAAGGGTTCATATGGGACTGTAAGTAATGCCCCTTTGATATACTAGCGAAATGCCTGCACAAGTGTGCAAAAAGAAACCCCTGTTCAAAATATTCCTTAAAGTATGTTATAAAAGGTTCTAATGGCAGTCTTTAAAATTTATTTATTTCCTTACTTGTTGGACTTCGTTAGTGAAAACTTACACGATGACCAGTACCATAGCAAGGACACCATGTGCCCTTGTGCAAAGCAAAAAAATGGCCCCTTTCACTGTTGTTGGAATAGTAAAATATAGCAATTATCAGGGTTCAATGTGCCCCGGTACCACGACACCTGTTGTGCCAATGGTACTACAAAAGGAATCTTTTGTCTTAAAGATAGCAGACACGTCATTACTCTTTGTTGCAAATCTATTAATATTGACCGTAATCTCTCGCCGTCTAATAGAATGTTTAAACAAAATTCCTTCTGTGTTTGCAGATGGGGCTCTAGGGACCATATAACGATGGGCTCCACTGGGTCAGGGCTGATGATAGCGCCTCCTTTTATGCGTCTGTGGTAAGGTAAAGTGGATTTCTGTAACTCAGTATTTCTGTGATTTAGGGCCTGATTTTCAGTCTGTACAGCTTGGAAACGGTGAGTTGGGGTTGCCTGTTTTTAGGTCTCGGCCTGCACCAGCGCTTGCGCTGGTCTGGCCGAGAGTTTTAGTAAGCGGGTTTTGGAAGTGCAAACCCACTGGCTTTCGGCTGGCGACCAGCTTGCGTTCACGATGACGTGCACCCGCACAGCTGCCATCCATTCCTCGCATCGCTGCCGAGGCGCCATCTGCCTTTCCTACCCCTCCTCCCCCTCCCTCACCAGAGAGCGCGTTTCCATTCCTTGCATTGCTGGCGAGGCGCCATCTGCCTTTCCTCCTCCCCCCCCCCCCTCCCTCACCCCACCTCCCCCTCCCTCACCAGAGAGCGCGTTTCTTGGCCGCACGTCTTGTTTATTTTTGTTTATGCACCCCATATGAGTGCTCGTGTTTTCAGTCGCTCCTTTCCACTCCCACCCACCCCCATTTGTGTTGCTTCTTTTCTCCTTCCACCCAACCCCATCCCTGTTGCTTTTTTCCTCTCTCACCTCTCACCCCTCCCATTTCTTTTTTCCTAACTCCCACTCCTGCACCCCCCGCTCGTGTTCGGCTTTTTTGTTTCTTGTTGACCCTACTCCCATGCACTTCGCATCTGCCAGCAAATCACATCCTTCTCAGTCGGAGTCCTACTTTTGTGTGCTTTAAACGGAGAGTAGTACTTTGCACGTCTTTAACACTAATGTGAGCGTAGGCTATGCTGAGTCTAAGGCAGCCTCGCCTCTCGGACTTCAGTAGGGCAGTGACGTCATGCTACAATCAGCAGACTTCTCCAGCCCACTGCTGAGAATTGAAGGGGGGAACTGCTTCCAACATTTGGTCCAAGCGGCTACTGGCACTTCTGCCTTTCACAGAAAAGGCCTGAGACACAAAAATGCAAAGTGTAAGTAAATGCAGGAGCCACCAAGCATGGGGATAACAAGGGTAAACTGATACAGCTCTGCAAAAATTCTTTGTTTTATTTTGACGCCCCCTATTCCAGTTCATTGCTTTTTTTCTTTCCCACTCCTGTTCCTTCTTTTCTTACTTTGTGACCCTGGCTTGCTTTATTTTCTTGAGCACCTGACTTGGGTTCACCGATAGTGATCAGGCTCACCGTCCGCACACAGAGTTCTCAATTCTCACGCATCCATGCGTGAGTAGCTAATGCAGGCCAGCTTTATTTTTATTTGCAGTCTGATGCTTGTAGTCCTCACTTTACAACTGAATAAATAAAGAAATACAATTCCCAGAATGCAAAGTAAAAAAAAAAAAAATCTGGACTGGATGAACTACTCCCCCAGAGACGGAAGCTTGGGAGATCAGTTCTCCGCACCTTTCTCTGTTAACCTGAAAGAAGAGCTCCAACAACTCAGGAGTGTCGAGCGGGGCCAACAAGCAATGAGATTAGCAAGAAGGCAAGTTACATGAACTGCTAGGGGAGTGTCCTACAGCGTCGGATTGGTAACGCGGGCACTCGGGCAATGCCCGAGGGGCCGGTATGCGAATTCCAGCTGTGGGCTGCTCTTTTTGAGCAGCTTGAGGGCCGATTTGGGCAGTTTCTGCGTTGCTCGATGCGGCCCAGTGGGTGCCTGAGTGGCCTTTCTGGAGGTAGATGGGCGTCCATTACCTCCCTTTTATCAACGAGGCGGCGGTGTCACTCCCTTTCTCTCGCTGGGCCAGCCCATTAATATATGCATATTGAGCGGGGGCAGGGGGCCTGAGCAAAAGTAAGTGGCATCACTTGTTTTCAGGTGTGTTTCACCACTGTAAACTAATCCCTGCAATTTTTTAACCCCCCCCCCCTTTTTTATAAAATTTCACCGAAGCAGTGTTTTGCGGAAAGGCAATATGCAAATGTGGGCCACTTTTTTTTTTTTTTTTTTTTGCGTGCCCGGGCCGATTTTTAAACCCAATCCAACCCTGCTGTCCTACCCATGTGTGCTTTAAACATAGAGTACTTTGCATGCCTCTGTGAAATGCTAATGTGAGCTTGTTTTTCTTGGGCTACACCCCCACCCTTCTATTGTGTATGCTACTTCTTCCCTCCCATCCCCTACCCTCCTGTTGTGTGCGCTGCCCTTGACCCCCACCCGCAACAAGAAAAACAAACACTGGCAAAGCCAATAGGTCTTGGCAATGCGAGGCTATTGTCTTTGTCAAAGTCTTTTAGCCATTTTGTATAGCAGCATAGCTAAGAGCTGGGGAAAAAAGATCTATGATGCTGTTATACAACATGGCTAAAAGACATGGACAGTGACAAAACCAGTAGTCCTCGCATTGCCGAGACCTATTGGCTTTGCCAATGCTTGTTGTTTTTGAGCTATGCTTTTGAAACTAAGGCACTAACTCAAAGAACTTTTGGGTTAAATGAATTCACTTAGACACTGAAGGTGCATAGAAACAGACGTTGAGTCCGCGAAGCCCACCGTGGTTGTATCATGAAGAGCAGTACTGACCTAGCACACAGTTTCACAACTTTTTTTGCATTTGAGGTGTTTAAAGTTCATTTGTGCCACTCGGCAAGTCTCAGAGTTAATGCATGAATTTAAGACAGCAAAACTTGGAAGCAGAGCGAGGCAATCCGTCCTCATGATTTCCATCTTGCGCCAAATGCATACATTTGGAGACATTTCCAGTCACACATATGAACGTTAGACTCCTTCAACGGAAACATACAGGCACTCAGCCCTGTGCTGAGCTAGCGCAGCCCTTCATGATACCTCTCCTGGAGAGCATTGATAATCACATGTCCCCGCAGGCGGTTATCATTGGTCCCGGAGCAATATTTACATACAAAACATGATTGAAAAGCCAACTAGAAAGGTGGACAGCCATCTTATTAGTGAAAAAGCTTCTTTTAAGCCTGGTAGTATATCTTATTTAAATTACTAATCTGCGCCTATCGGTTAGTAATACAAAATAGAACTGAAAAGATAGAGTAACAAAAAAAAGTACTGACAAAGAAGTAAGAAATTAGAAAATTAGGCTACAGAAAAATAAAATATTCTAAAGTCTAAAAAAAATTGTGTAAAAAATCCATAGGTTGGGGCTCGGTTAAGAGGTGGGTTAGGCAAAGGTTTAGGGTTAGGTTTAGGTTATGTTCAGCACTTACAGTTCGATTAAATTATGGTGTGAGCGAAGATGCAAGGTACAGTGTGGAGTAAACGTTAGGGCAGCAGTCAGAGTAAGTGTTTGGCATGGAGTAAGGAGTTGGATTAGGGTTAAGTTAACTTTAGTGGCTGAGTTAGTGTTAGACTAAAGAACTGAGTAAGGGAAGGTGTTACGGTTAGAGTAACAGTTAATTGATAGGATTGGGGTGACAATTAGGGTTGGTGTAAGGTATGGGTAAAAGTTATGTTAAGTGTAGTGGTTTAGTTATAATTTGATACATTGAAAGAATAATTAATGGTGTAAGGGATGGTGCAAGAACAAGTTGAGGTAGAAGGGTGTTGTGACTGAAAGAACATGGGCTAAAGAAAACAAGCATTTGCAATGCAATAGGTCTCGCAGTTGTGAGTTTGAGCTATTGGCATTGTAAATGGCAATGCCTTTTATTTCCGTGTTGGTTTTTAAAACATAAATAAAAGGCATTGTCATTTACAATGCCAATAGCTTAAACTCTCGCAAATGCGAGACCTATTGCATTGCAAATGCTTGTTGTCACGTGCACGCGCAACCCTTGCCTCTTCTCTAAATTCAAGCAAAAATGTGTTACGGGTCATGTTAATGTAAATGTATGTACAACCAAGGCTGTATAGCTGTTTGGCGTGCATATGTGTGTTATTCCCAGATGCACATAGGGCTTACGAATAAGTAAGGGCCAGAAACCGACACTAGGGGCCCATTGTTCACGGCCAGAGTGTGGTGTCAAATACAATGCCACATATTCCCTCAAATATAGGTTTTCATTCTCTCATTTGACAGAGCCATGTTATACGGTCACAGGAGCCTCGTGTGTCGATATGTGCTGTTTAATAAAGATAACCTAATTACACACATCAAATTCACCAATCTCTTCAAAATAAAATCTTAAAAATTGCCAATGTTCACAAATGTAAACGACCTGTGTTGACTACAGTCTCCGTCCTGCCCCCAGGGCGAAGACCATTTTCCATTTTGGTTCTGGGGCCGACTCAGCTACTGGCAGAAACGATAACTCATACACCATCTGAGAGATCGCATCAGCTGTTTGTCACTAGCCACAAGGGTACCGTGTACGTCTTAGTGACACTTCTCAAGCACTTCAGTGAGACGCCGCCATCCTAGGCCCAGCCCTACGGCCAGCACTGCATTTGGCACTGTGGAACGCACTGAGACCTACACGGACAGACACATAAAGCCAACACACTGCACTTCAATTCACACAGCCAGCCAGACACACAAGAAGTAGAATAAAGGAAGACGGCTCTAAAGGCAATACTACACGCACGCCCACTGCAGTATACGAGGAAAGACACACACTCACACACAAAGGCAACTCAAACAGCACTGCAAGCATTGACACTGAACGCTCCGGGAAAGCTACTCCGACACACACACATGAAAAGAGACACAGCGATACACACACCCGTTCACTTGAGGTGCGCACACACATTCTCACAAAATAGATACACACTGGTGCTCCCGAAGGTAAACAGACACCACAGACCAACACACACAGCACCGCTTCTTATCTGAGCAAAAAATCTGTGGCAAACATCTCGAGCAATGCACACAGCAGGCGCACTGCTGTATGCGGTAGAGGGCGTGGTGCTGAACGGAGAGGGCGCATTTTACCATTGCTTGTACTGCACATTGCCAGACAACGCCACTGAAAATAAAACCCAAAGAACAGTGTCTCCCTTCTTCAGCGACTTAAATAACATAAACAGAAAGCCTCCAGCTACCAGCAGGAGAGTGTAGACGTGCACACACAGGGGATGCCACCCCGCATCCACATTATGTGGAAACAGGTTGTTCTGCGAATGAGAGCAGTCGTGAATCAAAGCACGAGGTTAAGTGAATAATTAACCGGTGTTGCACTGTTATATCTTGGACCATAACATTTAATTAACAGTCTTAAGGTTACGCACAAACACATACTCCTGCAGCTATATGGCCATTTATTTTTGCATAGCAAGCATGCCCTGGGTATTAATACATGTGTGTGAACACACCCCTCCCTGGGGGGAACACGCACGGACGCCCTCCCTGCTGAAGACATCTGTGTGGGGTCGCTGCATTGTGTTGCCTTCAGTGCACACAGCTCTGCAGTTGCCTGACAGATACGGCAACAGACCGTGGACCAAAAGGATTCTCACATGAAACAGCAGAAAGATAACTATCACCATTCGAACTGACTGAAGCGCATAAGATGGCGAAAGACCAATCATGGTTACAGAGAGAGAGGTGGGCGACTGACTAAGGCACTGAGTCAGCAGAGCGGCCCTGTGCGGGAGGAAGGGGAAGGGGCGGTGGCTGTGAATAATCAGCGTTGCTCCGCCGGCGTAGATTGGCTGCAGAGCTCCCTCGATGGTCCCCACAAAGCCCGCAGAGCTGCGCCCTCCCCGCCCCGCCACCAGAAGAGGGTTGGGGCAGTCTGTAGGGGAGTCGTGCGAGACCGGCATCTTTGCTGCAATAGCCTCCTCCCATGCCTTCAGTGGTACAGGCCGTGTGAAATGGCAATAGCTCCCAAATAGACCGAAATGGCCCACAGCTCCTAAAAAGACTGAAGAGGACTCCTGGCGCATGAACCCAATGCACACGAGCCCCTTCCGAACATCCTATTACATGTTGATAAAGAGAGGGTGTTTCACCCCAATTTGTTGTTCTATCACATACTAAAAGTGTGAAGTATTCCATTGATAACTCATTTTGATTTGATGCTTTTCAGCAAGTAGCCATTAAACAAACACATTCTTCAATACCACTTTAAGTTCACAGAGACACTAAAAAAAAAAAAAAAATGACGCCCGCACGCGATTATCCCACATCCTTGAATAAATCTGGGCACGCGAAAGTCTGCAAGGCATTTCGGAAAATGAATATATCAGTTAACAAGCTGTCGCCACGCAATGGAATGCTAAAGTGAATGCGCGTTGTGCATGCCTGCATCCCTGCCTCCTTTTGGGACGGCCCATCAGGACGGGATCACGGCTTGTTTATATAACACGCCTCGTGAAGATAAGAAAGTGCTGCACGACAGACGTAAACCAAGCCATCCAGTCCGGAGGGGCCATCCCAAAAGGCGAAAGGGAGGCAACCAAATGAGCTCATTTCCAATAGCAGGCCACCGTTTAGCATAACCGGTGACGCCAGCCAATGGAAATGAGGGGCGGGGCTTCAAGCCCTCTTCTCAAAGTCCTTGTTGACAATAAATCTCGCCGAGCGAGCAGCGCATGTGTGCGCTGCAACGCTAGGCGAGACCTAAAAAATGACTCCTAAAATAACAAAGTAGAGGCGTTTCCAGAAGTCGTAAGTTCAGTAAGTCTGGTTTGCCTTTTGTGAATCCACAAAACATACTAAAGGAGTTAAAATTTAAATTGGGCAACTTTATAAAAATCGCAAAAAAGAAAATGTTTGTAGAGACAACTCTTCTCAAGGTCAACATTTTATGTTTTCTGGATTACTCCAGACCTAGGGAAAAGATAACCGGGTACAAATGTAACCCATACCAAATTTGGACAACAGCCATTTGTCATAACTAGAGCTAAGAGCAATCAGTCAAAACAACATACCTTGATCTGTCATAGATTGTAATGCCAGTTGAAAAATTACGCAACATTCTCAGATCTTAACATAATTTTTTTTTAGAGAACTGAACCAGGGAATCTTTAAGTACATCTCCATTCTCATGCAGTAGGTTATAATATTGTGATTTAATGTAGTAGCAGGATTTGTCCAGATGGCCAGAGCAAAAGATGAGCTAGCCTAATCTTGTCCTCTAAATGGGTCATACTGATTTCTGTGTGACTGGTGAAGTTAGACATACTTTGGGAGCAGCCCAAATAGTTTCCTTCTGAATTGATTTTCTATTACTTGCAAAGTAGTAACATCAACATGGCCCTATATTCCTGTAACCTTGTACAAACCTTTACTATAACAAACTTTCAACTTACACTTTGTGCGCTTGCTAGCCATGTTGGAAGCAAACCTAAATAATGTACACACATAGATTGGGATAACTAATTTATGTGATTGAAATGAAGGAGCCCAATAGCCTGGCTCCTTTATCAAATATGATTTTCAGATAATTGAATGTTTTAACCTTTGACTTTTTAATAAAATGTTCCTGGATAAGGGTTTCCTAGTCCCAAATGTCATTACATGTGGCTTGATTAAATTGAATTTTAAATCCAGGTTTTCCATAAAAGACCCGGACCACTTCAATAATGTTTGCAGACTAATTGCGTGGGGTATGTGACTTGGTCACTCATTCTATGACGGACAGATGTACCATGAGGAAATCGTTTTGGGTTTGAATCTATTACTGCACTGTATAATTTTGCCAACACATTCAGAGTTTGCAAGGTTTAAGTAAGACTAGGGTGTGGGATTTTCACACCGTTCCCTTCATTACCATGTTTTCCCCCACACGTTTCATCGGGTATTACTTGGCGAAGTGAAGGGAAAATTGTGAGTGTGTAATAGTACAACACTCCGTCCATCATCCCCTTTGGTTTTGCTATGTTCACCCTAAGTTGGCAGGGTATGCCCAGACGTGGGTCCCTTGCTCACTTTGCCACTGGATTCAAGATAGCCTGGCTGATGAGGGTTCTGAACCCGAAACCGGTCCCAGGATGCTTGTTTCCGGTCCAGGGAAGACATGGCTTGGCAGTTCGGGCTGGACTGTTCCCATGAGGCACAGGGACAGACTGATTTGCATATGGCCATGTCTGAACTGGGGTGGCGGAGTGAGCTAAAGAATGATGATGGATTAAACCCAGATCAGTTGACTGGGGGTAAGTGCTTGCAATGTTCAACACTCCGTCCATCATCCCCTTTGGTTTTGCTGTGTAATAGTACCACCAAACTTGGAATTTCTGGCATTGGCACAGATACACTTTGCGTATCATTCTGATAAATCCTTCTGACTCGAATCGAGACCCTTGTTATCTTGAACAACTCCAGCAGACCAACCTTACCACCACTCCAGTTTTACCTTGCCCTTCTTGACATCCTTTCGTCAGTTATTTTTCTACCATAGAAGATGTTGTGAGGGAGGTTAACTATATAGAGGGGGTATTTTTTTGAAAGCACTTGTTAAGATTTTAGAGTTATGTTTAAAAATATTATTACATGGTTATATGGCACAAATAAACATGTTGCTGAGTGAAGGACTGCAGAACCTGGTTACGCTGGCCTCTTAACCCAGGATAGGGATACTTTGTGCAGAGGCAATTTATTGGAGATTTGTAAACTATTTACGATTTAATGACATCAAAAACATGAATGGAACTTCAGAATAGTAATCGAGAAATTGATAACAAATTTGAAAAAAATATACTTTCTGTTCTGGAATTGAAATCCAGGCCATTATGTTTTTTGGTGAAGTCTGAGTGGCAAATTGGGTAAGACGTAGCAACATTTGGTGATTTTAAACTAGTTTGAAAAGAACCAACTGCACTGGCCAGCGTGCAGGAACTGATGGCCCCTTTTCCCAGACTGTTTCATTTTTGTCACTGATTTCAAGTATTTGTTGTTGTTGTTGTTTGTATTTTTGAAGTTAACTGATGCCCAAAAGGGTTTCCTAACATACTTTGCTCACGTAAGCTAATACTTGGAACCTTCCCGTCTCAGGCCAACCAGATTGCCTCAACACATGATATGATATCCCTTGTCTTGATACCTCATACTCTTTTAATTCTTTACCATGGAATTCTCTACAATATTTATGAAAGATAAAATGTCTCCACGTGTGACATCCCGGAACACGTGACACAAATATTTTTTTCATAAAATATGTGGCTAATAAGGGAACATTACGTTTTTTTTGTCCTAATACTTAACCAAGCAAAGTTATGATATTGTGACCCTGCCACTTTGAGAATTCTGTGCTGTACTATCCCATCATGCCCAACAGTTCAGTTTATTACTTTCCCCTCCTGCGTGGAAGATCCTTAGTGTTTTTTTGTCTATCACTTTGGATGTTTACTCACTTTTGATTCTTTTATTTTATCTGGGAGCTGAGCAATTCTTGCTGTTTTCTTTCCCCTTTGGTCCCCACTCGTGTCTGCCATGCCTGCGCTTTTTGTCAAATATCAAGTCTGTAATAGGAAGATGTCTAGGAAAGGCAACCATGATGTGTGTGTGTGGTCTGTTTTCCTGACACTCATTCTAGCAAGGTATGCAACATTTGTAGAAAAATTTAATTCAGGCGGTTGTGAAACAGATAAGGTGTTTCTGCCACTTCAGGTGATGAGTGGGCAGCTTCTCAAGGTCTTTGGTACTCCGATTCCGGCTGACCTTGCTGGATCTCTTCAAGACATTAGTCGACATTGAAACATTTAATATTGAATCTTTCCCATGCTTCAGCGCTAAGAGGTTCTGAACATTGTGTCAACTTTGAAACAGGAACCGTCCATTAGGACGAAGCCGGAGTTACGCTGTACCTTCACAGCGCTGGCAAAAGAACTAACGCGTCTTTAGCACGCATTCATTCAGCACGCAAGTCATTACAGCGACTTGCTTCGGGGGGGCCGAATTGGTGGAATGGTGTTGGATTTAAAGTCCAACACATTCCCTACTGTTGCGCAGACTGGAGTTGGAATAGTAAATTAAACTATTCCAAAATCCAGCGCCCCCCCCCTAAGGCAAGTCGTTATAACGACTTGCCTGCTGAACAAATGCGTGCTAAAGACTCATTCATTCAAATGGCAGCGTTTGGAAGGTATGCGTGCTAAACGCATGCGGAATACTGTCATACATTCGGTGAAACATTTCATGACATCAAGAGATGTTTCAACATTTTCAGGGTTGCTGTCTCTCAGGATTTCACCATCTTTAACCAGATCTGGGTCACTTTCTTCTTGGAAGTGGAAAATAATTTTACCTCCTCCAGCTTCTCAATGGCCATCAAGGGATGAGGTGGTTAATCTCGTGTCTGAGGAAGAAGAGACTGTAGTTAAACTGCAACATCTTTTCTGCAGAGTGCTCTACCACGCCTCTTCTCAGTCACCCCTCTCTTTCGGAGGGGTGTGGCCACTCCAAAAGAGAGATCCCGTAAGATAAACCTGATGACATTGAGAGTGGTGTGTCTGGCTTGAAAGTCGTAGCGGGGGTGTATCCGATCGCTTTTTTTGCAACAGAAGGAGAAACAAAATGTCCCTTGACACCTCCAGGTTTCCAGAACCCTGCCATCTTCGAAATGCATTTTCAAGGACTTGGTGGACAAGCATACAGAATTTCTTCAAACCATTTCCTCTGCTCCCCAAAGTTATTGCCAAGTTCTGACACAGCAATTCCAAGATGGATTCAGGGTTCCATATTGGCAGCATCAATGGTGGTATCCAGGGGGGCGTGGCCAAGGTGCCGATGAGGACTGACGCGTGAGCTGAGAGCTCCGTGCCGACCCCAGATATTATCCTGTTGAGCCAAGCTGCAACGGCATACCAGGACCCAGGGACTGTCCCGATTGCCCCGGCGCATGGTGAGAGACGCTGCGACCCGAAAATCGGGCTGAGAGAGGAGGCGGCGGGCCGAGCGAGGTGACGAACCCGCATCGGGAGAAACCAAGATGGCGCGGACGCCGGTGACCTGAGGCCGGCGAGGAAGCTGAGGGCGGCGGAAGTGCGGAGCGCCAGAGAGCAAGCACATACGGAGGAGCGGGGGCACGGGCAGGCGACTCCGGTCGGCAGCAGGAGTGCACGCGGCGGCCGCAGCCGCGAGGCCCTGATCGCCGGAGCGGCGGCGGCCTGAGCACTGGGACCGGGCGCGAAGTGCGGGCGGCCACCAGGCATACGAGGGCACCCCACGACGAGCGGTGCACAGTGGGAGAGCGTGGCGGCGCCTCCCGATTGCTGCCTTGCTGGACTGGAGCGGACCGGGGCTGCAGGTGAGCATTCCCGCTGAGTGGGTGAGTGGTGGGCCACTTGGAGGGCTCCGATCGGAGCTATAGCCCAGCTGTGATACGGCCTGGTGGACTTTAGGCAGGTGAGCGGGGCTGCACCAACTATTGCGCCGAGCAAAGGCTCCCTGGTGCGGCGGCGAGAGGAAACCTGCAATGATGTGCTGAGGTCGGGATTCTGCCATGCTGGGAAGAGGCCTGGGAGGGCGGCGGCCCGCTGTGGCGCACTGAGTCGACCGAGTAGGGTCTTGGGGACAGCCCTGGGAAGCGCTGAGCGGCTCGGAGGCCTGACGAAAGACACCCACATTGGGACCTGGGGAGCAGCTTGGAGGAGGGAGACCCGAGGGCGGACCAGACTGCCATCCTGGACGGCTGCGGGACTCTCCCACAGGACATTGGGGGCAAAAGCTGAGCCGAGAGCCGGTGAGGAGCGCTGCAGTGGGCCAGGAAGTCTGGGGGCTCACCGAGGGCAGAGGAGACGGCGTGCGTGACTGGGGGGTCGCTGCTGGGCGTGGACGCCTGGGCCGGAGCTTCGGCACCTCCTGGAGTGTCTGAACCGGAAACCGAGACTGCACCACGGCATGGGGAAGCCACGGGGGAAGCGGGGAGGAGCGGCCCCGGATCATGATGACTCGGCGATGGAGCCCGGGAAACAAGATGGAGCGGACCAACTCCCTGGGGCAGCAGCAGGTCGCACAAATATTGCAGGCCATCACCGAAACGAGAGCGGCCCTACAGCAGGACATTGCGCCGACCACGCAAAATTAACGTATCGGGTGAAGCAGACGGAAACGAAGTTGGAAGATATAGAGCCGGTTCAAAGAAAATTGGAGTCCCAGATGGGGGAGGCTATGACTCGGTTACAAGCCCTGGATCGGAGAGCTGAGGACGCAGAAGGGCGGAACCGCAGGAACAACATACGGGTGGTGGGACTGCCGGAAGGAGTGGAAGGGGCCAATATGGTGGACTACCTGGAGAACTGGTTGCGAACAGAAGTGGCGCCGGAGGGCCTCTCTCCTTTTTACACCCTGGAAAGAGCACAATCGGGTGCCGGCGCGCCCGCTGGCGCCTGGGCAAACCCCCCCCCCCCCCTCTAGACCGATTATTGCACGTCTGCTCCATTATAAGGATAGAGACTTGTTGCTGCACAGAGCCCGCTCCTCGGGTCCCTACAAGGTGGACAATGGAAATGTGACGCTGTTCCCGGATTACACCTACGAGGTGCAGCGCCGCCGGGCTGCTTTCATGGCGGTGAAGAAGGCGCTACGCGACGAAGGACTGCAGTATTCGCTGATGTTTCCTGCGCGCCTAAAAATAGTAATGGATGGCCGGACACACTTTAGTGACACTCCGGAGGAGGCATGGGCTTGGCTCGAGACCTACCGAGCGGGCACGGGAGCAGCAGAGCGAGGCAAGGAGCTGCAGGCTGAGGGCCATCGTCCCTGCAGATCGCAGCGTGTCCGGCGGCGACGCCAAGGTGCGGGGGGCCCACGGCGACGCAGACAAAAACGGAGAGGTCGGCGGCTTTGCGGGCAGTGGTTGCGATATCCCAGGAGAAGATATTTCAGGCGGCGGAGGCCACGGAATCGGAGAAGGGCTCCGGAACGACGTATTCTGATGCGACGGTGGCGGGAAGCCCTGCTATCCCACATGTCACACCCGGGACAGCGGATGAACTTGTTGATGCCTAGGGAACTTAGAGGGCATTTCACTCTGGTTAGAACAGGGCCCAGGAAAGCTGGGGCAATGTTATTAGTGAGCACACTCCACGAGCTCGCATAGCAGGGTATTGGCAGGCCCTGGGGTAGGTTATCCATTGGTATAGTGGCGGGGCTCACTAAGTTGCGAACCCCCGGAGAGTTTGGGGGCCGAGTTAGTACTGGGGGTACGGCGCCGGCCAGTGACGGCATACTAAGCAAGGTCTTGTTGGCCCTTGGTCGTCTCCCCTGACTGGTTTTGAGTTCGCAGGTCCACAGTCGCTACTGTAGGACGTAGGTTGGGGGTTGTAGTTTGGATGGGAACTAGTGTTGTAGTGCCTGTTCTGGGGGGGGAGGGATTCGGGGAGGTTTAGGGGTTGGGGGGGGGGGGGGGGAATTGTATTTTTTGGGGCCACCGGTGTGTCCATAACGGGCGAGCAGTCCTATGCAGGATATCAGCAGAGAAATGGGGACGATACACGAAGTTAAGTACATAACGTGGAATGTCCGGGGGTTACACACCATGCAAAAGCGCCATAAGGTGCATGCTTCCTTAGTGCCTAGGGGAGCCCAAATAGTGTTTCTTCAGGAAACCCATATTAACCGCGCTGAAGGAGTGGCGCTCTCACGCAGGTGGAGAGGGCAAGTATACTATACAACATTTTCAGCGTACGCCAGGGGGGCGCTAATATGGATCAGAGCGGGGGTCCCCTTTCAGTTCATGAGACAGGTGGTAGATCCAGAAGGGAGGTTTGTGGCGGTGGCAGGGCGCTTGAATGGGAGGGATGTGACTCTGTGCAGTGTATATGCCCCCAACGTGGACCAGGCAGACTTTTTCTCCCGGTTATCAGGGAAATTGGCACCATACCTGACCGGCTCGGTACTTATGGGGGGTGACTTTAACTCCATAGCTGACGTGGACATAGATAGATCACAACCGCCTTTACCCGAGGCGCCTGTACATAGGCTCTCCAAAGTCCGACGGGACTGGCAGGATAGGTGGGGGCTCGTGGACACGTGCCGCGCACACCTCCCGGGCGAGAGGGATTACTCCTTCTCGGCGGTGCACGACTTACATGTGCGGTTGGATGTGCTGTTGTGTTCCCCGGATATCCACGCTAAGGTAGCCCATAGTGAATACCTGACGCGGACAATCTCCGATCATAATCCACTACTGATGAGGCTCCAGTGGGCCCCAGAGCGGCCCGCGATTCCGGCCTGGCGGTTACGACCGGAGGCATTGGAGGACCAGGTCTTCCGCGACGAGGTAAGGACTGGGATTGAACGGTATTTCCTAGAGAATGAGGGTACAACGACGGCACTGGAATGGGACGCATTTAAGGTGGTGGTAAGGGGAACATGCATTGCCAAAATGGTGGGAGCAAGGAAAACACTGGTGAAGGACGTTGAGGGAGCAGAACAGCGCTTGCGGGAGGTTGAAAGGGCCCGACCTGAGAATCCAGGACTACAAGAGGAAGTGGTGGGAGCTAGAGAGGCGGTGGCGGCGCAGTTAGAAAGGTTGCGCTGTTTTGACTACAGGCGATATCTGGCACACGCAGAGAGGGACAAGGCAAGTACGCTCCTGGCCTGGCTGGCTAGCCCGGTACCCCGAGGCACCCCTATATTAAATTTGGCATCCCCGACGGGAACCCTGGAGTATACCCAACAGGGGATTAATGGGCTGTTCTTCGACTACTATCAGGAGTTATATTGGAGTAAGCTACAGGTGGCAGAGGGTGATATCAGGGAATTCCTAGATGGAGTGGGGTTGCCCCACTTGGATAAACCGCAGGCGGACTCATTGGGCAGGGAATTACGCTAGGGGAAATTAGGGGAGCTGTGAAACAGATGGCGCGTAACAAAACCCCCGGGACGGACGGATTGCCAATAGAATTCTATTCGACCTACATTGACATTAAGGAGGCGCGGGAGGTGAAGAGGCTACCGGCATATGTCCGAGAAGCGGACATTATCCCGTTGCCAAAACCCGGAAAGGACCCAACTGATAAAACGGCTTACCGTCCCTTATCCATGCTCACAACCGATTATAAAATTCTGAGCCGAATACTTGTGACCCGACTCCTCCCGTATATGGTACGGCTGGTCCACTGTGACCAAGCGGGTTTTATACCCACCCGGAACACGGCCACTAATGTGCGCCGGTTACTCCGAATATTGGGAGAAGACCGCCAGGAGATAACGACCGAGGCTATACTATCAGTGGACATAGAGAAGGCATTCGATAGTCTGGAATGGCCATTTCTGTTTCAAGTCCTGCGGTCGTTTGGACTGGTGGAGTCTTTCGTGGAATGGACCGCAATCCTCTATAGATCGGCGACAGCGAGGGTGCGGACGGGGAGTATGATTTCACCTGCATGTCTAGTGGGGAGAGGAACGCGGCAGGGGTGCCCGCTCTCTCCGCTGTTGTTCGCGCTGGCCATCGAACCACTAGCAGTGTATGCAAGGTTGGAGAGCACTTATCAGGGGTTGAACCTCCGCGGAGTACCGCAATACATATCTCTGTACGCCGATGATTTGCTTATGTTTCTAGCTAACACACGAGAGGCGTTAGACGGGGCGATGGGATTACTTCGAGAATTTGGTAAGGTGTCAGGACTCTGGGTGAATTGGGCGAAGACTTGCGTATTTCCAGCGCGCAGATCGGAAACCGGGCCCTCGCAGGTTGAGGGCATACGGTGGGAGCCATGGTGCCTGCCATATCTCGGCACCCACATTTACCATGCACCAGACGATATGTTAGCAGGGAACATAGGTAGGGCTGTGCGTGGACTTAAGGGTAGCTTTCATTTTTGGAGTACTTTTGCCACTCTCGGTGGCTGGTCGGGTGGCCTTGGTAAAGATGGTAGCGCTCCCCTGGCTGTTGTACTTCTTTAGGACGCTCCCGATATGGATTCCGGGATCCACATTTCGACAGATCCGTTCCATGGTTGGGGGGTTCTTGTGGGGGAATGGTAGGCGGCGGGTGGCATTGGACACCATGATGCGACCGAGGGCCAAGGGGGGATTAGCAGTCCTGGACTTCGAGTGCTACTATTTGGCAGCCCAACTACAATGGCTTACTCAAGCGGTGGCGGCGGAGTTTCGGGTCCGGCCGACCTAGAGGGGAAATAGGGCCCACGCCATGTGTTGTCCTTTATAGTGCTCCAACAGCGCTTGAGACTTGGGACGCTCACTAACGAGGAGCAGACACTGCGACTCTGTTGGAACAGGAGCCAGCGCAGGGCAGGCATTGATCGCCCATATGCCCCGGAGATACCACTGGGGATGTGTACAGCTCTTCCGCATGGAGGGGACTGGTCTGCGCTGGTGGACTGGGAGGACCTGGGAGTGCAGGTAGTAGGAGACCTCTGAGGACGGAGCCTTGTTGCCCTATCAAGCCCTGCAGGAAAGACATGGACTCCCCCGTGGGGGATTATCTATTGCACTCAGCCCTGGTTACTGCGGTGCAGCGGCACTGGAGGGAGGGCCTAGCGGAGCCCCAGACATCTAGGGCGTGTCAGTACGTGGTGATGGCAGCGGGAACCTACAAGGCAGTCACCTGCCTATATAGACACATGATAGAGGAGCGCACTGAGCCGTTACGGGGGTTACAGCAGAAATGGGAGATGGACTTAGGAAAGGAGATCCCTGAGAAAGCATGGGCCCACATCGTCGAGAGAGCGTGGAAGAGCACGAGGAATGCTAGGTTCCAGCTGGTTCACTTTTTTTATACTGCATAGGGCATATCTAACCCCGGCCAAAATAAATAAGAACTTTAAAACGGACACTGCCCAGTGCCCGCGCTGCCAGCTGGAGGGAGCGGAGTTTATCCACATGATGTGGAGCTGCCCACGACTGGGTACCTACTGGGAGGAGGTAACAGAACGGTTGTGTGACATCACGGACAAACGGCTTGAGGACGACATGGGTACCTGCTTACTACACTGGTTTCCGCACACCTCTAAACTGAAGGTCACGAGTAAATTCTGGGATTTGGGATTGCTGATAGCTAAAAGAGAAATAACAGCACACTGGAAATCGAGAGATGGTCCTACCGTGGGGAGGTGGAAGGCGGAACTAATTAAATGGGCAACGAGCGAAAGTACAGTTAGATACCAACACGCCAGGCGGACAGATAATGAAAAGGCGCTGGAGATTGCAAGGGCGTGGGAGGCACTAGTGACAGAGCTGCAAGCTCCAGAGGAAGGCTCAGAGGGGGATTCAGCCCCAGAGATATAGAAAGTCAGGAGTTGGATGGCGATGGGTGGGTGGGTGCCCCGAGACAGGCATGTTGTGCAACCATTATACTAGAGCACTTAGGAGTGAGGGCGTATTAAGAGGAGAAGACCATGTAGAGGACTGCAGCGGGAATAGTTGAGGCGGATTGACTAGACACTCAAGTAGGACACACCGGTGGGGGGAGTGGGAGGGGGGTGGGTGAAGGGTTATTTTATTTTGCTAATCATATTACCTGTTTCTCCTGGAGCGGAATAGCAGGAGAAGGACCGCTCCCTGATAGTGAAACGCGAAACGGGGGGGAGGGGAAGCAGCGGTTCACATGGGTAACGTCAGAATGCACTAGGTAGGAGGGGAGATTGAGGAGGGATGGATGGGAGGGGGTCCGCCTGCAAGGAAGAGTATTATGCAACGTAATATGGCATGTATGTTTTGTGTTGAGAAAACTAATAAAAAAACAAGTAAAAAAAAAAAAAATCAATGGTGGTATCCAGATCTTCTTCAGTTGTTACTGCTCCTGTACAAGAGACTTCCAATCAGTCCAGATATTCTCTACAAGATGACAAGCAGGAGTCTCCACCTCAGCCTTCAATGGCTGAACTTGACTGCTTGGCTCTCGAGGTCTTACAATATGGACACCTGAAGCAACCTGATGATTGCATGGCACTCTTGAAAACAAAAAGGAAACCTAATGCTGCTTGGCGCAGCAGGAACAAGCAACCTGAGCCGGTCATCTTAAATTCATGAGCTCACCAGGGAGCGCATCATAATGCCCTGCGGGGCTCAAGGCTGAGATTTGTTTTTGCTTTTGTGGTGGCTCTAGGACGGTGGGGCCACCGCTAACTAGTATCGGAAAATGCGGGGGAGCTGCAGAAGTCCCGTAGTCCGAAACACGGATCCCCCAGACCCTTTTTGAAACTACAGACCTCAAGTCTGGAGGGTGTTGAAAAGGATAGCCAAACCCAGCCTTTTTGAAACTACAGACCTCAAGTCTGGAGGGTGTTGAAAAGGATAGCCAAACCCAGCCTTGCCAAAAGTTTTCAAGCACTCATCTGGCTGGAGCTCTACAGCTAGGAGTGCAGCACCCTCTAGGGGCTAAGTCTATGGCTGCAGTTATTGTGGCTCAAAGGTGTCTAAAGAAAGGTGCATGTTGTACAGAGCCCTCTACGGGCTAAGTCTATGGTTGCATGTTATGGGATCAGAATGTGATGCCCTTGAGGGGCTGCTTTTATAATTGTGTTTTCATGGTTTGAAAGTATATAAAAACACACAGACACGTGATGTTCATTTTTAAATACTTTAATTCTATAATAATTTTGACTGTGATTACTGATCAAAGTGCATGTGCTTTATTACCATCAGTAAGTGCATTTACACTTGGTTTTTATTGACTATTGCATTTGCTCCTACAGTGATGATGTTTTGCTGATCTTGAACCCTCGTCCTAGTTAATCAAATTATCTGATGTGTTTATATGGCCCTTTAGGCAGTCACAGGCGATTACGCAATGACAGCTAGGGTATTTTCCATCTGCCTAAGGTATATATTTGTTAATTGTTGTGTAGGATTTAGTAGTGCACGTAATAAATGTACGTTTCCTTTTTCTAAAGAAAAAGCTCACCGTACAATTATTTATTAAGTGTTATTACTGCATGCCAGCGAAAGGTGAAGACTAGCCCACACCGCCTCCCTTGAGTAGGGCTTGGACTGCTCTGCTCCTCTACCCTGATAGTCATGTGCTACAATGGGGTGTTTAGTTCTCATTGGACAGAGAGTGTCGACCCATTACTTGTGCAGGCCACACAACTCGTGGCCCGTTTCCTTACACATGTTTTCTGACCCAGTGTTCGAGGTTAAACTATACTATGTAACCTTTGAATAACTCCTGATGTTTTCAATGTGCCAGCTGCTGTGAATATTGGTGTATATTTTTATACATTTGGAGGCAAATCCAAAATGGTTTTCAGAATAAAATCCTATGTTATCTAAACTACACGGAATGCGTCAGATCAGCCCAATAAAACATGTTTTTTTCTAAAAAAGTATAGGCTTTCCTTACGGTCTGTGTAGATTTTTTGTGGATAGCTACTTACACTTATTTGGGGGAAATATAAAGAGTTTGTGGACTGGCTACTAGTATGCGTAACTACCCTCCTGCTACACGACGACCCCCTCCCCCCCCCAAACCCAAATAGTTTACTCTGGAAGAGAAGGTCACATGGCGGCTTAGGAGTCTGTGTTGAAAATTGCAGCACATACACGCGTGCTATGCTCTGTAATGTAATTTCGAAACTCGGCTGAGGCTGCTAACTAGCTTCGATTTGATCCTCTGAAAAATATAGCAGCTCATTGACCACTGCTGTTTTCACAGTTCCTACTAATGTTCTTTTAACTTTCTAAATTCGAATTTATCCCTTACTCTCTTTCCGTTGTAGCAGTCATACATGTCAGAAGCGGCTTACACACACAGTTTTGCAGAACTATACAGGCAACACCTATTCAGAATCCAAGCATAGCGTTTTTGCTGTTAAAATTAAGATGTGATGGTTTGATTAATGTTGGTTTTCCCAAGATTTGAGTTTTCTTTTTTCCTCTGTTGCAGATTAACTTTTTCTCTTGTGGCGTCTGTGTGGGAAGTGCCACACACACTCCAGAACAACGACGGCTTTTGCTTGCATTTTCCAGTGTTTCTTCTGTCAAAGAGTTCAGCAAAGTTGTAATTCCTCTAGTGCCAGCCCAGAGCTGACTGAGGAGCCACCGGCTGAGATGGTAAAAATGACAAAATCAAAAACTTTTCAGGCCTACCTGCCAAATTGTCACAGAACTTACAGCTGCATCCACTGTAGAGCACACCTCGCCAACCACGATGAGTTGATCTCCAAGGCAAGTTATTGAACGTTTTTTAAGATTGTATATATTAAGGCTGAGGTTTGTGTCTCAGATTTCCTTTAACCTTTTCAGCAAATGCTATAAACTATCAAAATCATTGCTTGATGAAACCCTTAAAATGTTTTGTTTCCATAAACATTTGATTCCCTCATGGGAGGGCTGATTCCTGTATACTATATTTTACAAAGTTTAATACAGCCTGTGAGACTGGATCATGATATAATGATTTTATTTTCCAGGAAACAATTTTAAAAAGTGGTTTCTTTTTAGCAGTATTATCAAGTGGGCTGATGGGGGATATATTGAACTGTATGTGATTATTTGGCAGTACAATCTTTGGACAACTGGTTGGTATATTGTAGGATAACAGATTATCTAAGGGTAGAACAGCCTCAGTCTTGATGTTAGCAATGGCGGACCTCCCACAAAGTTAAACAATTTAGTTCCTGAAATTGTCAGCAAGAGTCGTATCCTTCGGAGGAGAGACTATCATCCATCAATCTGAAATGTCCCAGTCTTCTGCAGGTTTGTCATCCATCTGCACACCAGATAGCTTCTCTAATGGGGTCAATGGCTTCTTGAATCTACATAGTACCAAATGCAAGGTTTCCCATAAGGCCCCTTTAGCAATGTTTGGAAGACCAGTAGGATTAACTCTCTAACCGCGTGTATGACAAGCTGACGCCGGTGGCAAGTCGATCTCTCCAATGGTGGTCTCAATGAAACCATTTGATGGTAGAAGTACCATTCCATCAGGACCCACCCAGTTAAAAACTGATCACGGACACCTCCTTACACGGTGCTCACGTGGACTCCCTTCAAACTAAGGGTATGTTGTCAGACAGGGAAAAGACATACCACATCAACATGCTGGAGCTGAGAGCAGTCCACCTTGCTCTGAAGTCTTTCTTTCCAGCACTCACAACGAACTGCATCCTTGTCCAAACCGACAATACGACAACCATGCATTACCTGAACAAACAGGGGGGGAACTTATTCTCGTCCTCTCTCCCAAGAGGCTCCGACTATCTGGAAATGGCTGCTAGGCTTGCCAGAAATCTCACAATACCGGCCATCCATCTGCCAGGCACTCAAAACATGCAGGCAGATGATCTCAGCCAAAATTTCCAAGACAATCACAACTGGATTCTCAACGACGTCTTGCAAGAAATCTTTCGCAAGTGGGGAATTCGTCAAATAGACTTGTTCGCAGACGTCAATAGAAAATGCTAAGACTACGCGTCCAGATTCTCCCAGCCAGGGTCGAAGGGGAATGCCCTTTTGATAAGTTGGTCAGGGCAATTTGTCTATGCGTTTTCACCAACTTCTCTTATTTCAACAGTGATTCTCAAGTTATATTGCTCTCATACCAGAATGATACTAATAGGCCCGAGTGGCCTCGCAGTGGTGGTTCACGAACCTTCTACATCTTTCGGAGAGGCCCCACAAGCGGCTTCCCTGTCAACAGGATCTCCTGTTCAAGTTCGGAGGACAGATACTACATCCCTACCTCTCATCCCTGAACTTGACATCATGGCTCCCTAATTCCTCCAATATGGACATTTCGGCCTTTTCCAAAGAACGTATGGAAATTCTCAGGGAAGCTAGGAGACCTTCCACTAGAAAATCATATGCATTTAAATAGAAGAGGTTTGATTTGTGGTGTACACAGAATAATCACAATCCAATTTCATGCCAAGAGGATGTAGTCATCCCGTATCTGCTACACTTTGCTAAATCAGGACTACAATTGTCCTCAGTCGGGGTACACCTTGCAGCCATTAAAGCCTACAAGAAATCTCCCTCTCAAACAGAATCTCCGTGGTAAAAGACTTTCTAGACGGTCCTAAAAAGGTGTTTTCCCCCAGTCGGGAATCCCTCTCCTCCATGGGAATTAAACATTGTCCTTTCCAAACTGATGGGCCCTCCATATGAGCCATTCCATAAAGCATCTTAACAACATCTCACCTGGAAAGCGGCATTTTTGGTGGTTATCACTTCCACCTGTAGGGTAAGTGAAATTCAAGCTCTGTGTTCAGATTTACCTTATATTACTCCAGTATTGGAACTTTCATAGATTCACATGCTTGAATCATTCCCCGTCGTCATGATTGGAGTCCCCGGTACTTAAAATAGTAGTAGTATCAGTAGTAGACTTAAATAGTCCTAATACATTAATCGGTATAGACCAAAGAAGGCCTAGGCCTCTTAATTTAATAACCTATCCTAGTCATTATAAAGAAAAGGACCACATTTTTGCCTCAACCAATCAGCACTAATCACCCTCTAGAACACTCCTGAAGGGAGCTCAGAACCTCAGATTTTCTACAGCACGTTGTGCTAGGGAGTCCCCTCTGAGCTCTGCTCAGTTTTTCTCATCAAGAAAGAGAATTTTGGGCTTCTTCAACAGGAAAGTACAATATATATATATATATATATATATATATATATATATATATATATATATACAGCTCCAGATCGCACCAACACGGTGCACTCACGGACGGGTGCTCGTACGGGGGTGCACCCGTTATTTATCTTCGCTCCTCTCTTCTCCTCTTGGGTAATCGTACCCAGAATAAGGCAAAGCACTCACGGGGATAAGTACCGTAACTTTATTAAACGGTCTCCTGGTCACACAGACGCGTTTCGGCAGACGCCTTCTTCGATGTTCATGAAGAGCGCCTGCGTCACCGTCATTTAAAAGAACAGCTAATCAAAACAAATGAGGGATATTTCTTAATATCGTCTTCCTACTTTTGTGGGTCCCAGTATATTTGGACTATGTCTGACAAGGCTAAGAAGGCTCTCTTCAGAGAATGTGCCACTTGCCTGAAGAAAAGACTTTATGTGGATGATCCCCACAAGAATTGCATTTACTGCATTTATCCATCTCATAAGGCATCTGAATGCAAGATTTGCCGTACTTTTTCTAATAAAACCCTTAGAGACAGAGAAGGACGTCTTCTCATCTGGCTTCAAAAATTAAAAACTAGATCAGACCCTGTGTCGGACTCAGAGTGATCAGTCTACATCTTCAAAAGCCTCTTCAAAAAGGGCAAGAGAGTCATTGCAGTCTGATAAGGAACCTGCTAAAAAGTGCGCCAAGAAGTCTTCTCGTGAGTATTCCTCTGAGCGCAAAGGATCTCTTAACAAGCATTGGCATAGCCAATAGGTCTCGCCTTTGGGACCTTATAAGTGTTTAGCCATGCAACAGTTGATGTTGTTGCACCAAGGATATTGTGCTGGATAACTAAACATTTATAAGGTCCCAAAGGCGAGACCTATTGGCTATGCCAATGCTTGTTCTTAAAGACCCTGTTTCTTGCCCTCCGTTAGTATCTGTCGTCACTCCTTCCTCCGAAGGTTTCTATTACCTCGAAGACTCCCACATTTGAGCAAGAATGTTGGCTATATATATATATATATATATATATATATATATATATATATATATATATATATATATTGAAACGAAGGATGCGGCACTCAAAGCTTGGATTTAAGCTTACTTTATTTCAAGTTAGGTTCAGCACTCAGACCAACGCGTTTCAGCCTACACAGCCTTGATCAAGGCCGTGTAGGCTGAAACGCGTTGGTCTGAGTGCTGAACCTAACTTGAAATAAAGTAAGCTTAAATCCAAGCTTTGAGTGCCGCGTCCTTCGTTTCAATATTGATGTTTTTGGGCCAGGATCCGGCCCCTACGCAGAGCACCCGCTGACGAGCGCCCTGGGTCATAGGATCACATTGCAGAAAATATATATATATATATATATATATATATATATATATATATATATATATATATATATATATTGCGTTAAATAAAACAAAAAAGAGGCACAATACCTGGGTCCACTCTCGTTTTTTTGGAATAACTGATGTCAACGAGGAACTGATATATATAATCTTCGCAGGAAGTGTTACAATAATTTGGAGCTATTCCACCCAACCTTTGCACAACCCTCCTACGCACCACCTTTTAAAAGGAGCTCAAAATCCTATTCAAAACAGACTTTGGCTAAGGTAATGGTTGCTTATTCTATTTAAAAGACACTTTTGCTAAGACCCTGACTGCTTCAGCTCATTCCCATCCTGAAGTTCCTTTACCGTATTTATCATCGTTTTGCTTATATGTTTAGATTTATACTTGACTACTGTTAAAACCCCTACTCTCTTGTAAAACGCTGCCGTTCCCCTGGGCCATATTCGCGCTACATAAAATCGCACATGAATTCTCAGCTGCCACTCTAACAATCCTACTGTTGGTTCCCTTGTCCGTCTTCCATGTTTTTAGTTTGAGATCTCTCTTGCACTTCATGGGAGGGAAGCGGACCAGGTCTCCTGGCCCATTTCTCCGGGTCACCAGAGGCCATTAGGGTGATGATAATACCAGGGCTTGCGAAACTAGAGTATTCTGTTCCTTGTCTGGATCTTTAAAGGGATGGCTTCCCACCTTAAGCATGCCCAATGTGTTGATCATTATTAAATATAAGACTTAAAGCCTTGGAAACTGCGGTTTTGAAGTGCTATAACTACCCAGTTTAGTTATTACTGATGAATTTGTCGACTTAAACAGGCTGGAGGTGTTCATGATTGCAGTTGTTTTTACCCCGCTGTGACACCTGGTCTTGCTGGATTGCTTCTGGTCTCGGTATCTTGTCATAACTGTATTACAAAAATCATTGGTACCAGTTGCTGTCCTTGAGACTGGAATTCATTGGAAGCGGAGATATATAAAGATGACTGGCGCCGCTTTGATATCGGGTACAATGGCTTTGAGATGCCACTGAGAAGCACCGATGCCTCATGGGCCAGTCCATTGCTGGGATTGACGTGTGGAAGATCCCATGTCAGGCCAATAAACGCAGGCGTGCAGCACTGGGGAAGAGACACCACCCCTGAGTATGGAGCCTTGCCCCACAGGATGGGACCTCCCAGGAATGGAGACCATCTCTGCTGGCTCAGAGGCGAGGAGATCTGGGGACCGCGTATTACTTCTCTGGCGCAGGAGCTCTGAGAGCTCGCCTGTCTATAGTCCTTAAGGGTGCTTGGTCTCCCACAATCCCAGAGATCTCCCGTTCGTGCACACACAATAGCCCTGACACGGAGACCCATGGGTCTCACTGTATGCTCTGTTACTGAATGCTTCATTGAGGTCTCATTGCCCCATATGCCGAAGGAGGTGGGGGTGTTCCTTGCGTGATTGATATCAGCTTTTTATTTTCCAATTACGAGACTAACCGAGGTAAATGTCCACAGGCCTTGGGTTGTAGGTGGTGTAGCTGTCTGTAATTATCAGTAAACTGATTTAAACCATAAATATGGCTGCCGAAAGGTACACCCAGAAGAAAGGAAGCTTTGAAACTGTAACATGCCAGTGTCTGTAATGGAGGAGTGGTATGTGCTCTCTGCCCTGTTCTGTCCCATCCTCAGTGGTGCCAGCTGCTGCCACAAACCTCTACACACCTAGGCTGGGCACCGTGATACAACAAGACACCCTGCCCTCGAATGTGCATTTCACCTGCCTGCCAGCAGCCTCTGGCTAGGCCTGACTAATCACTTAATCTCGCTATGCCTGACATGTATAGAAGGGAAAACTATCGAGTTCTGCCGACCCATACCTGGTAGACATCAGCTCTGATCGCTTGTCAGTGCTGACCGGACTTGTCTGCGCTGTATTAATACAGTGCACGAACATTTGAATTAAACCAGCGCATTACTCCGTGTGATGGCGAACGTGGGCCTTGTGCTCTCCAGCCTACTCTAATGCAGACTAAAGAAAGGTAAGAAGCTGGAGAGGCTGTGGTGGTGGACCATACACACATACTGTTCCGGAGGATATAGCGCTATCTGAATAAATGGCCCTGGCAAAGCCTATGGGCCCACCCTGCTTAGCGCCACGAAGTGGAGGCCCGTGACGTTTGCGCCCCATTGTCCCTTAACTCTACTAATGCCGGAGCAGATGATAAATGCACAAGTTCACGCATTAGCTGGCGCAGATAAAGAGCAAAGCTTGGCAGGGCTGTGGATGATTAGAGGCTAACAGGGCCGCGCCGTTGATTGGTCCTCGGATTGTTGGGGGCGTTTGTTGGTGGGCATGAGCAGATGTCGGGCATCAGCATCTCTGCTTCTTCAGCTGCTCGGGGAAGCTTAGGGTAGCTCCGGCACAGACAGGTCTGCAGACATCTCCGCTTAGAGGAGCTGGAGGCTGTTTGTGGTCCTTCCCGTCATGGGGCAAAATGGCGCCCGCCATCTGCCTTCTCGCGGCGCCTGTGTCTGTGACTCCTCTGAAAATGGGTCACGCAGTCACAGGTTTAGTTGATGCTAGATGCGTGGGACTGCTTATTGCGCCTCTCTAACATTTATCCACACACGCATTTCTGTGCACGACGATTGCTATGCCTTGGGTTGCCATCGATCCTCTGCAGCCAGCGTGGTATTAACCCGTTTGCTGCTTCGAACGTTCTGCGCCAGTGCGGAACGTTCTATTAAACGGGCGGGGCCGCGTCGGCCAACGGACTTGCGCAGCACTACCGAGGTAGTGCTTGCGACGGCCGTTGGCCGACAGCAGCTGCAAACGGGTTAATTCCTCCAATTCATAGCAGTGATGAAACGATCACCAAATAGTGCACGCGCGCCTTTCTCAATGCGTTGATCCGTCCCAGACACACATGCAAGCCTCTTTCATCCTGTCTCTTCTGAATGTGCAGTGCTTCATGGATGTGTGTGTTCGAGCCCCCAAAGATTGACACTGGCTGAAGTACAAGGATGGAGTGCGCTGAAAGCACTCGTGCATGTACGGCATCTACCTTGCAGCATCATCTGTTTCCAATTAACAAGCGCGTCGCGGGCACGATAATTGGAAACAGATGGCGAAACTGCTCGCTCCCGCAAGGTGGATGCCGTACATGCACGAGCGCCCATTGGAAACAGTGCAGTACATGCACTAGTTTTCCAAAAAGTGCTGACCGATTACAAGAGGTCACTCCTAAGCAGCGCTTGCGCGCTGATTAGGCGAGACCTAAAAAGGAACAGCCAAAGACTGTGACTGAACCAAAAACACCTCCTACAGAACTTAAACTGACTTTCAAAAAACCTACTTCTGAAATCCTGTCAGGAAGTTTTCAGTCAGTAAAGAAAAGTACTTCAGTGCCGTCGACGACAAAAGGATGCTTTTCTGGCACGTCGACTACATGTTATATGGCTATTTCGGCGTCGACGACGCCCCTTACATCGTCGACGCGAGGTCCAGTTTCGTCCACCATCTCCTTGATATCTCACAAGGAGGCTGACCCACCGTCGGCTAAGCTCTCTTAGTCGAAACTGACTACATCTTCGAAGAAGATACCGTCGACGGGATCATAGTCGACTTCGCCACCGTCGATGGAAAAGTCAACGATGAAAAAAGGGTCCGCAAGGTCATCACCGTCAACGGACACATTGCCGTCGACGACATTGAAGTCACCGGCGTCGACTATGTCTCTACCGTCGACGACCCTTCAGGCATCGCCAAAGTCCCCTCCGCCGACTAAGTCATTGTCGTCGACATCGTCTAGGGCAATTACAGTAAAGACTGTAGAAGTGAAGACTCTGTCGTCGACACAGTCGGCGACGCATCCGTCGACGCAATCGTCGACGAAGATTGCATCTTTGAAACCGACTACGCCAAAAAAGATTCTGGCATCAGAAATCACGCCTGAACACACCTCACCCAGCAAAATTACTCCTCTTACCCGCACACCTTTTGGAGGAGGGAAATTCTGAGGAAGGATGAAGATGAAGGTCCCTTTGGGGTTGCATATAGTCCTTCAGAATTACACGTCAAGTGCCAACCAGACGATGATGAGGAAGAACAACATTACTATGGTCAAACCTATTTTACTCACCCTGAATAACATCATCAGTACCATGAGGAAATGGTCACAGTGCTGTCTGCATTATTGAATGATTTACAGTTTATGCTGCAAGACTACAGACGGCGCTTCCCACCTTTGGACCCTTCTATTATGCCTCCTCCTCCTCAGGTGACCTCGCCAGTGAGAGTTCGAGATCCTACGATCCTTTCAGTGCTGAATACTCCTCAATCTGTTCCTCTCCAGGAACCAGTTTCTTCTGACGAGGAAGGGGAGTTTCATGATACAGCTTCTGAATGGGATGACTACAGGATGTCTTCACCAGCCTCACCTGTTCCTCCTCCGACAGATTCCCCACCTAAGGATACTGGGGGATTTCACAGTCTGTTGGAGCGTGCTGCGAAAAGGTTTGCCATTCCAATGCCTTCCAAACAGGCGGACTGCTTTCTATATGACTTTAAGGAACCTTTTCGTAAGTCAGTGAGGTCTATTCCCATAATTGATTATATTTGGGAGGAAGGGGGTTAGAATTATGAAGAATCCAGCATCTGTGCCAGCGGTGCTCCCACGTCGAGATAAAAAGTACAAAACAACTGAGTACGCCCCAGCGTGCCTCACAGGACACCCAAAACCGGACTCAGTGGTAATGCAGGACGCTCAACGCCGCTCGAAGAATCCTATAGTACCCCTTTCTGCGCCTCCGGACAAAGAGGGCACACGTTTAGATTCTATTGGGAAAAGATTCTCATCAATGTCAGCTCTCGCAGTAAAGGCAACAAATTCCTTGGTGATTTTAGGGCGCTATGATTGCCAAATGTGGTCGGACATTGCTTCCTATATTGATCAATTGCCGGAAGATGTTAAAGAGGAGGCAAAAAAGATATTGCATGAAGGGGAAAGAACATCTGAGATTATAGACTCGGCGATAGATGTTGCTGTAACAGGATTCAGACAATTAGCTGTTTCAGCAGTCCTAAGGAGACAGGACTGGCTTAAGGCCACCTCCTTTCGCCCTGAAGTCCAGAACAAGATATTGGACCTTTCATACGATGGAGAGGCTCTTTTTGGCAGCCATGTAGAGGAAGCCCTTAAAACCATCAAGGCAGACACGGACACTGCCAAGTCTTTGGGGACGCTGCAGTTCCGGAAAATGCCCTTTCGGGGATCAAAGGGTAGAGGTCAATCTTCCTATAGGGGGGTTACCAGGAATATCGTTACCCGGTTTATTCTTCCTCGTCACAGTCATACAGACCTCAGTTCCAACAAAGACAACCGCCTCCGACATCCTATGTCAGAGCAAATAGAGGGAAGATGTCAAGGGCTGGTAAGGATACTAGCCGCCGCCAATGATGCGTCTCCGGCTCCAAATCTCAGCTCACGAAGCCAATCGTTTCAATCTCGTCCTACCCGTCTGGGAGGCAACATTTCACACTTCCTTCACCAGTGGCAAGCTATTACTACGGACCAATGGGTTCTGCGCCTAGTTCAATTTGGACACACTCTAGAATTTACTCAAACACCGCCTACAACTCCCCCACCACAAACATCACAAGGCTCTTCAACAGGAGGTAAAGATCATGCTGTACAAAGGGGCGATAGAGAAAGTACCATTCTCAAGCAGGGGCACAAGTTTCTACTCCCATTTCTTCTTAATCCAAAAGAAGTTAAGGCACTGGAGACCAACTATGGGCCTTTGAAATCTCAATCTATATCTGAAAAAACAATCTTTCAGAATGATAACATCACAAGAGGTACTAAAGCTCCTGAACCAGCACGATTTCATGACATTAGACCTCCAAGACGCCTATTTCCATGTGCCTATTCTCCCAAAACACAGAAAATACCTAAGATTTGTGGTAGCCGGATGCCACTACCAGTTCATAGTGCTCCCATTTGGTCTCAAATCGGTTGCCCAGGATTTTTACAAAGTGTCTCGCTCCGATTGCAGTATTTCTCAGACAACGGAAACATCAAGTCTTCCCGTATCTGGACGACTGGCTTATCAAAGCCCAGAGCGAGAAAGTCAACGGAGGCCTGCACAGATCTTTTAAGAAGCTTGGGTCTGACTATAAAGCAGCAAAAATCCAATCGAAATCTGTCACAAAAGATTGTCTTCTTAGGAGCAATACTGGACATGGTCTGTTTAAAAGCATACCCAGCAGAGGAACGTCAGCAGCAATTCCTTGTTCTGGCAAATTCCATCAAAAGAAAAAAGTCACTTTCGGTCCGACTTTTTTCAAATCACTTTTAGGGATGATGTCGTCGTGCATTCCACTGATTCCGTTTTGTCGTCTCAGGATGCGCCCATTCCAGGAAGAGCTGGACAGACAGTGGGTACAGTCGGTAGGCTCATTCGACGACATGGTCAGAGTAACTCCTCGTATGGTGAAGGCCCTATAGTGGTGGTTAGACACAGACTATCTGTCAGCAGGGATGTCCTTGCATCAGGCCGCACCACTAGTGATCACAACAGATGCGTCCTTAGAGGGATGGGGAGCTTACCTACAAGAACTCCAAGTAAACGGGGAAATGGCATCAAGCTCAAACTCAATCCCACATAAATTTGTTAGAGTTGAAAGCTGTGTATCTGGCCCTCCAGGCGTTTCTGCCCAGGGTACAGAATTCATCAATACCACAACGATGTACTGCGTAAACAAGCAAGGGGGCACGAAATCTCGCCTTCTCTCCAAGGAAGCCCAAAAGTTGTGGTAATGGGCCATAGACCACATGATCTGCCTTAGAGCGGAACATGTTCCAGGGGGGCAGAGCACGATTGCGGACACGTTAAGCAGACTGACATCATCGTGTCACGAATGGTAGCTGCACCACCAGACCCTGAAGAGCGTATTCCTGCGCTGGGGCACACCGAACTTGGACCTATTTGCAACTCCCCAGAACAGCAAATGCCGGTACTATGCATCCCCAACAGGGGTCATGGGGGAATGCCTTTTCAATTACATGGTCCGGCATCTTTGCTTACTCTTTTCCTCCCATTCCTCTTCTTCCAAGAGTCCTGAGAAAGATGAAAGTCGAGCCATGCAAACTGATCCTCATCGCTCCGGCATGGCTACGTCAACACTGGTACACGGAAATGCTTCTCCTATCGCAAGTTCCACACTTAAACTTCCAATGATTCCAGATCTCCTGACTATGAACAAGGGACAGATACTACACCCAGACCTCAAGAGCCTGCATTTGTCAGCTTGGCTCCTGAATACAATGAATTCGGACATTTGAACATTTCTAGTGAATGCTGCAATATCCTAGCCAAAGCAAGGGCGGACAGTACCAACAAGACGTACCGCCTCAAGTGGAAGCGTTTCTGCATCTGCTGTCATCAGGAGAGTATACATCCACTGTCTTCTTCTCCAGAACAGATCCTACCTTACCTTCTGCTTCTTGCAAAATCAGGTTTGGCGCATATTTCTATTAAGGTTCACTTAGCGGCCATTTCACGGTACAGAAGATGGCTTTCTTCTCCCTTATGGTCTTCTAGAATATTTAAAGAGTTTCTCAAAGGGCTCTTTTGAGTGTTTCCACCAGTCAGACCTCCACCACCGGCCTGGCAACTGAACACGGTTCTTTCACAGGTAATGAAAAACCCCTTTGAACCAATTAACACTGCAGAAATCAAATTCCTATCGTGAAAGTTGGCTTTGTTACTCTCTTTGACCTCAGGCAGAAGGGTCAGTGAAATACAAGCTTTTGTAATAAAGGAACCTTTCTTACAATTCAGATCAGATGGAGTTCTGCTCCGAACAAATCCAAAGTTCATTACAAAGGGGCCATCTGATTTCCACCTCAACGAACCAGTAGTTCTTAAGACATTCTTCCCGAACCCTACGACATCGGCTGAGAGCTTTGCATTCCTTGGACGTCAGACGTTGCCTGAAGTTTTATTTAGAGAGAACAAAATCTTTCCGTAAGACCTCAACTATTTGTGGCATACAGTGCACCAAGGAAAGGTTTCCCACTCTCCAAACAGAGTATTTCCAGGTGGATTGCAAGTGCAATACAATTATGTCATCAAAAGGCTGGCAGACCTCTGTCGGCTAGAGTCCGAGCACATTCTACGAGGTCAGTGGCAACATCTACAGCTTTATTTGCATGAGTATCACTTCTGGGAATTTACCGGGCAGCAACGTGGAAGAATACACGTTTTCACCCGACACTACTGTTTGGACTCCGCAGTTCTCAATAATACAGCAGTGGGTCAGGCAGTACTTCGGCATCTGTTCCATTAAGGTGAGCCACCCCTGTCTACCCTCCTACCTATATTCAACTGTAACACATTTCAATATGGTAATTTGGTTTATTGTCTTGCATGCTTATGGAAGTTTTTCCCTTGACTGTTAACATTATGGTTATATCTTTTATACTGTTTGGTGATTGCTTGCAGGTTACACGTTTAGATTCCTGTTAAGCATCAAAACTATGGTAAATGTGCTACCAAACTGCTTGCTACTCTGATTCAAGTATGTGAATCTATGAAAGTTCCAATACTGGAGTAAGAAATAAGTTACTTACCTGTAACTGTAGTTCTTCAGTATTGGAAGCTTTCATAGATTCACATGCGACCCACCCTTCTCCCCAGGCTCACCTTGGATGTCTCAACAGGTTGTATATAGCACTTGTGCTCGAAAATCTGAGGTTCTGAGTTCCCTTCAGGAGTGTTCTAGAGAGGGATTAGTCCTGATTGGTTGAGGCAAAAATTTGGTCCCTTTCTTTATAAGGACTAGGATAGGTTAACTAAGAGGCCTAAGCCTTCTTTGGTCTAAACCTATTAGTGATTTATAACTATTTAAGTCTACTACTATTTTAAGTACCGGGGACTCCCATCATGACGATGGGAAATGTTTCAAGCATGTGAATCTATGAAAGCTTCCAATACTGGAGAACTACAGTTACAGGTAAGTAACTTATTTCTTGTGTTTCATTCCAATAGAGTGGTTATGAGGAATCGTCCCAGTTTTTTCCCCAAAGGTAGTCTCAGAGTTTCACATCAATCAGACTGTCTCTACCTATATTCTTTCCTAATCCCTCAAGTCCAGCTGCGAGGTCACTACATATACTGGATGTTAAGAGTGTTAAAATTCTACTTGGACAAGACCAAAGGTATCAGAAAATCAAATCGCCTGTTTGTAAACTATGGTCCGGTGAGAACAGGTTTAGCTTCATCTAAACAATCTATTTCAAGATGGATTGTTTCCTGCAGTATACTTTCATACCAGCTAGCTAACAAGTCTTTGTCTGCTAGTCCTAGAGCACACACTACAAGGGGAAAAGCTGCTACTGCAGCTCTGTTATGAAATATACCAATTTCTGAAATGTGTATAGCTGCAACCTGAAAATCTGCTCATACGTTCACTAGGCATTACTGTCTGGATTCAGATGCTAAAGCAGATGCTCAAGTAGAACAGGCTTCATTGAGGAATCTTTTTGGTTAAAATGTTGGAGCTGTTTTCGGCCTCTAAGTCCGCGCTTTGTGGGATGGTCTTGCTATTCTATTTAGTGCTTATGACTATTGATGAGGATCCCCTGGAAAAGAAGGATACATTGCTTACCTGTAATGCTGGTTCTCTTCGAGGGGAATCCTCATCATAGTCGTAAGCAACCCACCCACCTCCCCGGATTGAAGGCAATACAGCTCTCAATGGGTTCTGTATACAGGATTCCTTTTGTTTTCCGTAAAAATGACCTGACCTGTCACCTGTGGGGCATGATGGAATACAGGGGGTAGTGTGAGGTTCTTAAAGGCACAGAACCAGTTTTATGCTTACTCTTTTAATGGCAGCCTATTTGTTAGCAGTGTCTCATAGTCCCTTTTCTTTTGCTTTTAAATAAAGGTTTGTGGAAGGCTTCCTATGATCAGTTTTTCATTACTAATGTGAATTGTATTGACTTGTGGCTTTAAAAGAAAAGTAAATGTACTGTGCCCATTTTTTTTACAAATATATATATTTGTGTGTGTGTGTGTGTGTGTGTGTGTGTATATGTTGAGGCCATTTATGACTTTCTGTCGTGCTAAATCAGTGCAACAGGAGTTGGTAGTCAGCAGTCCTTAAATGCTGGCCCCAGAGAACTGGTTGCGGGGAACACTGAATTTAAATGCTGTCATAGATGTAAGGCTTGCTCTATGGTGTTAACACTAAAGAAGTGGTGTCACCCTTGCTTAATATGAGTTATAAGATTTGAGCAGCGTTTCACTGTAAAAGTGATTTTGTGGTGTATGTCCTTAAGTGTACATGCCCAAAAATGTCGGAAGCACAATTTTGAAGATGCATTTAAGAATTTTACAGTTTATTAGGACAATAAAAAACAGAGACCAAAGTTACCCTGTAGCATGCCATTTTGAAGAAGTTCACAATGGTGACGTTTCCAAGTTGAGTTATTTTGTGATTGCCTCTGTGCCGGTAAGAGGTAGCCATATGGAGCAGCGTCTAAAGAGACTTGAATCAAGATGTATATTACATTTGAACAGTAAGATCCCCACAGGACTTAATATTGAAGAAGAACTTTATGTACATCTGTGATCAATAGGTATCTCAGTCCCTCCTCATCTGGGTTCTTAGTTACGTAGTGAAATTTGCAGTGATGAATTGTTTTTGTTTTGATTTATGTCCAGTTTGTTTTAGCAATTCTGGGTTTATTTTTAGGGAGACGCTCTGGTATTGATGGTTGTATATTGAGAACTGTAAAACATGGAGCAAAATGACTGTGAACATAGTATAAAATGATTATGGTTTTTCTCCATTTTTGAAGTGGTATAACATCTTAGAAAGTTTATTTTACACAGATGTAGGGTTCATATTTGTCTGTTGGAACCTCTTGTATAAATATGTATTATGTAACTTTCGTGTCATTTTATATGCTGTGTTTAGTCATGTAAAATTTAGACTGCATAGAGATATTACTGAGCAGTCTCTAACATGAATTATGCAATTGAATTTCTTCAGAAGTTGAAAGTAATTAATTCACATAGTGCCCATGTCAGATTGTAAATGTGTAATGGTGCCTTTCATATATAGCTTTTAATAGCAAATACTTTTTGTCTGCATTTGGAACATAAGGATTTATGTTTTTAAGGATATTTTGCACTACGGTACTTTATTTTAGAGTAACACTTGGAAACCTTTTAATGGGTAAACTTTTTTTATGAGAATTTGTAATGAAATTTTCATATGGTAAAACGTTTTAATTATTTATCTATTGATGTTGTCTAATGTATTTTAACTCCAAGGTGCGAATAGGTGAAATGAGTGTCTATTTTCAATGTTAAACACTCTACACGTATTTAAATGTTTTCAAAATGGCGTTTCGCTAGTTTGAGAGTCTGGTGAGTCAGCCAAATCGTGTTTCGTTCGGTCACGGTAATTAAAAATATTTGAACATTTCAATACTGTGGAGTGTCTGAGTCTGTTTGAAGATTATGGAACAGACAATTGTTGAATATATCAACAAATATACGTGGAGTGCACAGCACAACTAGTGTTAACAAATGTTACTGCGAGATTGCATTATGGCGTCAAAGGCAATCTTTATTTTTCTTATGAATGGAACTAAACAGCCAATGCTTTTCGTTTACTACATGTGAACTTCAACAGGGCTGCAAAACATACAAATACGTATAGTATAAAACCACAGAAATACAACATGGAGTTACATAACAATTAAAAACACCATATAAAAATTTCTTCAAATATATACAAAAGCACAAACACCACACAAGGATAGAGTGGCAAGATAAATAAAAACCCAACATACAAACACAGTGACATGGAAATGACATTACAAGCCATTTTATTAGTGCAAAATGGATTGTGTGTGTTTAACCGAATTGAGGAGAAAAGTTTGTTTAGGGCTGAGAGGGTCCCCAGGAAGGGATGCATTAATATATCATGACCTATTTTGAAGAATTCATAATTAACCTCTTATACCATCTTGAAAAGCCAAAGTGGCGACAATGTTAGGCACCCTAAGTGAGCGAAAAAGAAAATGAAAAAAGACACTGTAGAGGCATCATGCAGAAGAAAACCAGAACATACCTTGAGTAATGATCTTCAAGGTATATAAATTATCGCTGTGGCATTTCACTGTATGTCACAGACTTCCATTAATAGTATCCTCTTATGTTAAAAAACAAATGTATTGCATCGTTGTTGAGGTGTGAAGACGCTGAGACACCTACAAATAATTATAAGGCTTCAGTAAACTTTGTCATTTTTGTTGAATGATAGAAATGTTTAGATTCCTGCAATTTGTTTTAGATGACCTCCCTAGAGACTGCTGAGAGGATTTAAAAGAAATCGTGAACGAAGGCATGATGGTTTCTTATTAAGTGATCAGCACTGCTGCTGATTCATCTTTGCTAGCAGCCCATGGGTACTGCCACGGATTGGCTCTCAGGCGACATTCTTGGCTTTGTCTCACGGTGCTCAAACGGGAATCTCGGCAGAGGATACTCAACCTTCCTTTCTCTGGTAACCCCATTTGGTAGTCATACAGATGAGATGGGGAGCATGAAAAACAAGATGTAGACCCTGAAGGCGGTTGGTCTGGAGAAACGTATGGAGCAAAGAAAGCATACTTGCAAACCTTACGAGAGGCTTTTTTTAGCCACAGCATGGTCAGATCTCTGTGGTTGCAAGGACACCACCAACCGCAGCAGCAAAGGCCTTTCCAGCAACATCAAAGGCGTCAACCAAAGGGAAGAGGCTGCCACTAATCTGCCCAAGCACAGCAGCCTGCTAAAGGCCCCAAACATTGAGCCTCTTCTGGTACCCACTCCGGTAGCGGGAAGTATTTCATAATATCTCACAGAGTGAAAATCTATCACAAACGATGCCTGAGTTTTGAATATTGTAGAGAATGGTTGTTGCCTCAGATTCACCAGTCCTCCACCAAAAATTCCACGAAAATCATTGAATCAACATCTACAGATGCTGAGATCAGAAGTGAACATCCTTCTGCAGAAGAATGCGGTGGCCCAACCTCTCAACCAGCGGGGAACAGAGATTTATACCTGTTATTTCTTGGTTAAAATGAAAGGTCCGAAAAACTAATTCTGACCCATACTCGATCTTGAAACTTGCAAACAAATGGAAAAGGAGTGAACATTTCAGAATGCTATCTTTACATCAAATTTATCCTCCGATCCATGAAGGAGACTGGCTCCGATTCATAGATCTTCAGTAGGTGTACTTTCACATTCCAATAGCCAGAAAACACAGCAAATTCCTGAGATTTATAGTAGGATACGAGCACTACCAGAACAAAGTACTTGAACTTTTTCAAAGTGCATGGCTGTGGTCTCTGCACATCTCACAAAGTTCAGAATATTCGTCTATCAATATCTAGATGACTAGCTTATCAATATGTCAATGCGAAAACCACAACATCATTATGAAATAACTGTCTCTACTCTGTTGACTAGGTCCCCGTGTCAATCACCAGTAATCGACCTCATCGCCAGTTGACTTTCTTCATTATCTAGGAGCAACTATCGAGACCATAAAAGCAAAAGTGTATCCTTCGGAGGAGAGACTTTTATCCATAAGTCTAAAATGTTAATCTCGTGAAAGTCTGTTATCCAACTGTAAGAAAAGTGTCATCTCTTCTAGGCTCAATGGCATTGTGCATATTTCTGACGTCAAATGATGTCTGGCGGACCAGTTGGATCAGTACTTAAGCAATTGGGAAGACAAGATCACACTTTCCCTCAAAGCGAAGCAGTCCCTCAAGTGGTGGTGCACACCGAAAAATCTCCTTCGGGGGATTTCTTTTCATCAGGATGTTCCCTCTCCAACAGTAGTGATAGATGCCTCCCTATTCGGTTGGGGAGCGCATATGGACCACCTTCAGATTCAGGGAACCAGATCTCCGAAGGAAATTACTTGTCACATCAACCTCCTCGAGCTAAGAGCGATTCATCTAGTGTTGAAGGCTTTTCTAACGCCCTTCAGGAGCGAAATCCCTTTTGTTCAGGCAGACAACACAACAGCAATATACTATCTGAACAAATGAAGAGGAACAAGGTCCAGAGCTGTGCATCTACATTTTACCAAAAATACATAAGGGAGGCCCCTTTCCACCAGGTCGTCCCATTATCTCCGGGGTAAACTCTCCCACGGAAAGACTATCAGAGTACGTGGATCACTATATACAGCCCCTAGTACAAAACTTGCCGGCTTATATTAAGGACACTAAAGACATCTTGGGAAAATTTGAAGGCTTGGCATGGTCTGAGAGCCTCATGTTTGTCACCATGGACGTGACCAGCCTTTATATATGCATCAAAAAAGATTTTGGAGTAAAGGCGTTACAATTCTTCTTGGGACAAAGGACAGCAGACCATCATTCACATAATGAGGTTTTGCTGGAAATGACTGACATAATTCTATCTAAAAACTTTTTTCTTCATGACTCACAATGGTTTCACCAGATCCAGGGCACGGCAATGGGCTCCAGGTTTGCTCCCGCTTATGCTGGGCTCTTCATGGGCTGGTATGAGCGGGAGCATGCCTGGGGTCGCCGTGCTGCTGGGTGGATGGAGCATGTTATTTTCTGGGGCAGGTACATCGATGTCATTATGCTTTGGGATGGGCCTGCCCCGGTACTTTTGGAATATCATGCATATCTAAATGAGAACCCGTATAATGTGAGATTTACAATCCGCTATAGCAGTGAATCAATTGACTTCCTGGATGTCACCTTTTTTGTGCATGACAATCATATTCAGAGCCGCACTCATAGGAAAAGTACAGCATGCAACAGTACATTGCATTTTCAAAGCGCACATCCTCATCATGTGATTGATAATATCCCTTATGGGGAGATGATTCGGATGAGACGCAATTGCAGCATGGAGGACTCCTTTATCCAGAACGTTAGGGAAACTGAACAGCGTTTCTTGGCTAGGGGATATCCATGTCAGACTCTGATTAAAGCACACAGTAGAGTTATGACTGTCCCTAGGGCAATCACCCTAACAACAAACTCAGTAAAAAAGACTAAAAAGGCACCTCTCATTTAACACCCAGTATATAATGTCCTGCGGAAACATTGGCATTTGTTGACGGACATACCAAGTCTTCATGGAACTTTGGCCACTAAACCTAAGATTACATACAGAAGGGGACAGAACTTACGGAACATGTTATGTCCAAGTTATGTCACCACACCCAAAGCCGATAATTGGCTTTCGTCATCTACTATGGGCTTCTATATATGTAGCGAATGTAGTGTGTGTGGATTGGGAAGGAACAAGACCAAAACCTTTAGTTTTAACACCAAACGGATATACAACATCAATTACTTTATCAATTGCAAAACAAAATATGTGACGTATATATTGGGCTGCCCATGTAATAAGATCTATGTGGGCAGGGCCAAAAGAGCTTTAAAAACAAGAATCCAGGAGCACCTTCGTGCTCTTCGAAATGGAGATCTTAGATATCCACTCACATACCACATGCAGGAGAATCATGGAGGCAGTGAGGAATTTTGGTTTATGGGGATTGACCACATCCCAGTCCACCGTAGAGGAGGGGATAGAGAACTTGCCCTGAGAAAAAACGAAGCTGGGTGGATATGTAGTCTTCGGTGCATAGAATTGGGGCATAATAGTGAGGATGAAATGCACTATTTTCTGTAGAGAAACTCCCATTCACTCTTATAATGCCGTAGGCTTCTTCCCTGAGGACCTCCAGTTCTCCTCCTCCTTGTATCAAATTAATATAGTTTGGATCTGCCATTGGGAGCTATATTTATATTGAATGCATCTCCATTTCCTCTAATGTTGGATTTGTACCCACTGGGGATATCTAAGAATAACTGAAAAATGATCTTGGCCTAGAAAAAGGTTATACTATTTACGAGCAGCTTTTTTCTTTTTCCCTTTGTTTCTTTGGGATTGTAATATGGTTCTTCTTCCCTGTTTTTTTCTTTATTGCTCCTCTATCTCTGGTCTTGCTTATTTTTTCTTGTTCTGTCTCACTTTTGGATCTGCTATAAATTACTTCTTACAATTGTTGGGGATGGGGTGGAGCCCGCTTCAATGGGGCTGTCATCCCGCGTTCTCTGAGACTTCGCAGTCATGTTGTTTTTCATGGGCATAGCAAGGACCCATACTATAATTAATACATTATGTGGTGATGGAGTGAATTTCGCTTCAATAGGGTAGTTCTCCCTGTGCCCCCTTCTTTCCAATAGTGTGGTTGGATTTCATGAATACAGTGAGTATCTTTGCGCTGTGATATCATTCTATAAGGTTTTAGTATCATCCATGGTCCGCTTTTATGTAGGATCATGTTGGCACCAATTTATTTACATTTTTGAATACTGCACGGCATGTCTTTTTTCCGATCTTGTTACCCGGTTCCAAGATGGACGCCACGATTTATCCACATTTATATCTTCCCTTTTGGACAAGTTATGCACTGGAGGGCATTACCTACAGGTTAGACTGTTGTTCAAAGTACCCTGGGGATTTGCCCGATCAGGACAAGATAGGATTCCTATATTGTGTTAGACATTGGCTGATCCTGAGGCGATTTTGGTTTGGGGCGCGTATATAAATATAATAAGAATAATAAATAATTTTCTCGTATTGATTTTATACTGCTTATTTCCTTGGGGGTATTTATTGTATTCGTATGCTCGGTTAAGCTTGGGCTGGATCGCGGTTTGGAATTTACTTTTCGAGCATACGCGCGCTGATGATATTTTTGCCATTACAAGATGGCCGTCATGAAATAGTCTAGTTTATCTTTTTTCAAAGGACATCTTTCGATGAGATTCAGCTTTTTACAATTTACTTTGATTGCCGCGAGTATTTAAATCGGCTCGGGCAAGTAATTGGTCCCCCGTCCTTCCTGCCGTGACGTCTGGCGTGTTGGAAACTTGTTGATAGCCTCATACCGGTAAGCTTTATTAGGTAACACACCGTCTCGCTTGATTGCCGCCTCATTTCCTTATTCTTTTTTATATATATATATTTTCTCCTTTTGGTCGTACTACTCGTAACTGAGTAGTTATGCTGAGCATACCTTTCTTTTTTTTTTTTTTTTAATTTTTATTATTCACCATCAACTCTTCATACATGATTACACAAAAGCAGATGATATCCATCCAATATTATACATGTGAAAGAAAAAACCGAAAAAACATACAAAAAATGCATCAGAAAAAAAAAACCTAGAATTACATTATACACATGCGGGACAAAAGAGGGAATGGAGTCACTCCCTTGGCCCAACCCTTCAATCTTAGACTAAATCTAATTCACATCGGATTCTATACCATATTTAAGGCCAAGGGTTATTACTGACATCTCTCCAATCTGGTCTTCCAGTCGGCTATTGGGGCCCAGATAAGTTTACCTAGTTTTGAAGCTTTCCACCCTCTCTTCTCATATAAACCCTTTTCCAAACTATATACAGCTAGTAGGCGAGACACCCATTGTTGAAAAGTAGGAGGGTTAAGATCTTTCCATGCTGAGGTCACGCAAATCCTGACTACCGCCATAGCAATAAAAATAAATTCGGAATGAGCTACTTGAGTTCCGTCTCTAGCCACACCTAGCACCATTAGCTCATTGGTTAGTCTTATATGAATCCTCAGGGTTTGCCCCATAAAATATTCTATCGCCTTTTTCAAAGAATCTAGCTTAGGACACGAGGCAAACATATGGACCGTATCAGCCTCGTCCCTATGACAACGCGGGCAGCACGTGCCCGTGGTCCCCCCATTGGGCTATTCTTGCTGGGGTGTAATAGAGTTCAAATATGGTTTTGTAGTGTTGAGCTTGAAGATTGGCAACCTTCAGGATCGTACTTCCTAGCTTAAGTGAGGCTAAAACTCGCTCCCGTCGATGCCCAGCTTCCCCCGCCATTTTTCCGTCTGTTTTTCAAGATCATCTTTTTGATATTGATTTAATTCACTGTAGATCTGGGAAATGGAACACCCTTCCGGGTCTCTCACCCTTTCCATAACTGTATCTCTATCATATATACTTTGCCCTCCTTTTTTCCTTGCCAGGGCCGATCGAATCTGCAAAAATTAAAAAAATTCCCTACGCTGTAGATTAAAGAGGGTTTGAGCTCTTTCAAAAGTTATTATACCATCGGGATCTGTAATATCCCCAATTGTCTTAACCCCAAGGGCATCCCATCGTCTCATTATTGCGTCATGAAAGGTCTCAGGAAAAGAAGGATTCATAAATAGAGGTGTATAATAGTTCATTCTACCCAGTCCCAGCTTTTTCTAATGGCTGACCACACCGTTATTGCCGCACTCAAGGTCTTAAATTTAACTTTTTTATAATAGCTGGCCTCGCTAAACATTAGAAGCCAGTTACGGGCTTCCTCTTTTAAGAGTAATTCGTAGACGTCTGGTATAGAATCATGCTCCCTCCACCTGTCTGTAATATTGCCCCTAGCAGCCCACGAATATATTGCATCACTGCGGCCCAATAGTATGCTCTTAGGTCGGGTACCGCCCAACCTCCTCTCTCCCTAGGAAGGGACATAAATTTGAGAGCCCTTCTTGTCTTCCCCTGAGCCCAGATGAACCGGTTTATCATTCTTTCCATTTCTTTAAACCAGCTATTATCAAATTTCAGGGGATCGTTCTGAACAAGTATAAAACTTTTGGGAGAAATATCATTTTAATGATATTGCATCTTCCCACTATCGAGAGATGTAAATTATTCATCCTATCAAGATCCCTCCTTGATTTCTGAATCACTGGAGTTAGGTTTTTTTCAACGATTTTGTTTAAGTTTGATGTTATAATAACCCCTAAATAGGTGGCAGAGTCCACCACTCTTAAATCAGCCATATTAATCTTATCATTGACCACTATTTGTGTTTTACCACGATTAAGTTTATAACCAGAAAGTGCCCCAAAGCATTCTGCCTCTTGTTCTATTTCGTCAATTGCTGCAGAAGGATTTGAGGCCGTTATTGCTAAATCATCTGCATAGCCCAGGATCTTTGTTTCAAAACCATTCAGGCAGATTGGAAGAATGCATCTGTTCATCTCAATTCTCCTTATAAAAGGATCTATGTAAAAAGCAAAGAGAAGGGGAGAGCAGGGGCACCCCTGCCTCGTTCCTCGCTTAATGTCTATTGGATCGCTCTGTTCTCCCCTAACTCGGAGTAAAATCCGCGGGTTCTTATACAGCGCCTGTAATGCTTTTATACATCCCTTGCCTATTCCTACGTTCTCCAGTGTAGACCAAAGAAAGCCCCACGAGACCCTATCAAACGCCTTCTCTGCATCAAGCAGAATAAGCGCCATAGGGTCCCGTGTGGCTGAAACACCGTCGAACAGAGTGCAAACTCTCCTAATATGTTCCGCGGTCCCCCTTCCGGGAATAAACCCGTGTTGGCGGGGCGAGATCACCTTTCCTATGATATTGCTAAGGCGATTAGCTAAAATTTTTGAGTAAATTTTTGCATCACTATTCATTAAGCTAATCGGCCTATAAGAGCCAGGTTCATTAGGAGGTTTGTCTTTCTTTAAAAATGATCATCCTAGCTTCTCCCCATGACTGTGGGGGTGTTTGGCCGCTCTGAACCTGACGCATTACATGACACAAATCTTCCTTCAAAATTGAGAAAAACAATTTGTAAAATTCTAATGGAATCAGGTCCGGTCCAACCGCCTTACCAAAAGGCAAATCTTTAATGGCTCCCTGTATTTCTTCGTCTACAAAATTGGCCTCCAAAGTCAAAGACTCTTCTGTTGAAAATACTTCGGTAGGGGCTAGCTCTAAATAGTCCCTTACCTTCTTAACATCTCTAGTAATATCCTCGCTATACAAATTTTGGTAATATCTATGAAACTCATTGGAGATATCCTTAGGAGTTGTAACAACCCCCCGCCTGATGTTTTTATCTCCAAAATATCCCCCTAGTAACCATCTGTCTGGTCCTTACCGCTAGGATATGTCCTACTTGTTCACTGAATTCGTGATTAATCTGTTTCCAGGCCAAAAATTTGCCTGATGCTTTTGCGGCCAATATATTTCCAGCTGCAGCCTTTGCTAATGTAAGTTTCTGCATAATCTCATCTATATTATGGCAGCAGCCAATAGCTATAACCAGTTCTTCTTCTAAGGCCATAATTGACCCTTGTATTGCCTCCATCTCCATGTTCTCCATCTTGTTCCGTTTCAATGAATAGCTCATGGACTCCCCCCTAATACCAGCTTTAAGGGCATCCCATACTATCCCAAACCCGGCGCTCCCCTGTTGATCTCAAGAAATTCTTGTAGCCATTTGTTCATGTGTGCTACATAGTTTAAGTCCTGTAATAAGGCTCTTTCAAAAGTCCAGCTCGTTGCCTGAAACTTCACTCCAAAATTTGGGAGCTCTAAGACCAGGGGATTATGATCGGAGACTAATCGTGGTAGCTTTTTAATTTTACAAAGCGAAAGAAGAGACGCAGAAACTAGAAAGTAGTCTAAACGTGCTAAGACCCTGTGTGGTGCTGAGTAATACGTACTGCCCATCCCCAAAGGAGCTAACTGCTCCCATACATCTCTAAGCCCGTTATCTTCCATCATTTGGACTAGGGCCCTATGGCTTTTCTTTTTCTTGCTCTGGATCTTGGTTAGATCCCCTCTCCATAGCCCTTTTAGGCCATTGATGTTGAAATCTCCACACACAATTAACGGGAGGGGCCAATTAGCTAACTGTATATTTACATGGTTAAGCATTTCTGGATCATCCACCGTGGGCCCATAAATTGAGCAGAGCGTAAAGCTTACCCCTTGTGCTTGACACTCCACTATTACCCAGCGGCCATACCTATCAGATAAGCACTTTTTAGCAATTATCCCCTCTTTTGAGCAAGCACTGCCACCCCTCGTGTCCTAGTCCCTTGCGAGGTGCATACTATTAAATGAAATCCCAATTGTTCTAAAAGAAATTTGCGAGATCCCTCAATGTGCGTCTCTTGTAAACAAACAATGTCTACATGCAGAGATTTAAGATACTCTCTTACCATCCTTCGTTTACCAGCGTCGTTCAAACCACATACATTGATGGTAGCTATTCGCATGCTATATATAAATTGTCGTATTCTATATAGCCTGGCGCTCGATGCTTAATCCCCGTTCTTGCATTTTCAATAGTATTAATTCCAAAACTGCTTTCATAGCTAGATGGTGACTTTTTCCCCCTGTATTTCCCCACCCTGGTCCCCCCTAGACCCCCCTTACCCTCCCTCTCCCAAAGCCCATCCCCCTCCTCCCCACCTAAAAAGTGAAGCAAGCAGACCTAAGGTCTCTGTGATGGAGCCTGAAAGTCGACCCCCTTGCTACCCTCCCATCTATTTTGGTTGATGCGCAGCAGTTCAACCCTGCTATTTTTCTTTTTTTTTTTCCCCTTTTTCCCCCCAGTCAAATAATAATAATGCCCCCTCCAGTTATCCTTGTTGAGCTCCATGCACTCCATCTCCTTCACCCCCACCTGTGCAGCTCCCCTTTTTTTTTTTTTTTTTTATATATCCCTGAGTGAGCAGCTATCCATTAAGTCTCTCTTTAGGTTTTTAAAGAATCCATATATATCCTGGCTTGAATCTCTGATGTAAAAGTTTTAGTGGTGTTCTTATAGATAATCTTTAATCTCGCTGGATTCATCAGGAACGCTTGTGCCCCCATAGCTTGGCAAGGCTGAATCAATTCTCTTAAGCGCCAACGTCTTTCCACTGTAACGTGGCAATAGTCTGGCTTTGTGAAGAAGGACTGACTCTCAAAGGTCCGTCTGGCGTTTGGACGAGCCTTAGAGTAAACCTCTTCACGGAGCAGAAAGTTACCAAAGTAAATTAGTATTGCCCTAGGCATAACCAACCCATCGCTTCTTGGTTGTGGAGTTTTCCTCATCATCATGGGGAAGCGATGAACACGTTGAATCTCGGCCTCCCAATTCCAATGATGGAGTTCTGGAAACGCTCCCTTCATCATTCTCAGAACATAGGCCCTGATATCTTCGCCTTCTATGCCTTCCTTTACGCCAAGAATCCGGAGGTTATTGCGTCTCTGCCTGTTTTCGAAATCCTCCATTTTCCATTGAAGATCTATGAGCTGCTTATCGTGAGTTTCTGTCTGTATCTGGGCTTTGGACAAATTATCCTCTATTGTGCTGGTACGTTCTTCCACATGATTCAACCTTTGGTTTACATCTGTACACGCCTTAGCCATTTTCCTTACTGCGCCTTGAAGCTTTTTAGTTGCCAACCTGTTCTTCTTTCCGTCCGTTCGGGTCTCCTCCTGCAGCTGTTTGATTGAGTCAAAGATCATTTTTAAAGAGGGAGTAGCCTCGTCTTCGCCCTCCTGTCCTGTTTGATCCGGGTAGGTGAGCCTAGTGGCGGAATAGTCCCATTTCAGAGTGGGGTCCATGCTCCCCCTGCTACCTCTGCGGAGTCCCTCTCCGTTTTTTTTCCCAAGCTTGTCCATCCCTTGTTTTCTTCAAAAGTTTCTTCTTCCTGACTACTGTGTCTTTTTGCGGAGAGCCTGGACTATTGGTGGAGCTAGAGAGCTGTATGTTACTGCTATCTTCTATTTCAGAGAGGCTGAGTTCAGAGCCATCCGTCACTGAGAAAAACTTGTCCCCTAGATCTAGTGTATCCTCTGGACCATTATTAGCAATAGCCCCCTCTATTAAGATACTCGTATTCAGCTGTTCCATAGAGCCTGCAAGATCTTCCAGCGATGGGGTTAATCGGGCAATTGTGCCCTGCTGGTCTTTTTCTATTACCGGATGACTCATGCCGGGGTCCCCCAATGGGCTATGGGTTTGGCTAATTTGATTGATCTCAACAGTCTCAACAGCAGTATTGCCTTGAGTCCCATTCGTCGCATTCACAGGTGCTGCTACCAATACATTGTCCGGTTGAGTGTCGCATACAGAGTCTGCCACATGAGACAATGTTTGTTCTAGATTGACCTTATGACCAGCATTTTGCTCATTTTTCCCAAGCCTCGCAGCGTCAGTTCTGGGGGTTATCGGAGTAGTAGTGAAGAAGTCTGTAATACTGTGTCGCCCCCTAAATCCATTTGGCCTGCTTTTGCTCCTTTATCCCCAGAACCACTGCAATCTACTTCCCCTTTTTCAGCACATCGCGTTTCTCACCTTTTTCAAGGAGTCCTGAGTCGAGGTTATTTTTGCTGTCCTACCTCCTTTAGCAGCCGTCGACCCAGCATTGTCCCTGGGTTCTGAACTAAGCTGTTTATCAGGCATTTTCACTCGGCCACCTCCACGGGCTGCCTTTGGAGGCATCCTTTCCCTCCCAAATGAATTGGAGCACAACTCCGCCGCGCACCACTCGGCCTTTCCAGACGTCTCCGCTCCGGCGTCTCCAGCCCCTCCTCCTCGCCCGTTCTCAGCCGAGCACCACCGAAGCTCACACAGCAGCACCCGGGCAGCTACCAGCACCACTGTCAAGAGCTCCTCAGCCACTCCGAGGGGTCAAGAAAGCCTTTCCCCAGCTGGTAAGACATGGGGGGATTTAGTCCACAGCTATAAGTTAATTTACATGGTCGGCATCCACGTTTTGACCGCACCGCGCTCCTCGATAGCGAAGGGGTGATCGCTGCGGTCGTCAGTCAGGCGCCATCTTGCCTCTCAGGTATCTGACATCACGCAGACTTCCAAGAAAAGCTGAGCATACCTTTCTAAGGGGGAGTGGTGGTTGATCGTGCTTTGGGAACATGCCGCTTTGCCTTACTTACCGCCCCAGTTTTTTAATTATCTTTTTATTTTGGGTCGTGTTGCTTTTAGTTAAGCGACTATGTGGTGCATGCCTTTTTGAGGGGGAGATGGATTAGAGTATATTTCGGTAAAACCACCCTAACCTAATAATTATGAGGCGAGGCTTTGGGCTTTACACTGGGTGGTTAACATGATGGTCACTATATACTTTTCTCTCTCATTGCTCGTTATTTTGTGCTGATATTATGATAATACCCAAGTTAAGCCTGGGTAATCAATAATGATTTTTTATCGTTTTTCGTGTTTATATCATAGACTATCAACAACAGTTCCTGCACATATATTTTGCATTGGAACTGATGAGGCTTGGGTTTGCAGTATACGTTTTTGGGGCTGGTGATATATTTATGTAAGTATTGGAGCCTCATTCTTGTAACATCATGACCATTTTCTAACCAGTATCACATGAGGATGGTGTCCTGTGAACATGGGTCTAGCCATATATTGTGGGTAGAACTTATAGTCATAGATTTGAGGGCACATAGGATTTTTTATTGAAATGTATTTTTATGGAAATGTATTTTGGCGGCAAATTGAGGATAAATGTAACACTTGCTTGGAAGTCATAGTGGGGTGATCATCACTCTCTCATGCAGCTCTTGTTTGCCCTTATTTAGATGGGGTTATCTGACGTTTTGACTGAGTACTAATCATGTGTCAGTAGGGACTCTATGAAAATGTATTATGGTTACTTCTGTTCTTCCAGGTGACTGAACCGGGCGATCATCTATTGACGTACAAGGTCTTAACCTAAATGCACGCCTTGCCCCTTCATCTACTCTATTCGACACCCTTACTTTTCATATTTTTTTTTTTTAACATCGATAGCTCTGAGGAACATTGCTTAAACTTCTGATATGAAGTAAGTATTTTTGTTCCAATCTTTGTACTCGGTGACTCCGTAGTTATTTGTGGTGTACAAACCTTCATCAATTTCATTGTAGGTATTCTGGATAACCGTGACTTAGATGGGGAACGAGAGATAGGCATTTTCTCTGGTTATCCCTTTGACCCTTCCTCTTTGTGGTGATTGACCTCTTTAAAGTCATCAACGGTGGGTACTTTTATTTGTCCACTTGCACCTTCTCAGTGAAAGGAATTTCTAGAACTATTAAGTTAATGATTAAATCGTGGTTTCTTATCCCGAGTTCTTGTATGATGACCATATCTTTGCTTTATTTCCTGGTATCTATCTTCCCTCACCTTCCCCGTTCTTTCTGTTGTCTCCTCTTCTCAGTGATTCCATTTATCTAGTTTCTGTTAGGATGCCTCTAGCTAATATGGTTTTGAAATATTCATTGAAATTAGCTTCTCTTACTGACATATTGTAAATATAAGTAAAATGTATAGAAATGCTGTTCATACTTTGAACCTGTAAATATTAAAAAAGTCTGTCTTTAGTATGTCTGTGTTCTCTTTTTGCTTTTTGTATATAGGATTATCAATATAGCCTTTTGGCTAAAAGGATTAATCTTTTAAAATGTATGTGTATTATGTTATGTGTTTGGTTTATGTTCACTGATGTTTATACATCTGTCTGTTTAAATTAACAGCCCTGAAGAAGTCCTCTAGTAGGACGAAACGCGTCGGCTGTGGCTGTATCACTGTGAAAATTTGATGCATATGACTACGTTTAAAAAACGAAAATTTGGAATAAAAAGAAATTTTGAATAATATTTGTATTGTGTGTGTGTATATAGATTATACTTTTGTACTTTCGTATTTTGTAATTCATGTGTGGTGCACCTGTGCTTGTGTTTTACAAGGTCCAGAGCCTTGTCTGAGGAAGCCCAGACAATTTGGAATTGATTGCTAGCCAGAGAACTGCGAATCGCTGCAAACCATCTTACAGGGGCTCAGAATATTCAAGCTGACTCCCTAAGCAGGATTCTTCAGGAAAACCACGAGTGGGTTCTCCACAAAGAGATCGTGCAAAACATCTTCTGTGTGTGGGGTTTTCCTCAGATTTATTCACAACCACAGAAAACAAAAAAATGGCTAAACCTCTTCTCGAGGTGCTACCAACCAAGGACATTGGGGAATGCCCTTTGGATCGACTGGTCCAGCAAATTTCTCTAAGCTTTTTCTCTGATTCCCCTTGCTCTATCCGTAATCATCAAGCTGTCATACATGGAAGCCAGGATGATTTTGATAGCTCCGGAGTGGCCCTGACAATGGTGGTTCAGACTTCCTCCACATGTCGGAGCGTCCACACATGAAGCTGCCCTGCAGCCCGGACCTTCTTATGAAGTTTGGAAGCCAGGTGGTTCATCCCAATCTCTCCTCTTTGATTTTGGCCGCATGGCTCCTGAGCTCGTACAATATGGACATCTGGATCTTCCACAAGCATGCTTAAACAGTCTCAAAGAGGCTAAACGACCATCAACGCGTTCAGCTTATTCTTTTAAGTGGAAGAGAATCTGTATCTGGTGTTCTGACAAGAACTTTGTTCCAACAACGTGCCAAGAAGAAGCGGTTTTTCCATATTCGATTTGTCTTGCCAAATTGGACTTTCAATTCCCTTCTATTATATTTCAGTTCTTATCACAAAAAGCGGCACAGGGACTTGGTAGGTCCAGCATACAGGCCCCAATTGGCTGTGACAAAAACCAAGGTGTGCAGTTCCTAAGGGGGGGGAGGAATAAAAAGTAGGGATTTTGTTGGAGGTTTTGGATAGTGAATACCAGGTGTTCCAGATGGAGAAGAGAAACTAGGGTTGGAATACCTCCAATTAGGAGCAAGGGCCCTCACACCCGAAGGGTGTCATGCTTCATCGTTGGGCAGCTCCTCGTTGGGCCGGCGCTGCAATGCCCAACGGGCCCCGCAGGGGGGCTCTTTGCCGGAGGTCTTCTCTGGTTCCCGACGTGAAGCTGAAGAATAGTTTGGGGACGTGTGTGTGGTGAGTAGAGGTGGGAAACAAAAAGTGTGGATTAAAAATAGCTAAAGGACTCCCAAAAACAATTTCATTCTGGGTTCCTAAGCTATGAGTAAAAACAACCGACTACAAAGTCGTGGCTGAGGATGGGAAATTATACCCACTTCAGCTCAAACTGATATGTGGGGATTGAAGATGGTCGACCTGTTTCATGCCCTAAATCGTCCAGTTGGATCTTGCCATTTCATCCGGATCAGGGGATCCTCATCTACTCTCGAGGGGACTCTCGCCCCGTACAGTATGGACTTGTGTCGTAGTCCTAGGTGAATGTAAAAATAAGGAAAATTAAGGTATACCTTCTGGAGAACACCTAGGGGGGGGGAGGGGCTGGCCGGCCCCAACCACAACGTCCAGACTACTCACAAATTGGCAAGGGAGGAAGAACTCATTTGGAGGTCCTCCAAAGCGCGGGACCTGCCTGCGTCTGCACATCGCTGGGAATACCCATACTGTCCCCTCGAGAGAAGATGAGGATCCCCCGGTCCTGATGAAATGCCAAGATCCAACTGGACGATTTAGGGCATGAAACATGTCGCCCATCTTCACATGTAGGCGGGGACTATTCAGTGCTTATGATTTCAATGGAGATTCCTCTGAGAGAGAACTAGGATTACAGGTAAGAAACCATTGCTTTTCCATCATTGGATCTTTCTTAACCTCACATACTTGAATCATTCCATATTGTCAAGCAAGGAGTCTCAAGGTGATTTTACATTACCAGTACAGTCAGATTTCCATAGAAACACACAGAAAACGTGGTTGATGCAGAAAAAAGGCCAAAACATTGTCGAAGGGAGGTCTCAACATGAATGCTACTTTGTCAAAATATTCAGCCTGTAGCAAGGGTTTACATCTTTCAACCAAACACTTTTTTGACTTGGGATATTTATTACAGGGTGTAATACTCGACTCGTGAGGTAATGCCTTTAGTCAAGTTCCCTGTTTCTCAGTCACCTCTTATGTGGTCTGTACCTCCGAGGTTCTCTCCACCACAGTCCCCTGCTGCTCCACTGGATGCTGGGCCACCCAACTTGCCTTTGGACCATCTCAGGCAGTAGAGGTTTCACCACCTCTACAAGCTCCAGTTCACACCTTTCCAGTTAAAAATGTTCTCTGTAGGGCAAAGAGAAGAGCATGCATTCCAGCTCATTGAGCACACCAGTCCCCATTCTACACTTTCTAGGTAAAGGTCCTTTTCACCATAGGTCCCATAATCCTAAATCAATTTCTTATGAGCCTTTCTCTCTTGCATCAAGCATCTGAAGGTACCCTATAGAGCGTTCAGAATTTTTTCAATCTAGAGTGTCTCCATTTGATGACATCAGCATGTTCACTGACGTGTTAGAGGCTAGCAAAGTTCAACATCCCAAAGCCTTCCCTGCAGCATCTAACAGTCACCTTTGGACTCTGCCACATCCTTCCTCTAATCAACTGTTCGTAAGCTATGGCCTTCTGCCAGATACCTAATGGCCTTGCTTCTAGGTCAGGAACCAGCCATGGAGCTTTTCTTAACTCCAGCTTAATCCATGCCTGCTCCAGCTAGACTGCAGAAAAGGTGTAATCTGCTAGAGCAATTTGCATTTTTTAGAACGGAGCCGCAGTTAGATTTGGTTATTAATATGTTGTTCCAGGAGGTATAGCAATACTGATCCAACATCTGTAGTTCCTCCTGATGAGAAGAGCAAACGCCTTGAATCTGTGGAGAGGAAAACGTTTGGCGTGCATGTTACAGCAGAAAAACGTTGTTCTGGTCCACAGATCAGCTGTCAAATTGCACAGCGCCATCACCCTGCCCCAGGTGATTTCTTCTTCTTCTATCTGGGCACCCCTCTCCTGAAACTTTGGTGGGGCAGTCATCCGCAAGTAAGGCCAATCCAAACACATTCATAACGACTCATCCAGACCGAGAGCAAAAACGTGTTAAAAACTTTTTGCAAACGAGTATTTTTGTCTAATAGCTTGGCGCTCAAGTCAGTGAATCCCAGCTGTCTCCCGGGATGCTGTTCCCATGCCCTTTGGTACTTGATAGCTCAAGTGCTCCCAGGTGTCTCCAAAGATCTCCCACCTGTCCTTGCCCAAGGCATTCAGGACCGCTGGGACGCCAAGTTTACAATTTGTTGTGTCTTTGACACCACCGATGCCAGCAGCACCAGGGTTGTCATTCGACCCATGCCTGGCTGCTGTCCACTAGTTTTTTCAGGCGATATCTAGTCATCTCTCATGGACATGCCGTTCAATGGTCCTCGCCTGTCTCGGGACACTGCATACTACTCTCAAGCGGTTCAAATAGAGCAGGGCCACAGCACACTCTTTTGGCTTACCTGTCCCATCTCACCAGCCCTATCACTCCTTTTGCGGTTTAGGAAAAGTTACCCCATGCTGCCAGCAGATTTTATGCCAGCATGGTGCCCAGCAGTTTCACAGTTGCAGCCGTGGTGCCCATCGCCCATGAGAACAAGTCAACGAGCTGCTCGTCCATTATTCCCAGCTGCAAAACCAGTTTAACGTTCCCTTAGTGAAGTATAGCCACCCAATGGGAGGCAGGATCCGATGATCCTTGCTGAGTAGGCTGACCATAACGTCAGACAGGTTGGTTCTGCAAATTGTTCAGAAGGCCTATGCCCTCCCCTCCCCTCCCTTTCTGAATCACCACACCTTACATAGTCTCCACAAGGACTGACGGAGGACTATCTTTCCGTTTTGTGGCATGAAGTGCAACGACTTCTGGCCAAAAGGGCGATTGAGAGGTTGCCTGAGCAGGAAGTAGGGTGTTGATGTTATTCCGCACTTCCTGGTGCCCAAGAAGGACGGAGACGTCTGGCCTATTTTAGACCTGTTGTAGGAAGCTGGCTCTGTATATACTATACCAAAGTGAGGTATAGTGTGTACAGAGTCCAGTGGAACCCAAAAGGTAGGCAGAGGTAAAGTAGATAGCACCTCACTCTCTATTTGTGGTAGTGTGGTCGAGCAGAAAGGCTTTATCAGAGGACAGGGTTAAGCATTTGTTGAACACACTCAGTCAGCAAATGAATTCACACACTCAAAGACTGAACTTCAGACCAATTGTTTTTGTATAAAAATATTATTTTAGTTATTTTATTTTCTAGAACCAAGCAAGCCTGGCACAGGTAAGTGATAAATATTTTGCAGTAAATATACAGTTGTAATACAGTTTGGATTGTAATTGTATATGCACTTTGTTTTGATTTACAGTACTGTTACTGAGAAATGCAATGCTTGGAAATACAGTACATATACTTTGAATGGGCTTTTTAGTAAAATGACCAGTACATTACTTTCAGATTACTTTTCTTACACAGTGTAGTACACCTGGATACTGCACTGGGACATTTCCTGTAAACAGGTAAGTAAAAGCATTTTTGTTATTTAGTACAGTTGTAAAAGGTTTTCAGTAGATTTTCCAACTCCCCACTTAGACATTTTTCATAGAAAAACAGTCAATGTTATCCTATGGAGGAAAATAGTGTTATCGGTTTAAAGGTAAGTACTTCTTTGTGGGAGTTAGTATTCTGGGGTTAGACTTAGGGGTCCCCCAGGGTCAAGGATGCACTCTTGTTACACCCTCAGCGGCACAAGGGCGGCCGGGGGCAGAGTGCTGAGGCCAAATGTTATCCAATGGGGGATAGGGGTCTCCGGTTGGTGGCTGCTGACGAGCAGGCCACTGGGTTGTGGGAGCAAAGCTCCTGGACTTAAGCTCAGGGCAAATGGGTGTTTAAGCCAGCACAAGAGATGCACCCTCAGCGGCACTAGGGTGGCCGGGTGCAGAGTGCGGTTTTGGCGTCGGAAGCCCTGTAGCTTTCAATGGGGGAGTCTCTGGTTTGCGAAAGCACTGCAGGCTCTGGGATGAAGGTCTTCTGGGTGCGACCACCACTTAGAGAGGTAAGTTGGGATCTTGGGGGGTTGGTTAGGCACTGTTGGTTGGGCCTCCCAAGGCCGTGGGGCGTCAGGTGCAGGGGTGCCTTTTAGGGTCGGATCTTCTTACCAGCTCCTGGTCGCGGTTGGGGGTACCTTCCGGTTTGATGCTGCAGGCGTCGGCTGGAGGCTTGAGGCAGGTCAGGGTCACCGGATCTCTGGCCAGGAGACCTTCTTTTGGTGTTGGGGCACTCGGGCCGTGGGCGTTGGGTTCAGAGTGGTGCAAACTCGTGGATCCTTGTGGAGTTGGAGTCTGTGGTCGAACACATCCGGTGTTTACAGGAGACAGTCTTTGGGATGGAAGGCAGGCAGGTCCTCTGGGTTTCTCAAGGTTTCTGGCTGCAGGACACACCGGGATTTCGCTGGAGCAGGTTTGAGGTGGGGACAGGCCGGTAGGGCTGGGGCCAAGTCAATGGGCGTCCTCCTCTTGTTGGCTTCGGCATGGCTGTTCGGTCCTTCTTCTTTTCTTCTTGTAGTTTCTTGTCTGCGTTCTTGGTTCAGGGCTGCCCCTAAATACTGTATTTAGGGGGCGTTTTAGGGGTCTCTAGGTCAGTAGCCAATGGGCTACTGACCTTAGGGTGACTACACCCTGGGTGTGCTCACCCCACGTGGGGGAGTGAGCACAATTCCTAATCCTGATTGGGGAGTGCCTGCCATCTGCAAGATGGCGGGCACTGAAGAGTTGGCTTCACCTCGCCTCCCCCACCTGAGGAGTTCCACCTATCTTCCCTCTGAAAAGGAGGGGAGACAGGAAGGGGGCCTGCTCCTGACCGCAGGAGAGGCTGGGGGTCGCATTACAAAGGCAGCCAGGCCTTTGAAGCTCCCCTGCCACAGATGGCTGTTCCTGACCTGGGGGAGGTGTGAACACCTCCGCCCAGGAAAGGCTTTGTTTCTGGGCTCAGGGAGCGAAGGCTCCCGCCCTAGGGGTCCAGAAACATGTCTTGTGGTGGCAGGCTGGTGTGTACCAGTCAGGGAACCCACCAGAGGCTGGTCGTTTTTCAGGGGGCATCTCTAAGATGCCCTCTGAGTGCATTTTTCGTAACATCAGTGTGGGTTTAATGGGCTGAGAAGTTTGATACCAAACTTCTCAGTTTTCAGTGTAGCCATTATGGTGCTGTGAAGTTCGTAATGACAAACTCCCAGCACCATATACTCTTAATGGCAGCACTGCACTTACAATGTCTAAGAATGGACTTAGATACTGTAGGGGTACAGGGCTCATGCACCTGTACCCTCACCACTGGTATAGGTCACCCAGCTGGAGGGGTGACTGATCTATGCCAGGGCAGTGGGTTGTAGGCATGGCACACAGGGATGGGTGCCATGTTGATACTCTTCACTTTGTTTTGCATCAAAACAAGCAGCCTGCGGGGTGGGGGTGGGGTGTGTGTGTGTGTGGGTGGGTAGGTAGGTAGGTACAGGGCCTCTAAGGGTGGCACAATAAGTTCTGAAGCCCTTAGGGGGTCTTCCCTGGTCACAGTGTCCTGTGTACCTGTGGTGCCATTTACCAGGGGCTGACCTGTGGCCAGAGATGCCAATTGGGTTTGGTTACAGTTTTGGGGGAAAGAACACAGGCCCTGGGAGCCTGATTGGCAGGGTCCCAGGGCACATCATGTCAAAAGTGATGGCAAAAAGTGTGTGTGTAAAGACTTTCTCCGGAATGTAAAATTCAAAATGCTCTTACTTTCCCTGGTCTTGTCTGCCTTCGATCTAGGAGACTGGATGGTAGCGTTGGACCTGTGCAACTCCTTTTTCCATATACTTCCTGCGGTTTCTGGTGGGGCAGGAGCATTTTCAGTTTGTTGTGCTTCCCTTTGGTCTCACCAGTGCCCCCAGGTGTTCACGAAAGTGATGGTGGCAGCACATCAGAGTTTAGGGGTGCCAGTCTTCCTCTGCCTTGATAACTGGCTGTTGAAGGTGGACTCTCCCCAGGCAGTCGTCAACCATCTCCAAACTAGGGTGAACTACCGGTCATATTTGGGGTTCACTATTAACATGCCGAAGTTACACCTGACTCCTTCTCAGGCACTTCCCTTCATCTGAGCCATTCTGGACATAGTACAGTTTCATGTTTTTCCTCCGGAAAAGAGTCCAGTACATTTAGGCTATGATCCCGATCTTTCAGCCTCGGTCATGGATTTCAGGAGTTCCGGCTCTATATCAACCTTCTGACTCTGAGGGTCATCTGCTTGCTGCTGAAATACTTTCTTCCATCTATCTATAGAAGGATTTTACAGGTGCTTACGGACAACACCACTGGCATGTGGTACTGCCACAAACAGGGCAGGGTGGGGACGCGCACCCTGTATCAGGAGGCTTTGAATGAATGAATGAATGAATGAATGAGGTAACATTTCTAGAGCGCATAGTTACCCGGAGGCATCCCAGCGCTGACTAACACTAAATTAACTGCAACGGGTTAGATGGGAAAAAGCCAGGTCTTCAGGTCCTTCCTAAAAATATTGAGACTAGATTCCCTATGAAGCTTTGCGTCTCTGGAAGTGGCTGGACCTCCAAGGAATTTTCTTGCTGGAGAGCCACCTGGCAGGATCATTAAGTTCCAGGGCAGACTAGCTCAGCCGCCAGCGCCTACCAGATCACGCGTGACAGTTACACCTGGAGGTGGCGCATGGTCGGTTCCCTGAATGCGGAAAACATGGCTCGGTCTGTTCGCTGCTGCTAACAACGCACTAGGTCAGCACTTGTCCATGTTGGAGTTTCCAAGAGGTCTCTCGCTCAGAGACACGGTCCACCTTGAGTGAAACTTGAGACTCATGTACGCTTCCTGCCAATACCACTCCTGCCCAGCGTTCTGAAGAAAATAGAGAACAACCGTCCCATGTCATCCTAGTGGCCCCAAATTGGGCATGGATGATATGGTGTCCAGAACGTCAGGGTTTTAAGCGTCTGTCCTTTGATCAGGCTGCTCGTTTGGGAGGATTTGCTGTCGCAGCAGCAGGGCAGGGTTCTGCTCCCAGGCCTCCGCAATCTCCACCTTCACATATGGAGATTGAGCGAGGACAGCTGAACACCTTTGACCTTCCTCCAGAGATAGTTGATGTTATCTTAGAAGCCAGGTGTCCCTCGACTAAATCTGTATACGCCTGTTGTTGGGACTAGTTTGTGGCTTGGTGTGGTAATCTGTAGCTTGACCCCCTTCATGCCACAGTATCTGATGTTTTGTTTGTCCCTAGCCCAGCTAGGCCTTGCCCTGGGATCAGTTGAAGGGTACCTTTCAGCTTTTTTGAGGTTGCCAGATCAGCCATCTTTGTTAATGTTTTATTTTTTAGGGTTGCACTATGTTTCTTCCCTATTCCTTCATCATTCCACAACGGAACCATAACTGGATCCTTACCTTTCTAATATACACTCCATTTGAGCGGATGCATAGCTGTTCCTTGAGACTCCTCACACTCTAAACACTGTCCCTCATCCCTTATCACCAGTGCTTTACGAATGCAAATGGAATAGAACATCAGCATGGCGTATGAGCGAGCTTCGAGCTCTGTGTGTCACACCACCTTATTTCCAGAAAAACTAGTTCTGCCCTGCCAGCTTTCTGTGCTCCCTCTCACCCTTCTAAGGAGGAAGAGAGACTCTATTGCTTGGACGCCAAGAGAGTGCTGAGCTTCTAAATAGATTGCATCAAAGTCCACCAGGCGGACAATTGGCTCATTCTGGGGTTTGAAGTCAAAAATGGCAAGGCTGTGCAGAAGAGAACCATCTCCTGCTGGATCATGCACTGCATTAAGATCAGTTAAATATTGGCTAAAAGCTGTCCCAAAAAGAATTGCATACTCCTTCTACCAGGGAGAAAGCTGCTACCACTGTGTTACCACGTGGAGTAACTGTTCTTGACATTTGCCAGGTGACTATGTGAACGTCCCTCCATACGGTCACAAACCACTATTATATGGGCAGTAAGGTCAGCTGAGAAGGGCATTTTGCCTTCTCCTTTCTGCAGGACTTTCTGGTTTGAGTCAAATCCCAGCCCACCTGCAATTAGGTGCTGCTTTGTTATCTAGTCAAAAGGTCAGGAATCTGCTGCTAGAAGTCTTTATTAGAAGGACCATTTACTTACTTTTGGTAATGCTCTTTCTGGTAGAGGCTCTAGCCGCAGATTGCTTACCGACCCTCCCATCCTCCCCATTCTGTGATTGGACTCTATTTATTAATAAGATAGCAAGTCTAGTAATCTGCACACTTGTCACACCAATTTGCTTTTGGGGCTCTGCGTGTGGAGGGGTGGACAGTCTCTATAGCAACTGACGTCAGTGCGCTGGAGTGGTGCTTAAATAAGCTCCGCATATCATTTCCGGAGCGGAATGGTGTCTGTGCGGAGCCGCACGGAATTACATCGTGACGCTCCGAGGCATTACTGAAAAGTTTCCAGAACCGGTCTGATGCCTAGGGAATATTCAGAAGGTGAGGAATATTTGGCAGATTGAGTCTCAACCAGAAAGAGCATCACTGAAGGCAAGTAACGTGTTCTTCTGGGGGTATGGAACAATGTGGCGGGCAGACTATGTACAGATTCTCACAAATGGGAAATAGGAAGCAGATAGTTGTGATTGCTGTTCCATAAATAGGGCACTCAGTCATGCGGCATGTTTGCAACGGATACCATCCTGGCAGCATTGATATGCACTCACTTCGAATTCATACGTTTGATAAAAAGCATCTGTTACTGAAAACTACTGTTCAAGGCATGTGTGGCCGTAGATGCACATGTTCTGCATACTCCTGCTATCTAGTGTTTGGTCCGGATGTGTGCAGGTTGTTTTTCTTCAAAGAAATTCTTTCCAGCCTCGAGGTAGAGTCCTCCTCCTCTGTGATACTGCTTGTGTTTATCGACTCCATTGTTGATTGTTTTATCTCTGGCGTCTGATTCGGATGTGTGGGCTTACTCGCCGAGTCGAGACCGTCGTCTGTTCTGTCTTTCGGTTCTATTTCTGTCTACCGTGGTATTATTATCGATCGAGTTTCTCCTCTGTGTGTGTTGAGGTAGAACCAGCCTTCGAGTCGATGCACCTCCTTTGTGGCTCCCAGAGGGCCTCTCCCTTTGCGGCTTTTGAACTCCATTTCCAGTTTAGTTTCCAGACAATGCCCTTCGGTGATGGAACGGGCGCCATTTCCATTCTGTCCGCGTTGTCACGCAAAGTATCCACAGACCGACTCCCATCAGGTCTGTAACCTGTACCTCTCTCCGGGTCACAGGGAAGAGGACTGTAAGGCCCGTCAAGCATTCTGCACAAAAAACTCTCTGTGATCGTCGAGCACGCCGGCTCAAACTGCAGCGAAAAGGCCACCATCAACACCTCTATCTCTTTGGACATCAAGACGTCTGGGAGGAATACCTTCCACAGGTTTCGGTGGCTGAAGAGGAGGCTTTCTCAGTCGATGCCAGCTTGGAATTCAATCAGGAGTTTGAGATCACCAGTGTAGCGCCGTATGGAGTCTCGCACAGTGAGTATTCTACCCTCTGCCCTTCAATCTCGAAGCGAGCCATCAAAAAACTAACGCCTCCAGATCTAGAGGCCTTTGGACCACCACTGCCTCTAGGCCATGGTCTGCACTGAGAATTCAGTTCATACGCCCGCCCTCCTGCTCGCCACCGAAACACCATCCGAAGCCAACCAGGTGTTGTCCCATGCAGAGGGGGCGGGTCCGAGGACCTCTGTCTTCTCTGAGTTGAGCTTCAGGCAGCTGCTGCTCATCCAGGATGCAACGTCCTTCATTCCTTCCTGGAAGTTGAGTCTGGTGGTGAGGGGGTCCTTGGTGAGGGAGAGGATGAGCTGGGTGTCGTTGTCGTAGGATACTATCCTGAGTCCGTGCTGTCTGACGATGGCGGCGAGGGGGGGTCATGTAGATGTTGAAGAGCTTGGGGCTGAGCGATGATCCTTTGGGTACTCCGCAGTTGATTTCTGTGGGTTCGGAGAGGAAGGGTGGCAGTCTGATTCTTTGGGTGGGAACGCCTGCCTGACTAGCTAATTTTCCCACCAGTCCAGGTACCAAAGGGTTCTGGACAAAGGGGGTCGGCTTGCTCTCCTGTGAGGGGAGCCACATTTGCATTTCAAAAGCGGCAACTTCTTTGAAGCTTGCTGGCCTAGGAAGACTAATCAGCAAGTCATCTGTAGGAGGGGGTGTGACACCCCTCTTCCTGGACAGGGTTTGTTCCTGACCTCCTGAGAGCAAAAGGCTCTCACTAGGAGGTCAGAAACTTGTCTCGGGTGGCAGGCTGGCAGAAACTAGTCGGCCAACACACCAGAGGCTGGTAAGTTTTCAGGGGGCACCTTTAAGGTGCCCTCTGGCTGCATGTAATAAATCTGACACTGAAATCAGTGTGGGTTTATTAATATGAGGTGTTTGATACCAAACACCATATATTTCAGTGAAGCCATGATCTAGCTGGGGAACTCGTTTTGACCAGTGCCCAGTAGATAGCTTAAGATGGCTTCCCTGCTCACTTGCAGTGTCTAGCAGTAGAGCTAGACATCACAGTGGCATATTTGCTCATGCAGTTATGTCCTCACATAAAATATAATGCACCCTGCCTTAGGGCTCAAAGGCCTGCTGTAGGGGTGACTTGCATATATCAGATGCAATGACTTTGGCATGACACACGGGAGTGTCATGTTGTGTTTTCACTCATGGTTTGCACCATGTCATGCAGCCTGCAATAGCAGTCTGTGTGAAATTTGTATGTGGGTCTCTTATGGTGGCATACGATATGCTGCAGCCCTTGTGAACCCTCTTCAGTACCCCTGCCCTAGGTACCTGGAGTACCAGTACCAGGGGTGCAAAAGTCCTTAGCCAATTGTAGCATAAATAGATTATACCTTGTTTTTGTGAAGGGGCACTGACTTTGAGGTCTGGTAAGCAGGCCTCTGTCGGAGTCGAAAATCAGCATTCAGTAGCTAAAAAGGAGGCAAAAAGTGTATGTGTGGGGGGTGGGGGGGGGGGCTTAACTGCAACAAAAGCCCAGTTCTCTACAGATATCAAATTCTACCTTCATCACACTAAGGTACACTTCGGTCAAACGTATCAAATGTTTCCACCTTTTGGTCCAGCGAACGAGGCACGCCCATTACAAAGCAATCTTTTGTAAGATGGATCATTGCATGTGTTTCTTTGGCCAATAGCATCAGTAACAGGCCATTAGCAAGAACACTCGAAGCGCCTTTAGCCTGGGATTTTGCGTCAACAAGAGCTCTTTTTGTGGCCATCCTGCCTAAAGACTAAGCATCTACATGGAGGACCACTCACCTTTTTCACCAAGTACAATTGCATCAACATTGATGTTGAAAAGGAAATGACCGCGAGACAGGAGGGCTTGGAAACCTTTTCTCCAAAGGGGAGGCTCATGCCCACTATTCACTGTTGTCTTTGTCTTGGTTGAAACTGCTATTCAAGCCTATGAATCTTAAGAAAAATCCAATGTTGGAGAGGGATAAAAGTTCCTTAAGTATAACCCCAGTTTTCCTTCATTGACATCTTTCGTATTCACATGCAGCCCGGTCTCCTTCCCTTTTTGTCATGAGGCTGTGTGTGTGTATGTATATGTATATGTATATGTATATATATATATATATATATATATATATATATATATATATATATGTATATAAAAGACTCCGCCAGACATGGATTGCTTTCCAAGTAACGGAGCACGGACCTCAGTTTTAGTGCAGCAAAGAATACATTTATTGCTCTCCAACCTTTACAGCCATGACGCGTTTCAGCCCTTCCTCGGGCCTTGATCACATGACACGCTCTGTCAGGTGGGTAGTTTTTTTATACTGGTTTTTAGGTGAATGCTTAAAGTGAGTGACACAAAGTTACCATTGACAGCAATAAATAGTCAAATAAAACTATTTGATAGTATGAAACTGGTGTCAACACAATAAACACCATCATAAATAGCAGATAATATATATGTGTGTGTGTTTTATTCAGCACTTACAAGCTGGGAAATCTGGCGGTGCTGAAGGTGCTGGTCTTTAAGATTGACTGGAGTTTGGGTCGTTTACAATGTACTGATATGATGCAAAGTTATTTGTAATTCTTTTAACACTGCTTTTAAAGGGGTCCCAGTCTGTAGACTAGGAATAAGCTTTAGTTACAGGTAGATGGATTTTTATCCTTCCCTATAAAAAGAAGTGAAGCAACTGCCACTGATGGGGCATAATGGAATACTAGTGGACTGTGCTTCTTTAATAGAGTAGTGTCCGTTTTCCAGCTTTTTTGTGGCTGCAGGCTATCTAGCTATGTGCCGTCCCTCTCGTTCTCATTTCATTTAAAAAAAATGTTGGTAGAATAGTATTTCGGTTTGCTTCTTTTTGTGAAGAAAATTTAAAAATAAAAGATTGGATCTGGGATCCTGCATGTCCTAGGCATTAGCCAGTGCTTATAATTTCAATGGGGAGTCCCTCATAGGGGAAATATAATTACTGGTAAGTACCTTTTTCCATAGGCGTTCTTCAACCAAATTTAAAAAGGCTTTTAAATGAGCTTTGGCACCTTATGCATATGCGTTAATTGTCTAGGTATTCAAAGAAGACTCACATTATGGACTGACCCCCAGCTTACTGTCTTGCATATTTCTGAGATGGGGCATATCGCTTGAGGAGGAGCGTCATCTGCCCTTTCTAGATTTACCCCTAGTTTTGACAGTAACAGGCCTTCTATCTTTCTTATGGAGTGTAGTTTAACAAGATGCTGTCCAACTATCAATGGCATTCTTTCAGTGTGGGTAAACCTATACTTTATACTTTGTAAACCGTGCAATAGAAACATGAAGTCTTTTGTATTCTTGAGCTAATGCTTCCTAGCTCTTTTTCAGCACCTTTGAGCGGAGATATTCATGTTTAAAGTTTAGTCACGTATGTCCAGAGTATGGTTAAATGCTAGTAAAGTTTGTGTCCAGCATTGGCGCGAGTGTGGTAGGGAAAATGGGTGCAGAAGGAGGAATTTTATTGCGTGGTTGAGTAAGAGTCTGCAGGGGTTAGTTGACCATGCGTGAAGGACAGCCTGTATGAATTTGAGTAGATCCATGGTAGAGGTGTCGGATTGCATATGTAAAGTTTCTGATGTCTACTTTTAACTGGAGATTCCTCACCTTTTGAATATTCCCCAGGCACCAGACTGGATCTGGAAAGTCAAAAGAAATACTCCTGCACGCCAGTAGATGGCGTTGTGCTGCTCCATGCCGACTCCGGAAGTGACGAGTGGGGCCACATTTAAGTGCCACACAGGCATGTTGATGTCAGTTCTTTTCTTTCCAAGCCTTCAGACGCAGAACTGAAGTTTACTCCTCTCGACTTTGAGTATTTTTCTCCAAATATTTTACGGTCCAGTCTGCAAGGGACAATAGGTCTCCTCCCAAAACAACATGGTTTAAACCTTGAAGGGACGGTCACACACAAATGTCTGGACACATCCCAGGAGGTATGTCTGTGATGCTTGAGGTCGTAGCATGATTCCAGAGCCTTCGGCGACTGTGCTGAGATGTACCTGTAGGCCATATGGGACTGCAAAGCAAATTTCTATGTTTCCAAGCATTGAAAGACTTTGCACAATGACTGGTCAAAATCGTAAGTAAGGTCTCCTTCCCGAAGTCATTCCAGTAGCAGGTCCTCCCTTGGTCGAAGTTTTTGGGCAAAGCTAATATGAAGCACAAGAAATCAAAGCAGAATCCGCCCCTTCCTGCCACTGTTGAACTCCAGAGAGGTGGAGAGAATGTTGGTGTGCCTCCCGGTCTAACTCTGAACTCCTGAGGAGCGGATTCTGAGTTTTGTGCTGTTGCAACCCAAGTTTCGTGGTACGTTGGTGATGTTGCAGCAACTACAGACCTTTTGGGAGGCCATGCTGCTTATGTTTGGCACACTTTGGGTTCACTCTAGCATGCCTTTGGACCCTAAGGATCGGTAGAGGCATCCATTTGGGATCCTACTGGGAGGTTTGCCCCTGGTGCCATCTGTACCTCTTGAACCGCATCGGGTTCCACATCAGTTGTGGTGCTGAATTTGGTGCTGGCGCCGCTCTCCGCCCCGTTTTTTTCTCATCTATGCTGGTGCTGCCACTGGCCTAAGAGTAGCAAATACAAAAAGGTCTTCAACTCCTCATTGGCTTTGACTTTTTTTTTTATTTTTTTATATATAATCATTTTTATTGGCATTTTGTAACTGTTGATAATTGGTACATTACAATAAAATGTTATGATACATACACGGTGTTTTAAGGAATTATACCTGAGTTGTTTACCTTTCATGCTATTCAACAATTTTTGTCTCCTACTCATTGACAACATTTTGTCTCCTACTCATTGACAACATAGCTACAGAGAGTTCTATTACACGTCGCATTATTCTTTGTCCTCGGTCCTATTATTCACTGACTTCTGACAACGATTCCTCCTGGGGGGGCTCACAGATGTTGCCCCGGAAAGCATTCCATTTGCCCCATATCAGAGTCCATTTTTTGGGGCACCCCCTGTGGACATAGACTGATTTCTCTGTTATCACTGCGTTGTCCATGTCACGACACCATTGGTGATGGGTAGGAGTCCGTCTCGATCCCCAGTGCTGAGCTATATTTCGCTTTGCTAACATCATACCCAGCGTCGCCCAGTCTTGCGCCATATGATTGAGATCTGTAGGCTCCCAAACATTAAGGAGACATCTCTTCGGTGCCGGCGGAACCACAGCTCCACTAACCTGCGAAATTGTGCGCATTACTGCCTCCCAGTAAGGTATGATTTCCGGGCAGTCCCAGAGTGTGTGCTAGAATGTGCCTGGCGCTCCACACTGTCTCAGGCAGAGTGGTGTGTCCGTCCGACCTAATCTGTGCAGAAGTATTCGCGTGAAGTAGGTGCGATGGAGGATTTTTAGTTGTACTAGTTTAATTTGGAGGATATCGCTACCTCTCTTGGGGACGTGACTGCCTCCTGCCAGTCTGTCTCATCCAGTTCTCCCACGTCAGCCTGCCAGCGCTCCTTAAGGGCTGTCGTGGGGTCCGGCTGATTGTTTATTATTTTTCGGTAAGTTTGGGAAATGGCTTTTTTGCTTAGGTGGTCTGTTGGAAGTCTGTCCTCTAGCGGTGAGGCCTCTGGCAGTTGCGTTCCTGGTGGAATAACCCCCACGAGTGCGTGTCTGATCTGCATGTATCGGAAAGTTTCCGTCTGTGCCAGCCCGTAAGTGTCTTGAAGTTGAGCGAACGCAATAACCTCGCCCTTTTTCCACAGATCCCCCCCCACTTTTGAGATACCTATCAGGTCCCACTGTCTGAACCCCTTAGTGTTACGTAGTTTACCTAGTCGTCGGGATTCCCATAGTGGTGTGGCCTGCGTTATGACCCCCCTCCCAGCCTAGCGCTCGTTGTGCAGCAAACCAGACTTGGACGGTGTGCGCTGTTGGACCTGTGAGATTATTCCCCCTTGATTTATGGCTTTGACTCTTTGAATAAGATTCCAATAATCATCATTACGATGAAGGGGGCAAATTCGCCTCTCAATAAGATGAGGGCAATTGGTATACTGAACTACAGGATGCCAGTGATCTGACACTTCCCTAGACACTGGGCTTTTCTGTCCCTCTAGTCCTGCCACTGAGGAGAGTTCCTCTTTTGTGGTGGTTATGAGGTGAGCTGCAGAGGTCTTGATCTGAATCCCCCTAACAATGGAGGTCAAACTTAAGTCTTGATGGAAGTTCTAAAGCCTGGCCAGCCACCTTCTGCACTACTACCATTTAATGTGGCCTTCACAGATACAATCTTAGGTACTTGGGCAAGGCTATGTTCTGGACCCCAGTAATGGGTAGGAAGCTTGTTGTCACACACTAGCATCGGGCTATCCTGATTGTGTTTTTTTGTTTTTTGTTGTTTTTTTTAATAACACAACACCCTATGACTGAGAGCCTGGTAGTCTAGGCATCCACCAGCAGAGTCTCCCCTACCACTTTTCCCATGACCCCTCCTGACGTTAGTGTAAGCCAGAGGTCTTCACACTGTGGGGTACATCCACATGGGGAACCATGGTTGTATTCCCTGGGTCACAAATACCTCAGCAATACTTGTAAATAAAGATGGTATGGAAGTGCAGCCTTGTCTGTTTGTCATGTTTCCATGCTGTATTCATTCACTTGCAGAGGTGAAGTGCACAAAGAAGGTAATGGACTGTGATCCCGAGTGCCATTGGTGCTAGGTCAGTGAGTTTGGTGATGGGATGAAGGATATGACTAAAAAGAACAATATATTCTGTAACTTTTGTTTTTGCACACACCTGGAATGTAAAATAAATGCAAGTTAAACGAATCCTTAGAAAATTCACTTTATTATCTTACGAAACTTCAGTTGGTTTATGCGATTTACTGTAGATGTGCGTGTGACCAAAGAATTGAATCCTGGTTGGTGCAGTAGGAAATAGGAATTTATAGTGCCTCTGGGTCCCAGCCTGTGACACAAAGCACTATGAATGTTATTATTTTAAAATTGTATTAAACGCAGTATAGTGCTGCTGCAAAATGATTTTATCCAGTATTGAGGTATCTTTCATAGATTCACATGCTTGAATCATTCCCTCGTCAAGATGGAAGTCCCACGGTAAAATAATCAAGCAATGTTTAACAAAGGACTGACAGCTGATTAGCTGTGTTCCAACATTAGATCCTTTTTTACAATTAAATCGGTTTTTGTTAGCAGAGCATAAATTGAAAACAATACACTGCATATTGCCTACAACCCAGTGGGCTGGCTGCGTTAAGGGGCACCAAAGAAATGAAACCAGTAACTATAGCCTTTGCTTATGCAAATTAAATACACAGCAAGCCGCCTACAACTCAACCTGGGCCGGCCGCGTCAACAGAAAAGCTGAGTGAGGCTGGCTGCATTCTAACTTCAGACCTTGAGGCGAACATCAGTCAACTGTGCGTGGAGCCCTCGTAGTGCAAACCTCAGGCGAAAAAGGCTATTACTAGGCCGATAAATCTGCCTTTTCTAAACCAATATCAACAACAAAAAAAACCCTCTTGAACCACACAAACTGAGCGACAAGCCCCCCTCCCCTCCAACCCCACCCTATCCCTCTCCAAATGAGCCAAGATTCCAGGGGGAAAAAAAGCAAGGGGAAAACCACTCTGGGAGACGCCCAGGCACTCCCATGATCCTCACCCAGAAGCAGAGGTCTCATTCTCCCCCTGCGAATCCGGTATCAGTTTCAAAATGTGCACATAGACGGGACAGGTCAGCTCTCGGAATTCGCAGGAGAGTATAGATATAAAGGGGGCCCAGATCTTCGTATAGTCAGATTTGTCCCCCAGGGTGGCCATTGACAATCCTTTCCATTCTCAGAAGGGACCACAATTGGTGGAGCCACTGTGTGTGCTCCGCGATTCTATCAGACTTTCAACAAGATAAGAGCACCCGGTGGGCGGCATTAAGTGCCAGGGCCATCTGTCTGCCTTTTATTGAGCGTAGAGGAAATGTCAGTGTATTTGGCAAACCTAGTATTGTATAAGCGGGGAACCTAGGAATGGCAGTGTCAAAGGCCTTATCTATTTCATCTAATATTTATCCCAATATCTAGTGAGTTTTGGACAATTCCATAGAAGATGGAGGAGAGTGCCAGGGCTACCAAAACCTCGCCAGCATAGCCCTTCGCATTGAGGATTCCACTTCATTATTCGGGAGGGAGTGTAATACCAATATGAAATTATTTTGTACGATGTTTTGGTATGTCCCATGGTATGTGCAGTATGGTGAGTCCTATAAAAAAATGTCCTCCCACTCTTTGTCCGAGAGCGTCCGGCCAATTTCTGCCTCCCACCGCTACTGACCCGCAGATCTGACCTTGCGAGTGTTCCAGGAAAAAAACAAGTATATTTCAGAGATGAGTTTTTTTGTCGTCATTCTTAAAAATATCCACTTTTCGAATGGGAACATTGGCCTGCCTACAAGGGGACGAGTGGACGCACCCAACACCCAATGTAGCATTTGTGAGTGGAGAAATTGATCTCAGGGGGCGGCAGAAGCGGAAGAGTCTGAAAAATATATAGTGCCCTTGGTAAGACGTTCATCTTCACAGCAGCGAGCCTGCCTAGCCACGACGGTAGCCGCTGCCATTGTGGCAGATCCTTACGCATACGTGCGAGTAATTTGGAATAGTTTGCTTCAGCGGTTTTCGCTAGGCTCTTATTCAGGACAAGCCCCAGATATGTTATCTCCTCTGTAACTCAATCAGTCAATCTGAGCGCGCAGGGTACCCATGGTATTCGGGGTAGAAGTCCAGTTCAAGATTTGTGACTTTTGCAAGTTGATCTTAAAGCCGGATACTTGGCCAAAGGCGTGCAAGTCCTCCACAATAGCTGGAAGAGAGGTCAAAGGGTGAGCGACGGAAAAGATAACGTCATCCGCATAGAGACTGATTAGATGTTGGTCGGCGCCAAACTGAATGCCCCTAGCGTTGGGGTTGTCCCGAAGTCTTTGTGCGAAGGGCTCCATGTAAAGGGCAAAGAGCAACGGTGATAAGGGGCAGCCCTGTCTCGTACCTCTGCCGATTGCGAAACCACGAGATCTAACTCCATTCACCCTGACCGAAGCGCTAGGGAAGCTATATATGCTCGCAATCCAGTGCCGAAAACGTGTGCCCATACCGAAGCGCTCTAAAGTAGCGGACAAGTAAGGCCAGTGCACCCGATCGAAGGCCTTTTCGGCGTCAACCGCTAACAACAAGACCTCTTCGCGGGACTGCTGTACCTTCTTGATCAGATGGCAGATCCGTTTAGTGTTGTCCCCGAATTGTCGACCGGGGATAAATCCAGCCTGGTCCGGCTCCACCAGGCCGGGCATCAAAGGGTTCAAACGCTGGGCAAGGATGCTAGCGAATAACTTTGCATCTATATTTAGCAAGGAGATCGGACGATACGAGCTGCAGAGCGAGAGGGCCTTACCGGGCTTAGGTATCACGGTAATCGAGGCTTGGAGCATCGTTTCGGTGAGCGTACCTATGTCCGCAAATGAATTAAACAAACGAGTGAGCAAGGGAGCTCCTTCAGTACAGAAAGTCTTACAAAAGACTGCGCTGAACCGGTCAGGTCCCTGCGCCTTCAAAGGCTTCAATCGGGCAATCGCAGATATCACCTCCTCGATACGTATGGGAGCATCGAGATTTTCGGTCTCACTAGAAGGGAGGGAAGAGACAGCAGCAGCGTTTACGTAGGCATGTGGATCAGAGGATATCGAAGGATCTGCATAATATAAATCTGAGTAATAGGCCTGAAAGGCGTCGACGATTCCTAGGTCATCAGTGACCACCGCTCCCTGGGCTCCCTGCATTGTTTTAACTGCCTGTTGCTTGCTGCGCAGGCAATGCGCTAGCATGCGTCCTCCCTTATTCGTTCCCACAAAATATTTATGCTTCAAGCGCGTTACTGCGTGTTCAGCTCTGTCACAATCTAGGCGCCGGAGGTGGAGCCGTTCCTTTTCAAGTTGCCTCCAGATCTGGGGTGCCCCAGAGCGTGTGTGAATTGCCTCTATTTCCTTCACTTTCGATTCAAGCGCCTCCCTCTTAGCCCTTCTTATCTTATTCTCATGTGCAGCTTTAGCGATCAGAGCCCCCTGGGCGACCAATTTAGGTGCCTCCCACACCAAGGGCACGGCGGTGGACCCGTCATCGTCAAGTGATAAATAATCCTTCAATGTGGTCCGTAATGCATCAACAGTTGTCAGGGACGACAGCATCGAGTCTCTCAGATGCCATTGTGGTGTCAAGTGTGAAGGGGGGGCGGGGAGTGTGCATGGTCAGAGTGATATGCGCGTGGCCAGAGCGTGATCGGGCCTCGCCACCCATAAACTATGAAAACAAATCAACAACCCAAATGCAAGAAAAAAAGAAAAAATACAGTAAGTGTCCGTCCCGTAGGGGGGCTAGGAAATACGGAGGCAGCCAATAGAGCAAGAGCCATTTCTCAGTATTACAGTAATCGCCCCCGTCCCTTCATGCCCAATCATGCAGTGCACCTCACCCATTCATTGGTACCTCAGCCGTTAGAGTCCAGGGAGTCCCCCTCTGCGCCGGAGAGAGATCGAAGAACCGCAGATCACTCTTTCACCATTGTTGCACGATCAGGACCCAATCAGTCGAGTCGCAACCCGGATCGTGGGCCCCGATGGCGAGTAGATGAGGCCCCATCCCCTGTGGCAGAGGACTGGGAGGTCAGGCTGTCCGGGTCTAGGTTCAACAGCTTGCAGGTCTCCGCTAGAGATCGAAATTGTTGGAGCTTACCTTCATACCGGAAAATAATGCGGAACGGATGGCCCCAGGAATAGGCAATTCCACCCGAGCTCAAATAATTATTCACACGCCAGAAGTCTTTCCGCTTCTGAAGAGTACTGGCAGCCAGATCCTGGAAAAGCTGCGGATAGTGCTCTCTGAATTGCAGCGCCTGGGTGGAGCGAGCCGCCTTGAGAATCTCCTCCTTCACTCTAAAGTCATTTACACAAACCAAAATGTCCGCTGGGGGGGCCGTTAGATTGTCGGGGGGGGGGCCCCACCCGATGGCAGCGATCAATTTTGACAGTGTTCTCCGCCGGAGTGTTCAGACCCGCTCGGAACAGAGCCTGGACATACCCCTCCAAGTCTTCGCCTTCTGCACCATTGGGGACTGAGCGGATACGGACATTGTTCCGTCTTGACCTGTTCGCCAGGTCTTCTGAGTGTGCCTGAAGATCAAGCTGTTGATCTTGCAGCCGGATGACCTCATGCTGGAGAGCGGCGATTTCTTCGCCTCTAGCCGTCGTGGATTCTTCAAGTGCCGCCACACTCTCACCTACCGCATCAATATCCCTCCGCACCTCTCTCAGGTCAGCTTGTAGGTCAGTTGTTATGGCCAGGATATCTTCTTGCTGCAAGGCGAATAGGGACTCCAAGAATTCGCGAGTCACCACCCCATCAGCACTCTCTCCAGCGACAGCCTGTCCAGCGCCTTGCGGATCCCCTGTGGGTTTCATAAGAAGGTCGCGCACCGAGCGCTCTTTTTTTTATTTTTGGCCGTCGTCCTGGTTTGTGCCTGTCGGTTGCCCCGTGTGTGTATGATAACCGCTATGCCAGGAATGGGTCAGCGGGACCCCCAACATTCACCGCATGACCCGGATGATATAGGGGCAAAGCGAACTGGGCCCTCCCTGAGTAGGGGGGGGGGGTAGTATTGTTCACGAGACAAGGAAGCGAACCCGGGCTCCTCCAGTCTCCTCACCGTCAAGTGTTGTACTTGGCAAACAGGAACGCTCCTGATCATCAGTGGGTGGAACAGAGCCGTCTCACTTGTCAGGCCAGGGCTGGGCTGATTCTGATTGAGTCACCGTCTGCAGTTTCCAGGCTGTCTTCACCAAGACTGTAGTGGGCCGGTCTCTACACAAAGGCACGGGCTGCGGCCATCATCCTTCCTTTTTTTTTTAAACTCCTTTTTTTTTTTAAATTGATTTTCACAATATTAACAGTAGTTACAGTGCAGTATATGTTGATCCACATATATAAAAATACTATACATTGTGCAGGTATGTACTTACAAAGCCAAAACCAGATTCAAATTGCATGAAGGTGCAGTAGGTGTGTATCACAGTTATCAAAATTTACAACGGATTCAGTACCTCATCTACCTCTAATACATCTCTCCCGGTCTCAAGGGCTGCGTTCTGAGGCTGTGATGGTACTGGCATTGCTGCAGTGTCAGGTGTGGCCCGTAAATACAAGTGTAGTGATTGCCATATATCTAGGGGTCCCGCCGTGGGCGGCTGTAGTTGTGCATAGGTGTCATTGTTAGTGTTGCAGTATGTCATACTGCACAGCCACGACTTGACTGTTGGTGTGTGCTTACTACCCCAGTTCATGGCCACTTCCCGCTTAGCAGTGAGCAATGCAATAGCAACAAATCGTCGTTTGGATCTGGGGAGGTCATGTGTATACCCAAGTAGCTCCATTAGGGGCGTGGGCGTGATGGCGAAGTCTATCATTTTGGAGATTTCCACAAAAACTGCTGACCAAAATTTGCCTATCTTTGCACATGTCCATGTGAGGTGTGTGAAGTCCGCATCAGAGGAGCAGCATTTCGGGCATAAATGCGACCTAGATGGGTCAATGCGGCGTAGCGCACTCAGTGATTTATACGCCCTCCAAAGAAATTTAAAATGTAACCGTTTATGCCTGTGATTCGGAGAGACTCGACGGATTTGCGCACAGCGTCTACTCCATTGTGTGTCGGTAATGGGGTGACCAAGATAACGCTCCCAGGCCGCACGTACCCCCGTATCTCGGGAGGGCAACAAGGCCACTGTAGCCTTGTACATTCTAGCCATAAGATGTGTGCCATCCCCATCCTTAATGATACCCGTTAAAAGGGGGAACTCAGGGGGTTCTAACGCATAGCTGTACAGAGTGGCTTTCAGAGCACCCTGCAACCTCTGGAGTACAAAGTGATCCATAACCGTTGCGGCACGGAAACGGGGATCCTCCGTGCGAGAAAATATATGGGAAGAGGTCCCCAAATGGAATTTGGCAAGTGTGCGTTTCACAAGCGTTTCCTGCAGGATAGGGATCCAACCATTACCCACCACTGGCTGTGCAGATGAATACAAAATCCGTGAACCTGTGATTTTTATTAATTTGTGCCACGCCCAACTAGTTGTAGACAGTGTTTGGATGTCGTTAGGGTCTCGCGGGTAACCAACTGGCAGCAGGGTCCCGAGGGATGCGGGAAGAGCCAAGTCGGCTTCTGGCCTGTAATGGGGAATTTGCATGTCCGCATGATACCAGTGGCGTGCAAAACTCTCCTCCGCCACCAGGTAGTAAACATGGAAGTTTGGTACCCCAAACCCTCCCCTCTCATATGGTAGCATGAGGGCATCCGAGCTGATGCGGGGTTGCTTACCGCCCCATACCAGACGTATCAACATGGTACAAAGGGTGGAAAAGAAGCTGTTGTACAGTGGGATTGGGATATTATGAAATAGATACAGAAATTGTGGGAGGACCACCATTTTAACAATAGCTATTCTCCCGGCCATGGACAGAGGCAAGGACAGCCATCTCTCAATGTTTTGCCCTAGTCGTTCAAGCACTGGACCATAATTTAATTGTAGGATACGATCTTGCTCCCTATGGATATAAATCCCAAGATATTTAACGGATTCCTCACACCATGTTAGTGGGTAATCACTCAGTTTGCGACAGGGTGCCACAGTCAATGGAAACACCTCTGACTTTTCCCAGTTAATACACAACCCAGATAGATTGCCATATCTGGTGACCTCGGAAAGCAGTGGCGCCAGGTTAGTATCTGGATGACGTACGTATAGTATGATGTCATCCGCATATAGCGTGAGCAACAGCGGGCCCGTGTTAAACTGTAAACCCTTATGGCTATGTCGCTCCTGTAAGTGTCGCACCAACGGATCTAAAGCCAGCACAAATAATAAGGGGGGACAGAGGGCAGCCTTGACTGGTTCCCCGTGCAAGCAGGAATTCGGGTGACAGTGTTCTGTTAAGTCGAGCGCGTGCTTTAGGCTGCATGTACAACAGCCGCACCACTGCCAGGAACCGTTCCGGCACTCCAAGTCTGCTCATTGTAGCGTAGAGGAAAGGCCATTCGAGTGAATCAAAGGCCTTTTCGGCATCTAGCAGCACAGCGGCTGCCGGGACTGAAGGATCTATTCTGTGCAATGTTGCAAACCATGTACAAAGGTTTAGCGCAGTTGATTTGTGAGGGATAAATCCAGACTGTGCAGTGGAGATCAGCTTTTCGATTACAAGTGCTAGTCTCGTAGCCAGCATTTTGGCTAAAACCTTATTATTGAAGTTTAAGAGCAACAGGGGTCTGTAGGACCCACATCGCAACGGGTCTTTGCCCGGCTTTGGGAGTAAGATTATAACCGCCTCTCTTAGAGTGGGTGGTAGCACCCCAGTGTCTATGGCTTCCTGATATACATCAATTAAGTAGGGCGCAAGGATATCCTTATACTTTTTATAGAAACAGCCGGTGAACCCATCAAGCCTCGGAGCCTTGGAGCTATCTAGCGCATCTATGGCATCGGTCACCTCATCTTCTGAGAAGGGTTCCGCAAGATACTCCTGATGAGCTTTTTCCAGCCAGACCATTGAGACCTCGTCGAGATAGTCTGCAAAGGCCCCTGGTTGCTCGGTCGTTTTGGAGGAGTACAGTGTTGTGTAATATGCAAGCACTTCTCTTAAAATACCCACAGTGCCAATTATATGCGAGTTATTGCTGCCCGTAGGCTCCGTGATGTACGTCGGTTTACGGGATTGTTTTAGTATATTAGCAAGGGTCCGACCCGGTCGTTCACCCTCCCCATATCTCCTGGCTATTGCATACTTGCCAAGATAATGCGCCTCACGCTCCGCTGCCTCCCGGAACTCCGCCATAAGGGCCGCGCGCTGCTGAAAGCTAGAGGGAGCAGCAGGGCAACTGTCCTGCCGATCTATGTCCGCCAGTTGCGTTTCAATGCGAGCAATCGTGCGCCTTAAGTCTTAGGATCCCCGCATTCTTGGAGATGCACACTCCTCTAGTGTATGCTTTGAACGCCTCCCACAGTGTGGCTTTAGACGTCACAGAGCCCTCATTTAATGTGAAATATTTACTGATCACTGTACCTAACTCTGCAACAAATACTGTATCTCTCAGTGCCATATCAGGGAAACGCCATGGGCGTTCCACCCCACCTGCATGCGGCACTCGTAGCTCCGCCACTACCGGGGAATGATCCGTTAATGTACGTGGGAGGGTTGTCATTCCAGTTACTGCAGTATTGGAGCTTTCATAGATTCCCATGCCTGAATCATTCCCCGTCGTCGAGATGGGAGTCTCGGTATACATAAAATAGCAATAGAAACCATTACAAAAAAGAAACTAGGCCTAGGCCCATTCTAGTTTTGTAGCATATCCACCTCTTCTTTTTGTAAAAGAGACCAAACAAACCGAACAGCCAATCAGATTAGCCTCACCCTCTAGAACCTTGCTGAGAGAACCTCAGACCCTCAGATTTTCTACCGCACGTTGTGCAAGGGAGTCTCCAATTGAGCTCTGCTCATTTCTACATTTCTACAGTTTTTTCTACAGTTTTTTCTCTGGATTTTTTGCTGATATTCTCTCCTAGGATGTCAGACAAGGAAAAGAAAGCTCTTTTCAAGGCATGTGCCACCTGTGCCAAGAAAAGGTTGTATGTAGAGGACAAGCATAAGGATTGCATTTACTGCCTCTACCCAGACCACAAAGCAGCTGACTGCAAGATTTGTCGCACCTTCTCGACTAAAACTCTGCAGGACCGTGAGGGTCGTCTCTTGACCTGGCTCCAGAGACTGAAGTCTAGGAAGGATCCACTATCCAGTGACAGTGAGGAATCATCATCTGCCACTTCTTCAAGAAGGTCAGTTAAAAGGGGTAGGGCTTCCCTTTGCCTTCTAAAGAGCGTCCTACTAAGCTCTCAAAGAAGGCCCCTCAGGGATCTGAGGGCCGGAGTCCTGGCGAATCTCCTCACCATGGTGCAAAGGAGAGGGAAGGACAGTTGGCAGCAACAGCAGCAGCCGCGCCAGCAGCACCAGGAGTGGTGTCAAGGGCGGTAAAACCCTTCAAAAAGCCCTCTTCTCTGTCTTCGGAGGGAAAATCTGAAAAGGACGCCCACTCGTCGACGACGGCAACTAAACAACCGTCGACTTAAATATCAAAGGTAAAGCTTAATCCCTTACCTACGCCGACGCGCTCGTCGACGCATTCCTTCGGTGTCGACGCGGATGGTTTCGGCTCCCCCGTCGACGGTTTCTACGACGTCGACGAAGGTGTCGACGAGTGCAGTGTCCGGCGGCGTCGACGACTACTACCACCACAACGGCGGCGGCGTCGTCGACGGCCAAGATGTCGACGGTCTCGTCGACGACGACACCTATCCCTTCATCGACTATCTACTCGTCGGCGCTGCTTCTATCCACAGCCTCGACGACGATAGTCTCCCCGTCGACGAACACGTCGACGGTCCCGTCGACGACATAGTCGACGACGGAAAAAATCATTAAACAACGCCGATTAACACCGGACATGACTTCCCCCAGAAGAGTTACTCCTCTTCCTCCAGCCCTTTTGCTTCAGCTGCGAGTTAAGTGCCAAGATACGGACTCGGAGGGGGAATATCTCCAACAGCATACATACGACCAATCCATGGGTTATCAGGAGGATTACCACCAGGAGATGGTCTCGATGCCTTCCTCGCTTTTAGTGGATCTTCAAAGTATGCTAGTCGACTATAGGAGGAGTTTCTCTACACAACCACCTCCTCCTGCTATGGAGCAAGCTGCAGCTGCACTTCCGGCTCGCTCTATTACTCCTCCACTACCACCATCGCAGCCTCCGCAGCACTTGCAGGTTTCGGATGTACCTCCAATGGAGCCAAACACACATGATGACACCTTGGATGAGGATCAGGCCAATGTCCCTCCGCTTCACCAGGACACAGAGTGGGATGATTATGTTATCCCTGACCCAGCTTCTCCATCCCCAGCTCCTCTTGATTCTCCCCCGGTGGATATTGGGGGTTTCCATAAATTAATGGAGAGGGCCGCAAAACGATTTGAACTTCCAATGCCCATGGTTCAGTCAGAATGTTTCCTCTACGACTTCAAAGAACCGTATAAAAAGACTGCGTTCCATCCCCATTGTGGGCCATGTCTGGGAAGAGGGATTAAAAGTGATGAAAAATCCTGCTACGGTGATGCCAGTCTTACCTCGCCTAGAAAAGAAGTATAAGGCCCCTGAGGACAGTCCAGCCTCTTTGGTTAGTCAGCCTAAACCGGATTCGGTAATATCTCAGGCTGCCCAAAGGAAGTCGCGCAACCCTTCGTCCCCTCTTACTACGCCACCGGATAAGGAGGGCAGACGCCTGGATAATGCGGGGAAAAGATTCTCTTCAATGGCGAGCCTCTTGGTTCGGGCAAGTAATGCCTTGGCAATTTTGGGCAGGTATGATCGCCAAATGTGGTGCGATCTGTCCCCATATCTTGACCAGTTGCCAGAGGATTCTAGAGTGGAGGCGAAGAAAATCCTACAAGAAGGAGAGGTAACATCGACAGATAATTGACTGTGCGATGGACATCGCAACAACTGCATTCCGCTCGCTGGCTGGCGCAGCGGTCCTTCGTCGCCAGGGTTGGTTGAGAGCGACATGGTTCCGTCCGGAGGTCCAAAATAAAATCCTGGACCTTCCCTTTGATGGTGAGGCGCTCTTCGGTAAGCATATCGACGATGCACTTCAAGATATTAAAAAAGATACGGAAACGGCGAGATCTCTAGGGACTCTACAATACCGGAAAGTCCCATTTCCGTGGAGCCAGAGGAAGAGGTACTCCGTCCTATAGAGGTGCATACCAGCAACAACGATATTCCTCCTATGGTTCAACATCCCAATCGTATCGTCCGTCCACAATCGGAGACAAGGCCAGTCCTCTTCTTTCTCCAGGTCCAATAATAGAGGGAGGCAAAGTCGCCAAGGACGGGATTCTTCCAAGCGACAATAGCGGCGTGCTGGCTCTTCTTACTGTACCCTCCCCCTCTACAACATCAGTGGGAGGCAGGGTATCAGAATACCTCCACAACTGGCAACGGATAACATCAGACCGTTGGGTGCTGAACATCATTCGGTGTGGCCATACTTTAGAATTTGTCCATCTTCCACCATCCAAGCCCCCTGCCGCCACAGCCTCAAAACATCTGCGCCTTCTTTGATTGGAACTACAGCAAATGCTCTTAAAAGGGGCAGTGGAACCGGTTCCTCTCTCTCAGCGGGAGAGGGGTTCTACTCCAGGTTTTTCTGGTCAAGAAGACGCTGGACAAGTGGTGCCCTATTCTAGATCTCAGGGAGCTCAACACCTATCTCATAAGACAATCATTTCGGATGGTGTCTCTCCAGGATATTCTACGCCTTCTCAATTCAGGGGACTTTATGGCCACTCTCGATCTCGAGGACGCATACTTTCATGTACCCATCCATCCAGCTCACAGGAGGTTTCTACGATTCACAGTATCCAAGAGCCATTTCCAGTTCAAAGTCCTACCTTTTGGCCTTCGATCTGCTCCGCGGATCTTCACCAAGGTGCTAGCGCCAGTAGCAGCATGTCTCAGGAGGCAACATTTTCAGGTTTTTCCCTACCTGGACGACTGGCTAATCAAAGCTCCGACCAAGCTGCAAGCGGAGGAGTCAGTCGGTGCGTGCACACGCCTTTTCGACAGCCTAGGGTTAACTCTCAACATGGAAAAATCATCTCTCAACCCGTCCAGGATAGTTCGATTCCTGGGGGCCATCCTGGACACGTCTCTCAGCAAGGCTTCCCCAACTCTCGAGAGACAGGAGAAACTGTTGTCCATGGCTCATCTATTGCGAAGAAAAGAGTGTCTTTCAGTTCGCCTTTACAAGTCCCTGCTAGGGACGATTTCCTCCTGCATTCCATTGATACCTCACTGCAGGTTACGGATGCGTCCCCTCCAGGAGGAGTTGGACTTGCAATGGCGACAAATAGACTGGTCTTTCGACGACAAGGTGAGGGTCACTCAGTCTATGAGAAACGCCGCCCTATGGTGGACAAAGAAAAAGAATGTGTCTCAAGGTCTATCCTTCGAAGTCGTTCCGGCTCCTCAAGTACTAACGACGGACGCCTCTCTGGAAGGATGGGGCGCAGTGTTACAGGACTTGCATGTAAGCGGACGTTGGTTACCCCGCCATCGGCAGCTCCATATCAACCTTCTGGAGCTCAGGGCGATTCGTCTAGCGTTACAGGCCTTCCTTCCACGACTTCAACGGTCGGCGGTTCTTGTCCGCACGGACAATACCACGGCCATGCATTACATCAACAAGGAAGGAGGAACCAGGTCTCACTCTTTGTCTCAGGAAGCCCAGAGAATTTGGGAATGGGCTATCCAACACGGGATTTCACTCAAAGCGGAACATCTCCCAGGGGTTCTCAACAAGTCAGCGGACACACTGAGCAGACTGAGATCAGAAAGCCACGAATGGGAACTGGACCAGTCCACTTTGGAGGAAGTGTTTCGCAAGTGGGGGAGGCCTTCCATAGACCTCTTTGCCACCCAAGAGAACAGGAAATGCCAATTTTATGCCAGCAAGCTACACCATCTGGGATCGCTGGGGAATGCGCTTTCGATAGCCTGGTCAGGCGCATTTGTCTACGCTTTTCCCCCCATTCCGTTGATACCCAGGATTCTCCGGAAACTCAAGGTAGAACCTTGCAGAATGATCCTGATAGCTCCTGCTTGGCCTCGTCAGTTTTGGTTCACAGAGCTTCACCTTCTCTCCCTGGACCTTCCTCTGCTTCTGCGGCCAATTCCACAACTGCTCTCAATGTCTCAGGGCCAGGTCTGGCATCCGAATCCTCGATCGCTGCAACTATCGGCATGGCTCCTGAGCACCGAGAATTTCTTGGGTTAACACTCTCAAAGGAGGTTACGGAGGTGCTTTCAAGCTAGAGCCCCAAGTACAAATAAGACGTACCGATTAAAATGGAAGCGCTTCTGTATTTGGTGTCATCAGGCAGGGGTGGACCCTTTCTTATCGCAACCTCATCAGGTTCTACCTTATCTCCTATCATTGGCGAAAGCAGGACTGGCTCACTCCTCTGTCAAAGTCCATCTGGCAGCCATTTCTCGCTATAGACGCACTTCCTCTGGACCTTCTCTCTGGTCGGCAAGGATAGTCAAGCAGTTTCTCAAAGGCCTCTTCAGACTCTTTCCTCCAGTGAGGCCTCCGCCTCCTCTTTGGCATTTGAATTTGGTTCTCGCACAGCTCATGAAGTCACCATTTGAGCCGATTCACCGAGCGGACTTAAAATTCCTCTCCTGGAAGGTAGCGCTTCTCTTGGCTCTCACTTCCGCAAGGAGAATCAGTGAATTACAGGCCCTGACAATTCAGGATCCCTTCCTTCAATTCAAGAAAGGCACAGTGATACTCAGGACTAACCCGAAATTCATTCCGAAAGTGCCTTCAGACTTTCATTTAAATGAGCCTGTAATACTCATCCTTTTTCCTCAGCCTTCTACTCCGGCTGAAAGAGCACTTCACTCACTGGATGTTCAGAGGTGCTTAAAGTTCTACCTTGTCCGTACTGAGGACTTCAGGAAATCCTCTCAACTGTTTGTCTCTTTTAGCGCTCCCCGTAAAGGTTTTCCCCTTTCCAAACAGGGGATTGCTCGTTGGGTTGTCAGCGCTATCCGATATTGCCACACAGCAGCGGGCAAGTCCCTTGAGGGTCGAGTCCGAGCACATTCTACTAGGGCCATGGCTTCTTCAACGGCCTTCTTCGCAGGAGTTCAGATCAGAGACATCTGCAGGGCTGCGACTTGGAGCAGTACTCATACGTTTACAAAACATTACTGCCTGGATGCTTCAACTCAGAATGACACAGCTGTGGGCCAGGCAGTCCTGAGGAACCTCTTTCAGTAGGCGGTGAGCTTTCCCTTTCTTCCCTCCTACCATTATTTCGTATTGTTTGCACATTTTGGCAGTGTGTTTAAATGTTTAAATTATACTTGTTGTTTAAAGTACTGCAATGTTATGACTTTCCTCTCGCTTGTTTTAACAGTAAGAGAGCAAAATGTGCTTATAACTGCTAGCTACTCTGATTCAGGCATGGGAATCTATGAAAGCTCCAATACTGGAGTAAGAAAACAAGTTACTTACCTGTAACTTTGGTTCTCCAGTATTGGAAGCTTCATAGATTCCTCATGCAACCCACCCTCCTCCCCTGGGAAAGCTCAGCCTTCAGTCTTTGGGTTGTATTTTACACAACGTTTACGAAAATCTGAGGTTCTCTCAGCAAGGTTCTAGAGGGTGAGGCTAATCTGATTGGCTGTTCGGTTTGTTTGGTCTCTTTACAAAAAGAGGTGGATATGCTACAAAACTAGAATGGGCCTAGGCCTAGTTTCTTTTTGTAATGGTTTCTATTGCTATTTTATGTATACCGAGACTCCATCTCGACGACGGGGAATGATTCAGGCATGGGAATCTATGAAAGCTTCCAATACTGGAGAACCAAAGTTACAGGTAAGTAACTTGTTTTCTTACCCACAGCGCCAGACCGGGCGACATGAACCCGTAATCAAGTCGGGTCCATGTGTTATATAGCGCGGAATAGTGTGTGTATCCGTCCTGACTGTCGTTTTGGTATCTCCATGAATCTGCCAGCCCATAGCTATCGACAATATCTAGTAATGCCCTCCTAGCTCTTGGTTTTGTGTCCACTGTGGTGGCGGTACTGTCGTGCACTGGGTCTAGCAATAAATTAAAGTCCTCCCCCCATGCAAATCTGGTCTGCCCCCATGCGTGTGACGTGCGTATGAATGGACTCAAAGAACTCGGGGTCGTCAACATTTGGCGCATACACATTCACAAACAGTACAGAATGTTCCAACATGTAACCTTTGAGCATGAGATATCTCCCCCCAGGGTCACGGTACACCTCTATCTCCCTAAATGGTACTCTTTTATGTATCAATATCGCCACCCCCCTTGCATACGAGCTATATCCAGCGTAGTACCGGTGTGCTCCCCAGCCACCCGCGGCCATCATCCTTGGTCTCTCTTCTTCACTGCGCCGCAGAGCCGTCCCCGGTCTCCCTCGATCTTCGACGGTCGCGGGACTGCCAAGAGCGGGCCTTCTCCCAGGACCGGCCCACCGATCCTCTACGCAGTCCTTCGGATGTTTTCCTTCTGCAGCCCCTCACTCACACCGCGCTCTAGCAGAAATCGTAGCCGGGAGGGGTAGTAGCTAGGTGCAGGGCCTCATCGCCAGTGGGCCGGAGTACCGCCCCCTCCAGGTGCCAAGGGCGCCACCAGCCGACCTCTCAAATAGCTCACAGTGGGTCGCCGCTGCCCCCTTGCTCCCCGAGCTCCTCAAAGGATTATTCCACGCTGTGAGCACCGTGAGGTGCCTTCAGGGTCTCCAGCGTGGCCCAGCATCAAATTAGCCCCGGGCCGCAGGAAATCGCGAGGCCGCGTTCTGTGACGGGCTGCGGTAGCGAAAGCGCGCTCAAGGAGTGTCGCACGGGCCCACAATCGCAATGATCGGACCCGCGTGCCTCCTCCTCATAGACCCGCGACCCTCCTTGCCAAGTCCACGCTGCTACGTGTAAGAGGTGGGGGCCCCGTCTGTTGACCACTTGCAGTCCCCGTAAGGTCTTGGGCACCGGAGCGATCGCGACCCGGTCATCCAGCGGGCTCCGCCTCTCTCCGTATCGGGAACTGCGGGCCCACTAGGCCGCAAGTCCGTGCGGGGCTCCTCTCGCCTTGCTTGGCAAGGTAAAGCCACCCCTGAGCGGCGAATCGTGATCCTCGAGTAGGGAGGGAGCCTCCGGTCGCCTACGAGGTGGGTCAAGGGTGCTATGTCGATGCTTAGACCCGGCGAAGACTGAGCTCGAGCGAGACTCGTCCGCTCACTCCACCATCTTGGCCACTCCCAGATCCTTTTTTTTAAAAAGGACATAGATGGGCTACTAATATTGCTTAGAGCCATTATAGCCTATGAAATTTGTTAAACACTGCTTGATTATTTTACCGTGGGACTCCCATCTTGACGACAGGGGAAAGATTCAAGCATGTGAATCTAGGAAAGATACCAATACTGGATAAATTGCAGTTGCAGGTAAGTAACTTAATTTCTTAGTGTTTAAGATAAAACAAATGATTTCAAATATATATATTTTAGTAATGAGCAATCCGACTGTACCTCGTGCCAATTAAAAGGACGCACTGCAGAACTCAGTTGGTAGCACATTTGCATAATCTCTCAAAAAGCATAAATATTTGTCACCATTAAACTTCATGTGACTCCTTCAATTAACACCTATACTGGCTCCCAAGCAGCCTTTTATGTTTTCTGATAATCCAATTGCACACACATACATTTCTTTCAGGTAACAAGCACCCTGGTGAGAAGGTTTGTCTCTTCTTTAGTTCTCTGTCCCTCCCTTGACTTCAAAGCCTCACCCTTCATGTTCAGCAAGAGGCACTTTAAGGTCGGCATTAACCGGTCAGGCATAGTTACTTTTTAACAAAAACAACCGGAATTGTTTTTGTAAAATTAGAAAAGCATGTTGGTGCTTTTGCGCCATGTCAGGGTGAGGTCTACAGACTTCTCTCGCATCTTTGATGGACATGGCATTTAATGGCTCAGCTTTTTGGTTAGGTACGCCCTTATTAGCCAACTAAACATAGTCCTTTCTCAGATTATGTAGGATCCTTTCAATTCCATTCACTAGGCATCCCTGCAACATCCCTTGGGAAAACAGCTTTCCTTGTAGCAATAACATCAGCCCACAGGGTTAGTGAGATCCAAGCATTCTGTTCTTAAGAACCATACATAGTCTTTCACTCTAACAAAGAAGTCATGAGGACTCTCCTGAAATTTCTCCCTAAGGTTATTTTGGATTTTCATGTTAATCAGACCATCTATTTACCAACATTCTTTCAGAATCCCTCTTCGCCAGCTGAACAAAAACTTCACTCTCTGGATGTCAGAAGAGTCTTGAAGTTTTATCTAGATGAGACACGGGACATCTGTAGATCAAACCAATTATTTATCAACTATGATCCGGTCAGTACAGGGTTAGCTACTTCCAAACATTCCATTTCCCGATGGATAGTTTCCTGTATCATGTTGTGCTATCCTAAAACTAACAAGACACTATTTGCTAGACCAAAAGCATACTCCACTAGGGGTAAATGGCTACTGTGGCTTAATGCGAAATATCCCTATATCAAATATTTGCAAAGCACCCACTTGGAGATCTGTTCACACATTCACCAAAAACTACTGCCTAGACTTGAATGCTAGAGTAGATGCTCAAGTAAGACCCGCCTTCCTCCGAAATCTATTTGCATAAATGGCTGCCTTACTCATTTCTTTGTTTTCTCCACCGCTCTTTGAAAGGATGGGCTTGATACTCTATTGAGTGATTATGACTATCAGTGGAGCTCCTCTACAAGAGCAGGAACTGTTTTTTTTTTTACCTGTAACTCAAGTTCTCTTGTAGGGTAATCCCCATTAAAGTCATAAGCAACCATCCCTCCTCCCCGGTGGAGTGGACAGAGGTATCCATGGCACCCATCGCCTCAAAAAACGGAAGCAACTGCCTTCTGCTGAGCATGATGGGATACTGGTGGTCGCTGGGCTCTTAAAGGCACAGTCTCTATTTTATCTTCTTTAATAACAGCCTATGGGTCAACACTGTCCTGTTTCCCTTCATATCTATCAAAAAAGGGTTTATGAAAGCTATTTATGCTGTTTTACAAAAATATACATATATAATTCTCCTGGCCCCCTTTAAGTACAAGATGAAGATATGGGCCATTTGTAGCCTTCTCCTATAGGCTGCATAATATTTTTCTCCTTTAAGTGACTCTGCAGGCCTTCCTGAAGAAAGGCGAACATCTGCACTTCAGATATATATATATATATATATATATATATATATATATATATGTATGTATATATATATGTATATATATATGTATATATATATGTATATATATATGTATATATATATATATGTATATATATATGTGTATATATATATATGTGTATATATATATATGTATATATATATATATATATATATATATATATATATGTATATATATATATATATATTGTGAAAAAGTGTTCCGGGATCCCCGCACTAGGGTGGGACTATTCAGTGCTTTTGACTTAATGGAGATTCCCCTACGAGAGAACTGGAGTTACAGGTAAGAAACTGTTCCTTCTGGTAGCTACTCTCTCACCAGCCCTCCCACCTCTCTGTTTTGTAGAATGGACTTTTTTTTTCCTTCTGAAAAGGTCCTAATCTAAAGGGTCCTGCCAGGGTGGCGCTTCTGTGCAGCCCCACTTATCACTTTAGGATCTGAACAACATCTGCTCAGAGTCACACAATGCCACCTACGGCTTGCAGAAGTACTGCTTTTGAGTTTCCAGGCTGGCGCCTGGGGGAATAGTCACAAGGTGTGGGATGTGTGGGATCTGTGGAAAGGTATAGATAGAAAATCCACCAGAAAGAGCGTTACTGAAGGTAAGTTACTTGTCTGTTTCTTCTCCACAGTGAAGGCATCTTAAAGTGCTGGAATGGATTCAATGGTATAGTATTGTTTGCACTAGACATCTTAGTAGCCTCTGAAATATACAGAAACACATTTTTTTTCATTAAATGTTTTCAGATGGGCGCTTGTGGTGTAGATTAAAGTTTTCTTCGCATCTTTTTATGACCATGTATCGCCCAACCTGGACCATATTTTCATTATTTTATTTAGGTGTTTATAAAGCAGTCTTGACCTGGGGTGGTGGATCCCCTGGGGGTGAGAGATCAATGGACCACAGCCCATGGAGCGATGGATTAAATGCATATTCTTATGATGGGGAAGATACAACCAAAAATCTGAGATCTACAAGTATATATGTTTGAATTGCAATTTCTGCCAATCGAGACTACAATGTTTGACACCCATTTACCTTTTTAATAATTGCAAACGTCATTTGGAACTATTTTGACATTCTATTCACCCTATCTTTGCAGTCTTTTCAGGGAAGCCAGGGACGAGCCTACCTCTTCAATTCTGTGTAAGTCCTTTCACTTTCAAATGTTTGTGCTTGCTTGTTTTTTGGGAGGAAATGTTAAATCATTCTATTGATTTATAGATTTTTAGGAGAGTTTATTTAATTTTTCAAACTTAAAATTGACTGTAAAACTACATTTTCTCCATTTTGGGTGTCTTGATTGATAACTATTAACACTGCATAGCCCTGCTTATGGGCAGGATCCGCGAGCACTATGGAGGAGAGCCCAAATCCACTCTACAGTACCATCTTTCTTCACAATGGAATGCTGCCTACAATTCCTAAAACGTTTGAAAGTCTCAGTGCATGTAAGGTGTCGGGGAGTACTATATTTAAATTATGTTTTCCGTAGAAAACATGCTCAAGAAGGCAACATTTACTGACCTTATTAACCTCCGTGCTTCAAAGTAAGTTAGAAGTACACTTGGCTTAGAAAAATGTGAATTTAGCGTAAAAAACAAAAAAGTAGAAAATGGTGCCATAATGTAATACCAAGCAGCATAGTGAAAATTGACCCTCCTTCTCTAACAACCTTGTAAGACCGATCTATCCTGTGCATTCCGTCAGGGTGTCAGATGTGTCCATCAGAAATACCGGCCTGTGGATTCCTCACCTTTTGAATTACCCTTGCACCAGCATTCCACGGAAACTTTTTTCATAGCTCTCCCACGTCGACGAGGACGTCCTAATTGTATGGCTCCGCTCGCGACTCCGTATGACGTCCTCGGAGCCATAAGAAGACCTCGTCAGCATGCTGCCGTCCGTTCCCTTTTTTTCCGCACCGTCGATGCGTAACGGTTTTTCTAGGACTCTCTATTTCTTTGTAGGAGTAACATTGTTACAGTCTATCTGTGGTTGTAGCAGTGTGATGGCTACACAGAAAAAGTCAGGGTTCAAACCTTGTAGGGAATGTGGGGGTCATATGCCCATAACGGACCCCCACGAAGATTGCCTTTGGTATCTGTTGTCGGATCATGATGTCGAGGGATGTTCGTCTTGTAGAAGAATGAATCCGAAGGCTCTTAAGGAGAGGGAGGCGAAGTTATTTATGGCCCGGGCGAAAAAGGAAAAGAGAGTCCGCAAGAGGACAAAGTCGAAGTCGCCGATCCCGCACACCTCGTCGTCATCCAAAAAAACACAAGAAGCAGTGACGTCATGGGTCCAGGCGTTGTTCTTCGAAGTCATCGAGGTCGGCTTCTCCAGTCCAGCGGCGTCATAGAAAAGATGACATCTTGCCTTCCCCTTCTCCGCAGGCGACTCCGGTACATTCTCAGGCGGCGAGGGACTCGCCGGCTCCCATGGAGGCTTCTCGTGTTTCTCCGGCTTCACCTATTCCGGCTCCGGTGTCTCCGGCGCCACTGCCAGAATCCGCCTCACGGCCTCGGACTGAACCAGACCAGGTGGCTCCGGATCCATACCCACCTTTTCCGGCTCCAGGTGCAGATCCGTCGCATTTTTTAAATGCGATGTTTGGCATGTTTGCCAAAGCGGCTAACCCTTCCGTTGCGCCGGCTGGCCCAGTGGGACTGCTTTTTTTTTATTTGGGCATTCCCCAGCATTATGCCCAGGCACCATTCGTGCCCTTCATGCCTATGACTCCGTCATGGCCTCTCCCAATGCCGAGGTTCTTGACGCCGATCCCGCAGGTATCTCCAGGGCCGTCAGGCTCTGGGCCGGTGCCTTCCAGACTTCGTGCGGCGCCGCTGGCAGCTACTGAGGCGCTTCCTTCGATGCTGGCTCCGATGTCACCGGCGCTGCGCCGCCGATCCCAAGGATGCGGTCCAGGAGGGAGGCACAGAGACTGCTGGAAGAGGAGGACTTCCAAGAGCAGCAGGGGCAGGCTGAGGAGGGAGAAATTCTTGAGTCTGTGAATGACTTTGAAGGTCCTAAGGAGGCCAGTGGATTGGACACTTCTCCAGAGTGGGAGCTCTCTTCTCCTAAGACTCTACCTTCTCAAGACATGACTCCATATCACACGGCGATTAGGAAGGCTGCTGACCTTTTGGATCTGCAGTTACCCACTGCTGAGGTCAGGTCTAATATTCTCACCGAGGTTTTGCACTCTTTCTTCAGTCATAGAGCCTTTGCTCCCATTCAATGAAGCTCTGACTGAGCCAATTTTGGAGGTGTGGCAGAAGCCAATGTGTACCCCGGCAGTCTCCAGAGCAGTAGCAAGACATTACAAGCCTGCACCTGGAGATCCAGCCTTTTTAACCTCGCATCCTTCACCAGCTTGGTGGTTTAAGCTTCATGTTCTTCCAAACAGTTGGCAGGTTCCTTCCCCTCAACCCTGGGGGATGGGGATTCTAAAAAGCTGGAACAGTCTGCTAAGAAGGTGTTCTCATCTGCTAGCATGCATTGAAATCTACTAACGCTATTTGCCTGTTAGGAAGGTATATCCATGCCTTGATGGCCAAGGAGGTGGCTCCTAAGCTGCCTGAAGATGTTTGAGGTCACTTTATGGCGGTGTTAACTGATGCACAAGCAGCGACCAGTCAGGTGATCCAGTCGAGTCTAGATACAGCAGACTCAGTTGCCAGAGTGATGGGCTCCTCAGTGGCGACCAGGAGACATGCCTGGTTAAGAGGATCTGGTTTTTCACCGGACATTCAAGCCACTCTGCTGGATCTTTCCTTTGATGGCTCCAGGCTCTTTGGGGCAAAGGCAGATTCAGCTCAGCAACGTTTTAAGGATAGCAGGGCTACTGCTAGATCTTTAGGCCTGCAGTCCCAGCCTAGGGGCTTCGGCTACAGAAGATTTCGAGGATTTGGGAAGACTGCTCCTTTTTGAGGCAGTCAACAGCAGCAGTAGAAAAACCCTCTGTATAAGTCATACAGAGGGATGGGAAGAAGTCATCTGCGAGGGGCCGCTCGCCAACAGGTCTCTTCCTCCTCCTCCTCTCCTGTCTCATCCCCCCCCCACACTAGACCCGCAGGGAAGCAGCTCTAAATCCTCTATCTTGGAGCATGAGGCCGGATGTCCCATTTTCTACAAAATTGGAAATCTGTTACATCAGATCTTTGGGTTTTCAATCTTGTAGAAAATGGGTACGCCCTTCCTTTTCAGGAGTTTCCTCCTCCTTGCCACGGTTGCTGTTTAGAGGATCATCTGAGCTTCTGCAGCAAGAGGTCCTGTCCATGTTACAGAAGGGTGCGATAGTGGTGGTTCCGGAGCAGGAAAGGGGTCAGGGATGCTACTCCAGGTATTTCCTGATCCCCAAAAAGGATGGTCGGTTGAGGCCAATCCTGGACCTCAGGATCTTGAATTTTTACCTCAAACAGGAGAAATTCAAGATGTTAACCCTAGCTCAGGTTCTTCTGGCGCTGCGGCAGGAAGACTAGATGGTGTCGTTCGATTTGCAGGATGTGTATTTTCACATTCCCATCCTTAAGTCTCATTGGAAGTATCTTCGTTTTACGGTTGGATCTCAACACTACCAGTTTGCGGTCCTGCCGTTCGGCCTTACTTCCGCACCTTGGGTCTTCACAAAGGTGATGGCAGTGGTGGCAGCTCACGTCAGAAGGTCAGGGATTCCTGTATTCCCCTATCTGGATGACTGGCTGCTCAAAGCTAAGTCGCCAGAGATGGTGCTGCATCATCTGCAGATAACAGCTCCGCTTTTGTTCGACTTGGGTTTTTCAATAAATGTACCCAAATCTCACCTGGTGCCCTCTCAGCGCAACCTGTTCATAGGGGCAGTACTGGATACTACTGTGAGTCGTGCTTTCCCGCCTCCTCAGAGGATTTTAGACATCCAGAATATGATCCCAATGTTTTAAGATGGAGCGGCTGTTCCAGTCCTGAAGGTCTTGCGCCTGCTCGGTCTGTTCGCTTTCTGCATATGGTTGGTCAACCATGCACGCTGGCACATGAGGGTACACCAGTGGTGCCTCCGCAGCCAGTGGTTTCAACACAACAGGGATCTCAGGGAGATGGTCAGAATCTCCAGAGACACTGTAGTGGATCTGTTATAGTTGAGTGTTTCAGGCAACCTGTCTCAAGTGAAGCCTTTTCAACCTCCTTCTCCGGTGGCCCCAGTGATAACGGATGCCTCCACTCTAGGGTGGGGTGCTCATCTGGGGGATCCGGAGATCAAGGGTCTTTGGTTTCTTGAGGAGGGATTGCATCACATCAATCTTCTGGAATTGCGGGCGATACGTTTGGCTCTCAAGGCCTTTCTTCCCTCCCTTCGCGTTCAGTTGGTTTTGGTCCTGACTGACAACGCTACCGCAATGTGGTACATAAACAAACAGGGGGAGTAGGGTCGTATCGTCTCTGCAGAGAGGCTCTGCGACTCTGGTCCTAGAATCAGGACCATCAAATTTGTGTGGTTGCAAATCATCTGGCCGGAGTGCTGAATGTACGTGTGGACAGTCTCAGTCGGCAATTCTCGGCCGATCACGAGTGGCGGCTTTATCTGGAGGTGGTCCATCACGTCTTCAGGATGTGGGGGTTTCCTCAGTTGGACTTGTTTGCCACTCACCAGAACGCGCACTGCCCGTCGTTCTGCAGTCTCCAGTATCCGATGCGGGGAGCGTTGGGAGACGCGTTTCAGTTGGATTGGGGCTCGCAACTCCTCTATGCGTTACCTCCCATACCCTTGATTCCTCGAGTTCTGATGAAGATTTGCCAAGACCGGGCCCAAGTCATATTGATCGCTCTGGATTGGCCAAGAAGAGTGTGGTACACAGACCTTCACCTCTCATCGCACCCCCCGCCTCCCTCTCAGGGCAGACCTCCTCTCGCAATCGCAGGGGCAGGTTCTACACCCCCACCTCCAGAGTCTGCACCTTCATGCATGGAGATTGAACGGGGCAACCTGAGTTCTTTCTCTCTCCCACTGGATTTGGTGAATGTTATCTTATCATCCAGAAGACATTCCACCAAATCTGTCTATTCTCCAGTATTGGGGTATCTTTCATAGATTCAAATGCTTGAATCATTCCCCGTCGACGAAGTGGGAGTCCCACGGTACATAAAAAGCAGTAAGTAATTACTCTAACATTAAAGTTGATAGAGAAAAACCATTCACTTTAATATCTCGTCCTAGTCATTCGGTATGGTCCAAACTCCCGCCAATCAGGCGACAGCACACTCTAGAACCCTCTCCACAGAGGCTCCAGGCTCTCAGATTTTCTACCACACGTCGTGTGAAGGGAGTCTCCCTGAGGTCTGCTCAGTACTTCTACTTGGCCTTCTGATTTCTTCAGATCTTGCTTTTCAACATGTCTTCTTCAAAAAGATCTCTCTTCAGGCATTGTGATTCTTGTGGGAAATTAAGACTTCACTCAGGTGATTTTCCCCCCCCCACAAGAAATGGATCTACTGCCTTCACCCTGAACATCAGGTGAGAGACTGTAAACTTTGCAGGACATTTTGTCCAAAAAACCTTGAGAGATAGAGCAGGACGCCTTCTTCTGTGGCTACAGAAGCTTAAAACAAAGGACAGTCCTTTATCTGACGAGGAGAGTGATTCCTCTTTAAAGATTACTGCATCTAAGAAAAGAGCTAGTGAGGCGGAGCTGGTATCTCCCAAGGCTGCCAAGGTGTTGAAAAGGCATCACCACACCTCAAAACATGAAGATCAGCCTTCATCTTCAAAAAAGGAACTAGCCCCTCTTAAGGGTCAATCTGTGCCCTCTACGCCTTCAAAATCCTCTTCAAAAACGAAGCAGGCGTCAAGGTCTCTTCCTGAGACAACTTTACCTCACAGAAAAGATGCTCCGTCGACGATTCCTTCGTCGACGAGAACTTCCGTCGCCACGATTACGTCGACTTTCTCTTCTCCTCAGACCAAGATGATTGTCATTGGCATCTTCTCCTTCGTTGGTATATGTGAAGGTGAGACCGTCATTGATGACAACTTCGTCATCGTCGATGAAAAAGAAACAGCTTTTGTCAGGACCTTCGTCGACGGAAGCATTGTTGCGGCTGTCGGCGGCTCTCAAAAATAAGTCTCTTGACGACGGTAGCTTCGTCGACGGTACCCTTTATCGACGGTAGCCTCGTCGACAGAGCCGAAGACTTCGGATTTAGATCCTTGTCGACAAACTACATCGACGTCCAGACCGTCGACGGAAGAACTGTTGACGAAACCCTCATCTTTGACATCCTCGTCTGTGGTAGGCTTGACATCCTCGTCGATGCTTGTTCCATCGTCTGTTCTGGCCACTTCTAAGGACAATTCAGGACTACCTAAGAGCAGGCCTTCTCAGGAGGTAATATTGCCTGTACACACCTCTCCAAGTAAGGTGTCTCCTTGTCCTCCTGAAGAAATTTTCGATTATGGGGCAGATGAGGAGGAATCGGATGATTACAGGTTTGGGGCAGCTCAGTCCTTCCGAACTTCTCATTAAGTGCCAGGACGATGAAAATGAGGACTATGTATTTTACCCTGAGGTTACTAAACAAGAGAGACAAACGGAACAAACAATCCAAATGCCAATCTCTCGTCTCAAATTTACAACATATGGTAGAGGATTACTACCGCAGATTTTCTCCTGCGGAGCCAGCATCTTCGATTCCTCAGACACCTATTACGCAGCCCCCCCCCTCCCCCCTGGTTTCTCCAGTACCTACAGTAACGCAACATCAGGACCAAGAGGTTCATACTACTGATGAAGAGAGAGAAGAGGGAGAGCTGGACGAGATATCCCTTCCCAACGAATGGGATGACTACCAGATCCAGACACCATCGCCTTCCACTCCACCTCCTATAGATTCACCACCTGAGGATATAGGGGGCTTCCATACCCTTATGGAGAGAGCGGCGAAGAGGTTTCAGATTCCTATGGTCTCTAAACAGGCTGTTTCCTGTATGATTTCAAGGAGCAAACAAAGAGACCGGTTCGATTATCCCAATAGTAGACTTCATGTGGCAAGAGGGCTTAAAAGTCATGAAAACACCAGCCTCGATTCCGGCAGTCTTGCCTAAATTGGAAAAGAAATAAAAGGCTCCGGATAATTCTCCTGCCTGCCTTATCGGGCAACCTAAAACTGACTCCGTGATATCACAGGCGGCACAACATCGTGCCAGAAATCCCGCATCTCCATTATCGGCCCCTCCGGATAGAGATGGAAGACGTCTCGATTCCATTGGCAAACATTTTTCCACCATGGCGGCAACAACTGTCAGAGCGGCCAATTCTCTTGCTATCCTAGGCAAATACGACCGGCAAATATGGTCAGACATTTCGCCTTTTATAGAAATGTTGCCGGATGAATCCAAGGCTGAAGCATTAAAGATTCTGCAGGAGGGAGAAAGGATCTCGGTTGAGATCGACTGCGCAGTGGATGTTTCTTCCACAGGATTCCGCCAACTTGTTGGGGCTGCGGTCCTGAGACGTCCGGGCTGGCTGAAGGCTACTTCTTTTAGACCAGAAGTTCAAACAAAGGTGATCGACATGCCTTATGATTGCGAATCCCTATTTGGTCAGCACATAGACGAAGCCCTTCAGACCATCAAGAAGGGTACTGATACTGCAAAGGCTCTTGGCACTGTACAGTTAAAAAAATAGCACTTTCGGGGAGCAAGAGGTCGTGGCTCGTCATCCTTTCGAGGAGGCTACAACCAGTATAAACAATATCAACCATATCAAGGTCAATCAAGGTACCCCTCTGCACAACAGCAACAGTCATTTAAGCAACCTCCTGTCGCTTCCTACAAACACTACAGAGGAAAGACTGCCTATAGAGGCAGGGACAGCTCCAAGAAGCAGTGACAAACGCCCACTGCCGGCCACTGTTCCCACCAATTCAGTCAAAGTTGGTGGAAGAATTTCCTTTTTCTTCTCCGAATGGTCTGCAATAACAACAGACAGATGGGTTTTGCACATAGTTTCCAACGGTCACACTTTGGAATTCTTAGATTCCTCTGAATTACCCTCCCAGAGGTCCTCCTCCTGCTAATCTAAAAGAACTTTTGTCCCAAAAAAAAATAATGTTAAAGAAGGGAGCAATCGAAGTGATACCAAATTTACAGAGAGGAACAGGGTTCTATTCAAGGTTTTTCCTCATAAAAAAGAAATCGGGAGAGTGGTGTCCCATTTAGACCTTCGTTGCCTCAACAAATTTCTAAAAAAGCAATCCTTCCGAATGTTGTCTCTTCAGGAAGTGCTTCAATTGATAAATCAGGAAGATTTCATGGCGACCCTAGACCTTCAGGATGCCTATTCACATCCCTATCCTCCCCAGACACAGGAAATTCTTGCGCTTCAGAGTGGCTGGCAGGGATTTCCAATTCAAAGTCCTACCTTTTGGCCTTCGTTCAGCGCCCCGAGTGTTCACCAAGGTCCTAGCACCGGTGGCGGCTCATCTACGTCAGGCTGGAATTCAAATCTTCCCTTATCTGGACGATTGCCTCATAAAGGCGAAATCTTTCACAGTGGCAAACAGTCGCACTCAAAGATGTCTTTCTGTCTTCCAATCCTTGGGTCTCTCAAATCTACCAAAGTCTCCGTTAATCCCCTCAAAGGTGAAAACATTCTTGGGGGCAACCTTGGACACTCATCAGGCAAAGGCCTTTGTCTCACAAGAAAGACAACAAAAGATCCACAAGTTGGCAATTTTACTGCTCACAAGAAAGTCTATTTCAGTCCACGTACAAATCGCTTCTGGGAATGTTGTCCTCTTGCATTCCCCTAGTTCCCAACTGTCGTCTGCGAATGAGACCCTTGCAAGAGGAGCTGGAAAAGTAGTGGCTACAGATCTCAGGGTCCTTCGACGATGTTATCAGTATAACACCTCAAATGAAAGAAGCGCTCCTATGGTGGACTCACATCCCAAACATAGCGGCAGGCCTATCGTTCATAGTGGACTCACCAGGTTTCACAATAACAACCGATGCATCCCTCGAAGGGTGGGGAGCACATCTAGAAGGACTGACAGTGAAGGGAAAATGGGACAGCCATCAACGAACATTGCACATAAACCTTCTAGAGTTAAAAGCAATATTCCTGGCTCTGAAATCTTTCTCTCAATAATATCAGGAACTTCAGTATTAATCCGGACAGACAACACAACAAGCATGCATTATTTAAACAAACAAGGGGGGACAAGATCAACTATGCTATCCCTGCAGGCACAGCAGATCTAGGATTGGGCTGTTCAACATCCGATAACACTGACGGCAGTGCATGTTCCAGGAGTGGCCAACATCCTAGCGGACTCATTGAGCAGGTCGATTACAACCAACCACGAATGGGAACTTCACCAACCAACGTTGGATCACATCTTTCGGTCGTGGAGCAAACCGAGTTTAGACCTATTTGCAACCGGTCTGAACCGCAAATGCCAATTCTTCGCCAGTTGGCTACCCCAACAGGGATCGTACGGGAATGCGTTTTCAATAAATTGGTCAAAGATTTATGCTTACGCTTTTCCTCCGATTCCTTTAGTCCCAAGGGTGCTTCGGAAGATGAGGAAAGAACCCTGCCGAATACTTCTCATAGCTCTCAGGTGGCCTCGCCAATTCTGGTTTACAGAACTCTTGCTCCTATCGGAGTGCAAACCCAGACTGTTGCGCCCATTACAGAACTTGCTGACAATGAACTGCGGCCAGGTCTGCCATCCAGATCCAACATCTCTGCGATTAGCAGCTTGGCTCCTGAATACTATGAGTTTGCCGACCTAGTTATACCTGTTGACTGTCGGGAGGTCCTAGCGAATGCCAGAGCGCCCTCCACTATCAAGATTTATAAACTGAAGTGGAAGAGATTCTGTCATTGGTGTGCAACCTCTGAAGTGCACCCTTTTCAGTCTTCGCCAGAACAATTGCTGCCTTTTTCCTCCAACTGGCAAAATCTGGCCTTTCTCATTCTACTATTAAAGTATTCCTTGCTGCGATTTTCCAGATTTCGACGGCAGAATGGATCACAGTCTCTTTGGTCATCAAGAATAATAAAACAATTTCTTAAAGGATTGTTTAGAATGTTCCCTCCAATTAAGGCGCCCACCTCCGCCTTGGCATCTCAACATCGTATTAGCGCAACTTATGAAAGCTCCCTTTGAGCCTATTCATAGGGCTGATCTTAAATTCATTTCATGGAAAACATCACTTCTACTGGCCCTTACTTCAGCTTGACGAGTAAGTGACATACATGCTTTCACTACTCGACATCCTTTCCTCCAGTTTACTAAGGACTCTGTTATACTTCGGACAAATCTTACCTTTATTCCTAAGGTCCCATCGGATTTTCACTTAAACGAACCAGTCATCCTAAAGACTTTCTTCCCTAATCCACAGACACCAGCGGAAACGGCCTTACATTCCCTGGATGTTAAGAGATGTATAACCTTTTACTTGCAGAAAACAGCCTGTATACGTAAGGCTGATCAGCTTTTTGTGGCTTATGGAAAAATCTGGAAAGGCTATCCAGTGACTAAACAAACTATAGCACGTTGGATTTCCTGTGCGATCCAGTTTTGCCATCAGCAAGCAGGCAAACCTCTACATTCAACAGTGCAAGCGCATTCAACGAGAGCAGTCTCCTCCTCAACAGCTCTTTGCCGGTGTGCCTATTCAGCAAATTTGCAGAGCAGCAACTTGGTCCAGCAGGCACACTTTTACCAAGCATTACTGTCTGGAAGCTGCAAGTAATACTGATACAGCTGTGGGACAGGCGGTGCTACGTAATCTTTTTCTATAAGGTGAGCCTCTATCCTTCCCACCTTCCTTTAAGTTTTAAAATGGCTATATTCAAGGTCACTGTTCTTCTGTGCATAGGCATTGTCAAATTATTATATAGGTTTATAAATATATAAATAAGTGGTACATAAGTGTGATATACACTGGGTGATGTACAGTTTTCTTTCGTACTCTGTGTACTACATACTTTCTTGTATGAACATTCATACCTATGTGATAACTGCTATCTACTCTGATTCAAGCATGTGAATCTATGAAAGATACCCCAATACTGGAGAAGAAAATAAGTTACCTGTAAACTGTGGTTCTCCAGTATAGGTATCTTTCATAGATTCACATGCGACCCACCCTCCTCCCCATAGAGGCTCCCCTGTTTTAATATACGTTTATACTACACTTGTGCTCGAAAATCTGAGAGCCTGGACCCTCTGTGGAGAGGGATCTAGAGGGTGCTGTCGCCTGATTGGCTGGAGTTTGGAACATACCTAATGACTAGGACGAGATATTAAAGTGAATGGTTTTTCTCTATTAACTTTAATGTTAGAGTAATTTCTTACTGCTTTTTATGTACCGTGGGACTCACACTTCGACGGGGAATGATTAAGCATGTGAATCTATGAAAGATACCAATACTGGAGAACCAGTTTACAGGTAAGTAAATTATTTTCTTCCTGTAGATAGGCCAGGTTTGTTAAGTGGTGTGGAGAGTGTTCTATTGATCCTTTAAAGGCCCATTTGTCTGATATTCTTAGTTTTTCTCTTTCTTTGGCCCAGCAGGGTTGTGCTGTGGCGAGACTCTCGGGCTACTTGTCTGCTTTATCAGCCTTCCTTTGTTTGCCAGACCAACCATCGTTGTTTAAGTCTCCCATAGTTATGAGGTTCATTAAGGGCCTCACTAAAAGAGTCCCTCCCACTCCCTTTATTATGCCTCAGTTGGATTTAAATCGTGTTCTTACTTTCCTAATGGGGTCTCCTTTCGAGCCTCTTCATAGTTGTCTGTTGAAGCTTCTTACTTTCAAAACAATTTTTCTGATTGCTATTACCTCTGCCGGGAAGGTAAGTGAGCTTCAGGCTTTTAGTTCTAAACCTCCTTTTACATCCATTTATGCAGATAAGATGGTTCTCAGGACCAGAGCTGCTTTTCTGCCTAAGGTGGTTACTCCTTTTCATCTGGGGCAGTCAATCACCCTACCTACTTTCTATCCTCCCCCTTCCAAGGAGGAGGAGAGACTTCACCGCCTGGACCATAAGAGGGCGGTCACTTTCTACTTGGACAGAACCAAGGATTTAAGGCTTGACTATCATCTTCATTGGTTATGTGGGAAGAATGAAGGGCAACACTGTCCACAAGTGAACGCTTTCCAGGTGGATCATCTTGTGCATTAAGATCTGCTACGCCTTGGCTTAGAAGGAGCCGTCTGAAGGTATTAGAGCTCATTCCACTAGAGCTAAGTCTTCTTATTCGGCTTTAGCTAGAGGTGTCCCTGTTGTAGACATCTGCAAGGCGGCAATTTGGGCCTCCCTCCACACCTTTGCAAAGCATTACTGCTTGGATTTGGAGGTGAGGAGAGACTGCCATTTTGCACGTTCTGTGCTGCAGGATTTTTTGGTATAGGTAGGCGGACACCCTCCACCGGGAGCGAGACTGCTTGGGGATTCAATTCAAAAGGTGAGGAATCCACAGGCAGATGTATCCATCAGAAGAACAAGTTACTTGCCTTCGGTAACGCTTTTTCTGGTCGATACAGTATCTGCCTGTGGATTCCTCACTGATCCACCCGCCTCCCCGTTGTCTGCCTTCCTATACCGAAAAGAATTGTGAATTTAACATTACTGGTATTCATTGTCTTTTGACATGATATGTAGTTTGTTGCTAGGAAATGACTAGTATTTCCAGTCTCTTTCAAATAATATACTGTGTATATTGGTGCATATATATTGTATACTGTGTCTATTTGCGAAATGTTGTCAATTCACCCGTTCGCTTCGAAGGCCCAAAAAAGTGGGTGGAACTGACGTCAGCACGCCGATGTCTTCTTATGGCTCCGATGAGTTCATATGGAGTCTCGAGCAGAGCTGTGCAATTGTGACGTCCTTGTCGATGTGGGAGAGCTATGAAAAAAGTTTCTGTGGAATGCTGGCGCAAGGGTAATTATAAAGGTGAGGAATCCACAGGCAGATACCGTATCCACCAGAAAAAAGCGTTGCCGAAGGTAAGTAACTTGTTCAGTAGGTTTTTTTTTCATTCTATAAAGAAGAGTGGATAAACACAATAATTCTTTCCCTAAAGCTGTTTTTGTCCAGTGCTGGTAATTTGGGGGTGGAAAGACGCGTTCTCTTCCAGGGGATCCTCATCAATAGTCCTAAGCACATGAATATTCCCGCCCATGCGCGGGACCCCGGAAACACATCACATATATGTGAAAACCATATATGTAGCTCTATATATATATCCATGTGTGTGTGTGTGTGTGTGTGTATGTATATATATATATATATATATGTATATATATATGTATGTATATATATATGTATGTATATATATATGTATGTATATATATATGTATGTATATATATATGTATATATATATATATATATATATATATATATATATATATATATATATATACACATACACACAATGCAGCCTCCCATAAACATGCTGAGCAATGTTGCAAGGAATTCCCATGCACATAAACATATTCCAATAAAGCAGGGAGAAAGAAAACTTTTGAAAACTGCTTTAATATATAGCAGACAACACAATCCTGCAAGGAATAATGAAGAAAAAACATTGCCAGCACATAGGCTGCATTGTAGATAACATTAGTGTAGAAAGCTGAAAAGCTAACACACATACTCAGATAAACTGGCACCGTGCCTTTAAGGCAGCCATGACCCCTAGCTTCCCATCATGCCTCAGGGGTGACAGTTAGGTCAGTTGTTCTTTCCGGCTCCTTCTGTCAGGACCCTGGTTACTTCAGCTCTACTTTTTTTCCCCTGATTTTCTGTCAGAAAATTATTTCAATTTTTGAGAAAAACCTCTTACTTCGACGTCCTTTTGGTGTTGAAGTATTTCTCTACTGTTTTTTTAGAGAGTTGAGCTTTGTTTTTCAACAGGATGCCCCCTCTTTTTGACCCTTGCCCTTCCTGTGGCAAGAAGAAGGCTAAAACAGACTTCCATCCTGTCTGTATTCTATGCCTTCCTTCTGAACATAATCCTAAATCCTGCCAGCATTGCCGTCTTCTGTCCAACAGAACTCTAAAGGACAGGGAAAGGATTTGTCTCCATGGACTGGCTGAGAAGAGAAAATCACCTTCTAGAGACAAGCCTCCGATGAAGAAGAGGAAAGAGAGCTCATCTAGAAGTAAGATTCCAGCATGCTCTCCATCGGCGTCGGGCTCGGCGCCTCAAATCCCTTCATCGGCAACGAAAACGTCGACGAAAAGACCATCGACGGCGGGCTCGCTGTCGAACACCGGTCGTCGTCGAAGAATGCAGGTACGTCGAATCCTCCGATGTCAACTGGGCGACGATCGGCGTCGGAGTCGCTCTCCGTTGGTGCGGGCTCGCCCAGCGTCGAGAGGCACATCTCCGTCGTCGATGCGGCGGTCGACGCCGAGACAGGCTCCGCCGCCGCAGGATCTCCAGCGCTCAAGCGCCGAAGCAAGCATCTCAGTCGACGCCACCCAGACGGGCAGTCGACGCCGAGACACGCCTCGTCACCTGAGGCTAGACACTCATCGCCTCCGTCGTCGTCTAGGCGGCGACCGACGTCGAAGGCAAGATCCTCTCCGGCGAGACATTCGACGTCAAGACCAAGAGTAAAATACACCAAACGTCGTTCGACGTCGAGACGGCGGTCTCCGTCGACGGCGAGAAGGTCAAAGTCGAGAGAAAGATCGACGTCGAGACGGCGGTCTCCGTCGACGGCGACAGAAAGATAGACGTAGAGAAGGTTTTCTCCGTCTACCCGCTCATCGTTGAGGTCTCCTGCACGCTGAACGTCGAAGGTGAGGTCTATGGGCTCCAGACACACAGAGGTCGAGGAGAGACTCACCAGTGATGGTGACACAGAGCAGGTCGACGTCGAGACACACCCCATCAACGTCACATCGCTCATCAAGATGCCGATCACGCTCCAGAGGGCGCAGAGAGTCCTCTCACTCCATTCGGAGCACACCCCAGACGGTGGCGTCATCACGCAGAGCTTCTGTTCACTCGCAGGAGCCTACAAAATCACCGCCAGGAGGTTCTCCAAGGAGACAGCGATCTCCTTCCATCCATCTTTCTCCCAGATGGCTTCAACCTCTCCATCATTGGCAGAAGGGGCCCGCAGGTCACTCCCAACGGCCTACGAACTACTCCAGCCCGCTGCACAGATCACCATTGCAGCGCCTTGTGCAGGAAGTGGACAGATCACCCACCACTCGGGCCAGGGAACACCGAGGCAGATCCCCTGAACGCAGGTCGCCTCGGGGACATCGCAAGAGGCGGCGTACACCATCTTGGTCTTCCTCTTCGACACATTCATCCAAAAGGGATTACTCACCTACCCTGACGGATAGTCCTCCCTTGAGTGGCGCCTATTGATGATGTGAACACTTTTCATGATGTTCTCACCAGAGGTGCTCAGAAGCTGGGCATCACCATGTCAGCTCCTCAGACAATCAAGTCCATCATTTTTGAGACTCTCCACCAAAGGTCTGCGACTAGACCATTGCTTCCTTTGGTTCCTGGTATAATCGAGCCGGTAGTGGATCTCTTCCTCACTCCAGCATCGGCTAAAGCAGCTCCAGCTCGGATTCTTAAAAAATATAAGCCAGCTGCATCGGATCCTCTTTTCCTTAGATCGGATCCACTGCGGACTCTGTTATTATTGCAGCAGCGAAGAAGACGCATGCGGTGGCATCTTCCTCCTCCGCTCCTCCGGACAAAGAGAGTAGAGCACAAGACTCTTGGGGACGGAAGGCTTGTGGCTCTGCAGCGTCTTCTCTGCAAGTGTCCAACGCTGCGGCTCTGGTGGGTCGTTATGACAGGTCACTATGGGACTCACTGGAGCGCTTCAAGGACAAGCTCCCAAAGGAGGATCAACAGGACTTCTCTGAAATCCTTCACGAAGGTGCTCTGGTGGCTAACCAGGTAATCGGCACTGCAGCAGATGGTGCGTCCCTGGCGGCTCACTCGTATGCACATGGCATATGTGCACGACGATCTTCCTGGCTGCGCCTCACAGCGTTAAAACCAGAGGCACAACAACGCATCCTGAATCTCCCTTTTTCTGGCACTTCACTGTTTGGTGCACACACAGACGAAGAAATGGCGAGGATGAAGGCCGAGTTGGACACCTTAAAGGCTGTGGTCCTTGAGAAGAAAAAGGAATTTAGGAAGAAATACCGGCCCTACAATCGGAAAAACTACCAACAGAGGGTTCAAACCCCTCAATGGTCACAAAACAAACAGGGCAAATCCCAGTATCAAGGCCGCTGTTCCTCGAGAGGAAGAGGAGGACATCAACAGCAGTCCTCCTCCGCATCAAAAACTCCAGGGAAGCAATGAGTTTCTGCTTCCTCTAGCACCGTTGCACACTCCAGTGGGAGGAAGTATCTCAAGTTACATTCAAGAGTTGCGCAACATAACCAAAGATCAGTGGGTGCTAAATATACTAAAAAATGGGTACACACTACGTTTTTGGAAGTCCCCAAGAGACATTCCTCCTGTGAAATCTCGTCATATACATATAGACCTCCTGCGTCAGAAAGTGTCGAACCTTCTCGAAAAACGAGCAATAGAAGAGGTTCCTCCAGCGCAGAGAGGAAAGGGAGTGTACTCACGATACTTCCTTGTTCAGAAAAAAGATCAACCGAACAAGTTCAGACCAATTCTGGACCTACGTTCTCTGAACAAGTCCATCAAAAAGGAAAAGTTTCCGATGTTGGCACTCCACCAAATATTTCCACATCTAAGGAAAGGCGATTGGATGTGTTCGGTGGATCTCCAAGATGCGTATTTTCACATCCCAATCACAGCACGACATCGCAAGTTCTTGCGATTCACGGTGGGAACAAAACATTACCAGTTCAAAGTCTTACCCTTCGGCCTAAAATCAGCTCCGAGGGTATTCACCAAATGCATGGCAGTGGTAGCGGCAGCATTACATCGCCAAGGCCTGTTCGTATATCCATACCTGGACGACTGGCTGTTGAAGGGACCCTCTCCTCAAATGGTGCAGGAACACCTTCGCACCTGCCTAGATCTTCTTCAGCGCTTAGGCCTACATGTCAACCGGGACAAGTCGATCCTTCACCCAACTCAATCACTCCACTATTTGGGCGCCAACCTCAACTCCGACCTCGGAAAAGTGTTTCCTTCGGAGGAGAGATTGTCATCAATGAAATCAAAGGCAACATCATCCTTCAGGCTCATCAGCCGTCAGTAAGACAGGTGGCTTCTCTGCTGGGTTCGATGGCCTCGTGCATTTTTCTCATACCCAACGCCAGATTGAGGATGAGACCGTTACAGCAAGTTCTCGAGGACAAATGGGATCAATCTCGGTCAGTGGAACGACCGGATTATCCTCTCTCCTGCTGCAAAGAAGTCCATTCTCTGGTGGCTGCAACCACAGAATCTGCTGGTGGGAGTCCCTCTTCACCAACCTCTGCCAGAACAATCCCTGATCACGGATGCATCACTTCAAGGCTGGGGAGCACATCTGGGTCATCTGCAAACTCAGGGCAGATGGACCAAATAAGAACAGACGTATCACATCAATATGCTGGAACTGCGGGCGGTTCATTTAGCCCTCAAAGCTTTTCAACCGTCAATTCAGCTCGGATCGATCCTAGTGCAAACGGACAATACAACCACCATGTATTACTTGAACAAACAAGGTGGAACACGCTCTCGCCCTCTGTCTCTCGACTCCCAGGTGATCTGGCACTGGCTGCTAGCCAGGAACCTATCGATCACGGCAATCCATCTGCCGGGAGAGCAGAACGTGCGAGCAGACGCCCTCAGTCGTCACTTCCAAGAGCAAGAAGACTGGGTGCTCAACGACGAAGTGGTGGCAGACATCTTTCATCAATGGGGTCATCCTTTCATTGACCTTTTTGCAGACGATCAAAACAAAAATGCCACGCCTTCGCATCCAGGTTTTACCGACCAGGAACGAGAGGGAATGCTCTTTTGATAGATTGGTCAGGGACGTTTGTATACGCCTTTCCACCCCTCCTCTAGTTTCGAAGGTGGTGGCCAAACTTCTGCGATCCAGAATGAGGATGATACTCATAGCACCGGACTGGCCTCGCCAATGGTGGTATCCGGACCTGTTGCAACTCTCGGTTCGTCCGCATCGGAGACTTCCGTGCAGGCCGGACCTTCTCACCAAAATGGGAGGGAAGATTCTGCACCCCAGCCTTCCTCGCTCAGCTTGACAGCATGGCTCCTGAAGTCCTGCAGTACGGACATTTGAACCTCCTCAAGACTGCATGGGCATTTTAAGGGAGTCAAGGGGACCTTCCACAAGATCCTCATACTCTCTAAAGTGGAAAAGGTTTTACTTGTGGTGTATCCGTAATGATTGGAGTCCAATTAACGGGCAAGAGGAGGTAATCTTGCCGTATTTGCTCTATTTGGCCAAATCTGGTTTGAAATATTCTTCCATTAAAGTGCATTTGGCGGCTACCACAGCATATCGTAAATCACCTAACCAGCCTTCTTTCTTTCAGCTTCAGGTGGTCAAGGACTTCCTGCAGGGGTTGAAAAAGGTTTATCCCCTGTTCGACCTCCTTCTCCTCCTTTGGGAGTTGAATTTGGTCTTGTCTAAATTGATGGGACCTCCATTTGAACCCATTCATAAGGCTACATTACAACACCTTTCTTGGAAAGTAGCTTTTCTAGTAGCAATTACATCAGCACGCAGAGTGAGTGAAATACAAGCACTCTGTTCTAAAGAACCCTATACGGTTTTCCACCATAATATGGTGGTTATGCGAACTCACCCTTCCTTCCTACCTAAGGTTGTGTCGGAGTTCCATGTTAATCAGACGATTTCTCTACCCTCTTTCTTTCCCAATCCATCCACACCAGCGGAAAGGTCTCTTCATTCGCTAGACCTCGAGGGTTCTAAAATTCTATTTGGATGCAACAAAATCCATTAGAAAAACTGAACAATTGTTTGTAAACTATGGCTCTGTTAGAACAGGCTTCCCAGCTTCTAAAAGATCCATTTCAAGATGGATAGTATCTTGTATAAAGTTGGCATAGCAAATAAGCCTCTGTTTGCCTCCCCTAAAGCTCATTCTACTAGGGGCAAGGCTGCTACGATTGCATTCTTACATAATGTACCGATGGCCGAGATTTGCAAGGCGGCAACTTGGAAATCGGTCCATACGTTTACCAGACATTACTGTCTGGATTCTGACTCCAGAGCAGATACCCAAGTGGGCCAGGCCTCCTTGAGGAATCTGTTCCAATGCTAACCTATTGGAGTCTATATAGGCCTTATGGCGTTTATGTATCTTGATGGTACTCTGTTTACTTGCCTGCAGGATGAGGGGATGGGCTTGCTATTCTATTCATGTGCTTATGACTATTGATGAGGATCCCCTGGAAGAGAAGGATAAGTTACTTACCTGTAATCCTAGTTCTCTTCCAGGGGTATCCTCATCAAAGTCATAAGCAACCCACCCGCCTCCCCGGGCAAGTGAACATGATACATACATCTCTTTGTAAAAAAGGTCTGCGGATATCCGCAAAGAACAACTGACCTAACTGTCACCCCTGAGGCATGATGGGAAGCTAGGGGTCATGGCTGCCTTAAAGGCACAGTGCCAATTTATCTGAGTTTGTGGGTTAGCTTTTCAGCTTTCTACACTGTTATCTACAATGCAGCCTATGTGCTGGCAATGTTTTTTCTTCATTATTCCTTGCAGGATTGTGTTGTCTGCTATGTATTAAAGCAGTTTTCAAAAGTTTTCTCTCTCCCTGCTTTATTGGAATATGTTTATGTGCATGGGAATTCCTTGCAACATTGCTCAGCATGTTTATGGGAGGCTGCATTGTGTGTATATATGTGTATATGTGTGTGTGTGTGTGTGTGTGTATATATATATATATAGCTACATATATGGTTTTCACATATATGTGATGTGTTTCCGGGTCCCGCGCATGGGCAGGAATATTCATGTGCTTATGACTTTGATGAGGATACCCCTGGAAGAGAACTAGGATTACAGGTAAGTAACTTATCCTTCAGCACCTTTGAACGTTATGTTTGTTTTAAACTTTTTTTTTCTGAAGAAAAATCGTTTTACCTTGACTTTTCCTTTGTGGAGTTTAACCTCTTTGTTACTTTACAACCTGACTCGTTTTAGTTGTGTGTGCAGTGTGCTCATCCCCACATTCAGTAATGCACTTCAGGACCTTGGCTCCTGAGTCCAAATTTCCAGACCAACCTGAAAGCCACCTCTGTGGCACCCTCATCTACCACCCGGCCCCCGCGCTCCATTCACAGATGCCATCAAGGACCTCCGCACACCACAGGCCCTCACATCCACAGACTACATCCTACTTTGAGACTTCAACTTCCACTTGGACAACCACAATGATCCGAACCCCCCCCCCCCCCACTCCTAGAGAACTTCGCCTTCGTAGGACTGAAACAGCTAGTCACCGCCCCAACGCACACAGCAGCGCACACTCTTGACCCCGTCTTCGCCGCAAGAAACATAGTCTCCTACAACCACACCACATAACTTCTCTGGATGGACCACCACTGTATCCACTTCTCATTCAACAAACCCACCGTACCCAAGCACGCCCACCGTTTCCCCCGCAGAAGCTGGAACAAGGTCACCGAGGACCAGCTCACCACCGCCCTCAACAGCACCTCCTCACCGTCCACCTCCGACGCCAATACCGCAGCACGCAACCTTCACCCATGGAACACAAACTGCGCCGACACCCTGGCCCCCCTCAAGAAAGCGACTGGCAAACACATCAAGAAAGCAAGCTGGTTCACGCCTGCCCTCCAAGAATCCAGATGCTCCTGTAGACGACTTGAAGAGACCTGGACGAACCACAGAACCCCGGAAGCCCACACCGCTTTCAAAGCAGCCACCACCTCATAAAAACACAAGGAAGAAGGCCCTCCAAGACAGAATCTACCAGAGCACACAACAGCAAAAAACTCTTCACCATCTTCAAGGAATTTGCCAAACCCAACAGCGAAACCACAGACGTTCCACCCTCACAAGTCCTCTGCAACTGACTCTGCACCTTCCTCCACCACAAGATCAAGACGATCTATGACAACTTCGACAACCAGGACCTCTGCACCGCTCCAGCAACCTCCTCAACCGACTCCCTTGGCAGACCCTGCTCAGTTGGACCCCACTCACCACGGACGACACCCTAAAGACCATGAAAAGCATCCACTCCAAAGCGCCATCGGCCCTCTGCCTGCACTGCATCTTCTACAGAGCCGCCCCCACCATCACCCCCGAGCTATGCCGAACCATCAACTGCTCCCTTGAGACCGCCTCCTTCCCATACGACTGAAAACATGCCGAAATCGGCCCACTTTTGAAGAAATCCTCAGCGGACCCGGCAGACCATAAGAACTTAAGGCCCATCTCCCTGCTCCCCTTCCCAGCCAAAGTCGTCGAAAAAGCTGTCAACAACCAACTAGTCGACTTCATCGAAACAAACCACATCTTGGACATCTCCCAGTCCGGTTTCTGAAGCAATCAAAGCACAGAGACCGCCCTCCTCGCCGCCACAGACGACATGCGCTTCCTCCGCGACCAGGGCGAAACCGCAGCCCTCCTCCTCCTGGACCTCTCGGCAGCATTCGACACAGTCTCCCACCGCACCCTAACCACTGAACTCCACGACGCCGGAATCCGTGACAAGGCCCTCGGCTGGATCCGATCCTTAGTCACAGGCAGAACACAAACGGTCAGACTTCCACCATACCTCTCGTATCCGACAGAGACCAATTGTGGAGTGCCCCAGGGCTCCTCTCTCAGCCCCACCCTCTTCAACGTCTACATGGCCCCCCTCGTAACCATCGTCAGGAACCACAGACTCAACATTGTCTCGTATGCCAAGGACACGCAGCTGATCCTCTCCCTCGCCAACGCACCCAACGTCACCAGGCACAACTTCCAAGTAGGGATGAAAGCCGTCGCCACCTGGATGAATAACAGCTGCCTTAAGCTCAACTCAGACAAGACAGAAGTCCTCATCCTGGGATCCACCCTCTCTGCATGCAACAATACCTGGTGGCCCTCTGTGCTAGGAACCCCTCCCACCCCGACGGACCACTCACGAAACCTCGGCATCATACTAGACACATTGCTCACTATGGACCGCCAGATGAACTCTGTATCCTCGGCCTGTTTCAATACTCTCCGCCTGCTGCGGAAGACCTTCAGATGGATCCCCACCGAATCCAGAAAGACCGTCACTCAGGCGCTCATCAGCAGCAGACTCCACTACAGCAATACACTCTATGCCGGTGTTACCCAGAAAAACCTCTGCAAGCTTCAGAATGCCGCAGCCAGAGTGGTCCTCGACCACATCATTAAACACCTCTGCAAACTCCACTGGCTCGCGGCAGACAGAAGAATAACCTTCAAACTCCTCACCCACGCTTACAAGGCCCTTCACAACACCGGACCAGCATACCCGAACAGCCGCCTCTCCTTCCACGCACCCAAAAGACACCTCCACTCCACCCAGCTCGCCCTGGCCACCGTCCTACGGATCCGCAAGACCAGAACCGGATGAAATTCCTTCTTCCTCGCTGCTAAGACCTGGAACACCCTACCCCTCCATCTCAAGACTATCTCCCACGGTACCCCAGTTCAGGAAGGACCTCAAGACCTGGCTCTTCCAATGACTCCAGCACTTAGACAGATCTGCTTCCCACCTCCCCCAGCGCCTTGAGACCCTCACAGGTGAGTAATTGCGCTTTACCAACCCTTGATTGATTGAAATTTCCTTTTCTCAATATTTAATGCTATTGCAGGCTCAGTTAGTGAAGCAGCAAAGCCTAAGCAATAGCAGCAGCTGCCTGACATCTTTTTTTCTACCAGTGCGGATTTGTTTGTGAGTCTCTGAGTTTAGAAACCAATGGCTTTTTTGCAGATATGTTCTCCGGTGAGTCGCACATGGCCATGTGCTGGTGGTGTACTTAAACTGTCTTCTTTTATATCTCCTGTTGAGTCCCCAAAGGGAATATTGATCTCGTACATCAATTCCATCATGATTGTCATTTTGTATATTTACTCATTCCTGCCCATCTGGTGTTCCTCTGTGTCTCCATAGCTTCGGATGTTTTTGTGAATGCACCACTGGTCTGCAAGAAGAGCAGCACTGTGGTCCTGTAGATTGTGATTTACTTTATATTATAAATAAGTGTACTTTATAAATATTTTATTGACTTTACCTCATGCTGTGTATTTTACAGGATACTTCCTATTTTGAGCATAGCAATGTTTGTTTTCATTGAAATTATCCCCAGTTGGATTAACATCTCACTGTTGCCAAAGGATCAGTCTAAATTCAAAGTGCACATCTGTGGATGGGCTCTAATAAAAACTGTTTTTTTTCTACGTTGTTACGTCAATTTCCATCCTGCCATTTACTCTGAGACGCACTTGCAAGCGGCGGCGTAATTCTGCTGAATTTGGTGATGCGGCTGAATCAATTGTGCCAGGCACTGCCACCCCCCAATAGTTAAATAGAATATACCAGCGAGGGGACACGTTTGAAAAGCCACCACTCTTGTTTATATAACAGATTGACAGAAGCATCATGACACAAAATCTTAGTGGATCAGAGCGTTGCATTCATACTCGGGAAGCATGGAACATGGTCACATTGTCTCAGTGCCAGGGTTACTAGGTTTTCACGACTAAACTTTGACAGGGCCCTTGGCTTAAAGTAGCAGAGCAGAGGCATCATGGAAAATATCTGAATCTTTTCGTAAGAGAAGGCTTTAAAGGCTCCGAAATTAACAATATATCACTGAAAGGTCTGTAAAATTAACCCCACCAACGCTTTTCCCACACCCAGTTCATATCTGTATTTATCACACAGAGCGCTGACCATTTTCCCGACTAAAAATCATGAGGCGCATTGTGTTGCTTTTAGTTTAGAGAGGCTGGTAATAAAGTCCTTGGAAAAAATCTATTTGCATCCTTATAAATGCACTTTTCAGAATCAGTTGCCCGATTTTCAAAATTAAATTTCTGTAAATAAAATGGAATAGATTGAAGCTACTTTCCAAAGTACAAGCGATATATTATTTTATGCACTGGTAGTCCGTGTGGGGATGCAATCCAGTTTGTGTGTAATGCAAGCAGGTGTGAAAGCATATGGGGTCCCCAGTGTGATTAGTGATAAACGGTCGTGCATATTTGTTTCTTTAATATTCATCAAATCCAGTGCATCCTACTTTCTGACCTAAAACATACCTATGTTGGGAGAAATTACATGCATATTTACATCTAAAAATTACTTGTTCTTTAAGGTGTATTGTGTACATATCGTTAGATATCCATTTTTTAGGTTGAGCATTCGAGACCTCTTGTATATACTTTAGTGTATATATATACACTTATATGTGTATGTACTTTGTGGGCTCTGGAGATCAGCCCTAGGACTTGTCTGCTTCCGCTTGGGGACTTTTTTTCTGTTCAACTGCCTCTATTTAACTGTTTTGATAGTAACCGACCAGTAGAGGTCCGTGAAATACCAGAATTGCTTTCTGCTTGTTCAACTGCCTCTATTTAATTGTCTTGATCGAAAACGACCAGCACAGGTCAGTAAAATACCAGAATCACTTTAGCATTCTCTAGATTCCAGTCCATAGAAATTGTCTTCCACGAGCACCCGTAGACAATATGTTTTTCAAATCTTGTATTTTCAATGATATGACTCACTGAAGGCCCTGATTTTATATTAAAAACAGAGCTTTGGACTATACCATTTCCCGCTGAAATGCAATATTTCTCTCCATGTGTTCCCATACCTGGCGTGTCATGCAGTTTGGTGCTTACTTTCCCTCCATGTTAAAGAACGGTAGATGTTTCAGCACCCAGGCTAATGTGCTGCATAGCTAAATACATATAAGGTCCCAAAGGCGAGACCGATTGCATTGCAAATGCTTGTTTCTAAATGGCATGAATGTTTGAAGGACATTTATACCCTTTTCAAGAGTAAACTATGTATTCATAGCATGCGTTGCTGTATATACACATGTTCTGCTTGCCACTGCCATCTAGTATTCGGTTCGGACATTTGTAAATTGTTTGTGGCATATGTGTAGGAAAGTGCCCCATTTTGCATGGCTGCCCCCCACTTTTTGACTAATGTTAATGTACTTCGACTGAATGTGCCCTGGGTTCCTGCCAACCAGGTACCCACGGCCTATGTTTTTTCCCTAAAACTGTACTTTGTACTCCCAAATTGGCACCCCCCTGGCCACATGTAAGTCCCTTGTAAAAGGTACCAAAGGGCCTATGACCAGGGAAGGCCGCAGGACATATTGTGCCACCCTTAGAGGATATATATATATATATATATATATATATATATATATATATACACCCCTCCACACACACACACCCACACACACACACACCCCACCTCCACACACACACCCCCCCACCTCCACACACCCACCCCCCACCTCCACACACACCCCACCTCCACACACACACCCCACCTCCACACACACACCCCCTCCACACACACACCCCCTCCACACACACACACACACACCCCCTCCACACACACACACCCCACCTCCACACACACCCCCTCCACCTCCACACCCACCCCCTCCACCTCCACACCCCCTCCACCTCCACACCCCCTCCACCTCCACACCCCCTCCACCTCCACAGCCCCTCCACCTCCACAGCCCCTCCACCTCCACACCCCCTCCACCTCCACACCCCCTCCACCTCCACACACACGCACACACACACCCTCCACCTCCACACACACACCCTCCACCTCCACACACACCCTCCACACACACCCTCCACCTCCCCACACACATCCTCCACCTCCACACACACTCATACACACACATACACCCTCCACCCACACGCACACCCTCCACCCACACCCTCCACCTCCACACACACCCTCCACCTCCACACACACACCCTCCACCCACACCCTCCACCTCCACACACACCCTCCACCTCCACACACACACACACCCTCCACCTCCACACACACACACACCCTCCACCCACACGCACACCCTCCACCCACACGCACACCCTCCACCCACACGCACACCCTCCACCCACACGCACACCCTCCACCCACACGCACACCCTCCACCCACACGCACACCCTCCACCCACACGCACACCCTCCACCCACCCACACGCACACCCTCCACCTACACGCACACCCTCCACCCACACACCCTCCACCTCCACCCACACACACCCTCACACACATACTCCACCTCCACACACCCCTCCACCTCCACACACACACCCCCCACCTCCCCACACACACACACCCTCCACCTCCACACACACACACCCTCCACCTCCACACACACACACCCTCCACCTCCACACACACCCTCCACCTCCACACACACACCCCCTCCACCTCCACACACACACCCTCCACCTCCACACACACCCCCTCCACCTCCACACACACCCTCCACCTCCACACACACCCTCCACCTCCACACACACCCTCCACCTCCACACACACCCTCCACCTCCACACACACCCTCCACCTCACACACACCCTCCACCTCCACACACACCCTCCACCTCCACACACACCCTCCACCTCCACACGCACCCCCCACCCCCCCACCTCCACACGCACCCTCCACACACACCCACACACGCACCCTCCACACACACACACACCCTCCACACACACACACACCCTCCACACACACACACACCCCTCCACACACACATACCCTCCACCTTCCCAAACACACACCCTCCACCTCACACACACACCCTCCACCCTCCACACACACCCTCCACCTCCACACACACCCTCCACCTCACACACACCCTCCACCTCCACACACACCCTCTACCTCCACACGCACCCCCCACCTCCACACGCACCCCCACCCCCCCCACCTCCACACGCACCCTCCACACACCCTCTCCACACACACACACGCACCCACCACACACACCCTCCACACACACACACGCACCCTCCACACACACACGCACCCTCCACACACGCACCCTCCACACACACACGCACCCTCCACACACACACGCACCCTCCACACACACACGCACCCTCCACACACACACGCACCCTCCACACACACACGCACCCTCCACACACACACACACCCTCCACACACACACACCCTCCACACACACACACACACCCTCCACACACACACACACCCTCCACACACACACACCCTCCACCTTCCCAAACACACACCCTCCACCTCCACGCACACACACCCCACCTCCACGCACACACACCCCACCTCCACGCACACACACCCCACCTCCACGCACACACACCCCACCTCCACGCACACACCCCCACCTCCACGCACACACCCCCCACCTCCACGCACACACCCCACCTCAACACACACACACCACCCCACCTCAACACACACACACACCCCACCTCAACACACACACACCCCACCTCCACACACACACACACACCCCACCACCACACACACACACACCCCACCTCCACACACACACACCCCACCTCCACACACACACACACCCCACCCCCACACACACACACCCCACCTCCACACACACACCCCACCTCCACACACACACACCCCACCTCCACGCACACACACCCCACCTCCACACACACACACCCCACCTCCACGCACACACACCCCACCTCCACGCACACACACCCCACCTCCACGCACACCCCCCACCTCCACGCACACACACATACCCTCCACCTCCACACACACACATACCCTCCACCTCCACACACACACATACCCTCCACCTCCACACACACACATACCCTCCACCTCCACACACACACATACCCTCCACCTCCACACACACACATACCCTCCACCTCCACACACACACATACCCTCCACCTCCACACACACACACACACACCCTCCACCTCCACACACACACACACCCTCCACCTCCACACACACACACACACACCCTCCACCTCCACACACACACACACCCTCCACCTACACACACACACCCTCCACCTACACACACACACACACACCCTCCACCTACACACACACACACACCCTCCACCTACACACACACACCCTCCACCTCCACACACACCCTCTACCTCCACCCACACACACCCTCACACACATACTCCACCTCCACACACCCTCCACCTCCACACACACACCCTCCACCTCCACACACACACACCCTCCACCTCCACACACACACACCCTCCACCTCCACACACACACACCCTCCACCTCCACACACACACACCCTCCACCCTCCACACACACACACCCTCCACCTCCACACACACACACACCCTCCACCTCCACACACACACACCCCTCCACCTCCACACACACACACCCTCCACCTCCACACACACACACCCCTCCACCTCCACACACACACACCCTCCACCTCCACACACACACACCCCTCCACCTCCACACACACACACACACCCTCCACCTCCACACACACACACCCTCCACCTCCACACACACACACCCTCCACCTCCACACACACCCTCCACCTCCACACACATACCCTCCACCTCCACACACACACATACCCTCCACCTCCACACACACACACACACCCCTCCACCTCCACACATACACACACACCCTCCACCTCCACACACACACACACACCCTCCACCTCCACACACACACACACCCTCCACCTACACACACACACACACACACACACCCTCCACCTACACACACACACACACCCTCCACCTCCACACACACACACACCCTCCACCTCCACACACACCCTCCACCTCCACACACACACACACCCTCCACCTCCACACACACCCTCCACCTCCACACACACCCTCCACCTCCACACACACCCTCTACCTCCACCCACACACACCCTCACACACATACTCCACCTCCACACACCCCTCCACCTCCACACACACACCCTCCACCTCCACACACACACCCTCCACCTCCACACACACACACCCTCCACCTCCACACACACACACCCTCCACCTCCACACACACCCTCCACCTCCACACACACACACCCTCCACCTCCACACACACACACCCTCCACCTCCACACACACCCTCCACCTCCACACACACACCCTCCACCCACACCCTCCACCTCCACACACACCCTCCACCTCCACACACACCCTCCACCTCCACACACACCCTCCACCTCCACACACACCCTCCACCTCCACACACACCCTCCACCTCCACACACACCCTCCACCTCCACACGCACCCTCTACCTCCACACGCACCCCCCACCTCCACACGCACCCCCCCACCCCCCCACCTCCACACGCACCCTCCACACACACCCTCCACACACACACACGCACCCTCCACACACACACGCACTCCACTCCACACACACACGCACCCTCCACACACACACGCACCCTCCACACACACACGCACCCTCCACACACACACGCACCCTCCACACACACACGCACCCTCCACACACACACGCACCCTCCACACACACACGCACCCTCCACACACACACGCACCCTCCACACACACACGCACCCTCCACACACACACGCACCCTCCACACACACACGCACCCTCCACACACACACACCCCTCCACACACACACACCCCTCCACACACACACACACCCTCCACACACACACACACCCTCCACACACACACCCTCCCACACACACACCCTCCACACACACACACACCCTCCACACACACATACCCTCCACCTTCCCAAACACACACCCTCCACCTCCACACACACCCTCCACCTCCACACACACCCTCCACCTCCACACACACCCTCCACCTCCACACACACCCTCCACCTCCACACACACCCTCCACCTCCACACACCCTCCACCTCCACACACACCCTCCACCTCCACACACACCCTCTACCTCCACACGCACCCCCCCACCTCCACACGCACCCCCCCACCTCCACACGCACCCTCCACACACACCCTCCACACACACACACGCACCCTCCACACACACCCTCCACACACACACACGCACCCTCCACACGCACCCTCCACACACACACGCACCCTCCACACACACACGCACCCTCTCACACACACACGCACCCTCCACACACACACACCCTCCACACACACCCTCCACCTTCCCAAACACACACCCTCCACCTCCACACACACCCTCCAACTCCACACACACCCTCCACCTCCACACACACCCTCCACCTCCACACACACCCTCCACCTCCACACACACCCTCCACCTCCACACGCACCCTCCACCTCCACACGCACCCCCCCACCTCCACACGCACCCCCCCACCTCCACACGCACCCCCCCACCTCCACACGCACCCTCCACACACACCCTCCACACACACTCGCACCCTCCACACACACACGCACCCTCCACACACACACGCACCCTCCACACACACACACGCACCCTCCACACACACACACGCACCCTCCACACACACACACGCACCCTCCACACACACACACACCCTCCACACACACACACACCCTCCACACACACACACCCTCCACCTTCCCAAACACACACCCTCCACCTCCACACACACCCTCCACCTCCACACACACCCTCCACCTCCACACACACAAACACCCTCCACCTCCACACCCTCCACCTCCACACACACCCTCCACCTCCACACACACCCTCCACCTCCACACACACCCTCCACCTCCACACACACCCTCCACCTCCACACACACCCTCCACCTCCACACACACCCTCCACACACACCCTCCACCTCCACACACACCCTCCACCTCCACACACACCCTCCACCTCCACACACACCCTCCACCTCCACAGACACACACACCCTACACCTCCCCACACTCACACACACCCTCCACCTCCCCACACCTACACACACCCTACACCTCCCCACACTACACACACACCCTCCACCTCCCCACACACACATACCCTCCACCTACACACACACACACACACACCCTCCACCTACACACACACACACCCTCCACCTACACACACACACACACACCCTCCACCTACACACACACACACACACACACACACCCTCCACCTACACACACACACACACACCCTCCACCTACACACACACACACCCTCCACCTACACACACCCTCCACCTACACACACCCTCCACCTCCACACACACCCTCCACCTCCACACACACCCTCCACCTCCACACACACCCTCCACCTCCACACACACCCTCCACCTCCACACACACCCTCCACCTCCACACACACCCTCCACCTCCACACACACCCTCCACCTCCACACACACACCCTCCACCTCCACACACACACCCCACCTCCACACCCACATGCACCCTCCACACCCACATGCACCCTCCACCTCCACATGCACCCTCCACCTCCACACACACCCACCCGCAACCTCCACACACACCCTCCACCTCCACACACACACACCCTCCACCTCCACACACACACACCCTCCACCTCCACACACACACACCCTCCACCTCCACACACACACACCCTCCACCTCCACACACACACACCCTCCACCTCCACACACACCCTCCACCTCCACACACACCCTCCACCTCCACACACACCCTCCACCTCCACACACACCCTCCACCTCCACACACACCCTCCACCTCCACACACACCCTCCACCTCCACACACACCCTCCACCTCCACACACACACCCTCCACACACACACACCCCCTCCACCTCCACACACACACCCCCTCCACCTCCACACACACACCCCACCTCCACACCCACATGCACCCTCCACACACACCCACATGCACCCTCCACCTCCACACACACCCACCCGCAACCTCCACACACCCTCCACCTCCACACACACACCCTCCACCTCCGCACACACCCTCCACCTCCACACACACCCTCCACCTCCACACACACACACCCTCCACCTCCGCACACACCCTCCACCTCCACACACACACACCCTCCACCTCCACACACACACCCTCCACCTCCACACACACCCTCCACCTCCACACACATACCCTCCACCTCCACACACACACATACCCTCCACCTCCACACACACAAACCCACCACCTCCACACACACACACACCCCTCCACCTCCACACACACACACACCCTCCACCTCCACACACACACACACCCCTCCACCTCCACACACACACACACCCTCCACCTACACACACACACACACACACACACCCTCCACCTACACACACACACACACACCCTCCACCTCCACACACACACACCCTCCACCTCCACACACATCCTCCACCTCCACACACACCCTCTACCTCCACCCACACACACCCTCACACACATACTCCACCTCCACACACCCTCCACCTCCACACACACACACCCTCCACCTCCACACACACACACCCTCCACCTCCACACACACACACCCTCCACCTCCACACACACACACACCCTCCACCTCCACACACACACACCCTCCACCTCCACACACACACACCCTCCACCTCCACACACACACACCCACCACCACCACACACACCCTCCACCTCCACACACACCCTCCACCTCCACACACACCCTCCACCTCCACACACACCCTCTACCTCCACACGCACCCCCCCACCTCCACACGCACCCCCCCACCTCCACACGCACCCTCCACACACACCCTCCACACAGACACGCACCCTCCACACTTACACGCACCCTCCACACTTACACACACCCTCCACCTCCACACACACCCTCCACCTCCACACACACCCTCCACCTCCACACACACCCTCCACCTCCACACACACCCTCCACCTCCACACACACCCTCCACCTCCACACACACCCTCCCTCCACCTCCACACACACCCTCCACCTCCACACACACCCTCCACCTCCACACACACCCTCCACCTCCACACACACCCTCCACCTCCACACACACCCTCCACCTCCACACACGCACCCTCCACACACACACACGCACCCTCCACACACACACACGCACCCTCCACACACACACACGCACCCTCCACACACACACACACACCCTCCACACACACACACACACCCTCCACACACACACACACCCTCCACACACACACACACCCTCCACACACACATACCCTCCACCTTCCCAAACACACACCCTCCACCTCCACACACACCCTCCACCTCCACACACACCCTCCACCTCCACACCCTCCACCTCCACACACACCCTCCACCTCCACACACACCCTCCACCTCCACACACACCCTCCACCTCCACACACACCCTCCACCTCCACACACACCCTCCACCTCCACACACACCTCCACCTCCACACACACCCTCCACCTCCACACACACCCTCCACCTCCACACGCACCCCCCCACCCCCCACCTCCACACGCACCCTCCACACACACCCTCCACACACACGCACCCTCCACACACACCCTCCACACACACCCTCCACACACACACGCACCCTCCACACACACACGCACCCTCCACACACACACACACCCTCCACACACACACACACCCTCCACACACACACACACCCTCCACACACACACACACCCTCCACACACACACACACCCTCCACACACACACACACCCTCCACACACACACACACCCTCCACACACACACACACCCTCCACACACACACCCTCCACACACACACACCCTCCACCTTCCCAAACACACACCCTCCACCTCCACACACACCCTCCACCTCCACACACACCCTCCACCTCCACACACACCCTCCACCTCCACACGCCCCCCCCCACCTCCACACGCACCCCCCCACCTCCACACGCACCCTCCACACACACCCTCCACACACACCCTCCACACACACACACGCACCCTCCACACACACACACGCACCCTCCACACACACACACGCACCCTCCACACACACACGCACCCTCCACACACACACGCACCCTCCACACACACGCCCTCCACACACACACACCCTCCACCTTCCCAAACACACACCCTCCACCTCCACACACACCCCCTCCACACACACCCTCCACCTCCACACACACCCCTCCACCTCCACACACACCCCTCCACCTCCACACACACCCTCCACCTCCACACACACCTCTCCACACACACCCTCCACCTCCACACACACCCTCCACCTCCACAGACACACACACCCTCCACCTCCACAGACACACACACCCTCCACCTCCCCACACACACATACCCTCCACCTCCCCACACACACATACCCTCCACCTCCACACACCCTCCACCTACACACACACACCCTCCACCTCCCCACAAACACACACACCCTCCACCTACACACACACACACACACACACACACACACACACACCCTCCACCTACACACACACACACACCCTCCACCTACACACACACACACACACACACACACCCTCCACCTACACACACACACACACACACCCTCCACCTACACACACACACCCTCCACCTACACACACACACCCTCCACCTACACACACACACACCCTCCACACACACACACCCTCCACCTCCACACACACCCTCCACCTCCACACACACCCTCCACCTCCACACACACCCTCCACCTCCACACACACACCCTCCACCTCCACACACACACCCTCCACACACACACACACACCCTCTACACACACCCCCTCCACCTCCACACACACACCCCACCTCCACACCCACATGCACCCTCCACACCCACATGCACCCTCCACCTCCACACACACCCACCCGCAACCTCTACACCCTCCACCTCCACACACACACACCCTCCACCTCCACACACACCCTCCACCTCCACACACACCCTCCACCTCCACACACACCCTCCACCTCCACACACACCCTCCACCTCCACACACACCCTCCACCTCCACACACACCCTCCACCTCCACACACACACCCTCCACACACACACACACACCCTCCACACACACCCCCTCCACCTCCACACACACACCCCTCCACCTCCACACACACACCCCACCCTCCACACCCACATGCACCCTCCACACACACCCACATGCACCCTCCACCTCCACACACACCCACCCGCCACCTCCACACACCCGCCACCTCCACACACACACCCTCCACCGCCCACACCCTCACACACCCTCCACCTCCACACACACACACCCTCCACCTCCCACACCCTCACACACCCTCCACCTCCACACACACACACCCTCCACCTCCACACACACACACACCCTCCACCTCCACACACACACACACCCTCCACCTCCACACACACACACCCCTCCACCTCCACCACACACACACACCCTCCACCTCCACACACACACACACCCTCCACCTCCACACACACACACACCCTCCACCTCCACACACACACACCCTCCACCTCCACACACACACCCCACCTCCACACACACACCCCACCTCCACACACACACCCCACCTCCACACACACACCCCACCTCCACACACACACCCCCCACCTCCACACACACATACCCCACCTCCACACACACATACCCCACCTCCACACACACACACCCCACCTCCACACACACACACACCCCACCTCCACACACACACACCCCACCACCACACACACACACCCCACCTCAACACACACACCCCACCTCAACACACACACACCCCACCTCAACATACACACACCCCACCTCAACATACACACACCCCACCTCAACACACACACACACCCCACCTCAACACACACACACCCCCTCCACACACACATACTCCACCTCCACACACCCTCCACCTCCACACACACACCCTCCACCTCCACACACACACACCCTCCACCTCCACACACACACACCCTCCACCTCCACACACACACACCCTCCACCTCCACACACACACACCCTCCACCTCCACACACACCCTCCACCTCCACACACACACCCTCCACCTCCACACACACCCTCCACCTCCACACACACCCTCCACCTCCACACACACCCTCCACCTCCACACACACCCTCCACCTCCACACACACCCTCCACCTCCACACACACCCTCCACCTCCACACGCACCCCCCCACCCCCCCACCTCCACACGCACCCTCCACACACACCCTCCACACACACACGCACCCTCCACACACACACGCACCCTCCACACACACACACACCCTCCACACACACACACACCCTCCACACACACACACACCCTCCACACACACACACACCCTCCACACACACCCTCCACACACACACACACACACACCCTCCACACACACATACCCTCCACCTTCCCAAACACACACCCTCCACCTCCACACACACCCTCCACCTCCACACACACCCTCCACCTCCACACACACCCTCCACCTCCACACACACCCTCCACCTCCACACACACCCTCCACCTCCACACACACCCTCCACCTCCACACACACCCTCCACCTCCACACACCCTCTCCACCTCCACACACACCCTCCACCCTCCACACGCACCCCCCACCTCCACACGCACCCCCCACCTCCACACGCACCCCCCCACCCCCCACACCTCCACACGCACCCTCCACACACACCCTCCACACACACACACGCACCCACCACACACACCCTCCACACACACACGCACCCTCCACACACACACGCACCCTCCACACACACACGCACCCTCCACACACACCCCCACCTCCACGCACACACCCCCCCACCTCCACGCACACACACCCCACCTCAACACACACACCCCACCTCAACACACACACACACCCCACCTCAACACACACACACCCCACCTCCACACACACACACACACCCCACCTCCACACACACACACACCCCACCACCACACACACACACCCCACCTCCACACACACACACACCCCACCTCCACACACACACACCCCACCTCCACACACACACCCCACCTCCACACACACACACCCCACCTCCACACACACACACCCCACCTCCACACGCACACACCCCACCTCCACGCGCACACACCCCACCTCCACGCGCACACACCCCACCTCCACGCGCACACACCCCACCTCCACGCACACACACCCCCACCTCCACGCACACACACCCCCACCTCCACGCACACACCCCCCCACCTCCACGCACACCCCCCACCTCCACGCACACACACACATACCCTCCACCTCCACACACACACATACCCTCCACCTCCACACACACACATACCCTCCACCTCCACACACACACATACCCTCCACCTCCACACACACACACACACACACCCTCCACCTCCACACACACACACACCCTCCACCTCCACACACACACACACACCCTCCACCTCCACACACACACACACACACTCCACCTACACACACACACACACACACACCCTCCACCTACACACACACACACACACCCTCCACCTACACACACACACACACACCACCCTCCACCTACACACACACACACCCTCCACCTCCACACACACCCTCTACCTCCACCCACACACACCCTCACACACATACTCCACCTCCACACACCCCTCCACCTCCACACACACACACCCTCCACCTCACACACACACACACCCTCCACCTCCACACACACACACCCCTCCACCTCCACACACACACACCCTCCACCTCCACACACACACACTCCACCTCCACACACACACCCTCCACCACACACACACACCCCTCCACCTCCACACACACACATCCTCCACCTCCACACACACACACCCTCCACCTCCACACACACACACCCTCCACCTCCACACACACACACCCTCCACCTCCACACACACACACCCTCCACCTCCACACACACACACCCTCCACCTCCACACACACACACCCTCCACCTCCACACACACACCCTCCACCTCCACACACACACACCCTCCACCTCCACACACACCCTCCACCTCCACACACATACCCTCCACCTCCACACACACACACACCCTCCACCTACACACACACACACACACCCTCCACCTCCACACACACACACACACCCTCCACCTCACACACACACCCTCCACCTCCCCACACACACCCTCTACTCTCCACCCACACACACCCCTCACACACTACTCCACCTCCACACACCCTCCACCTCCACACACACACCCTCCACCTCCACACACACACACCCCTCCACACACACACACCCTCCACCTCCACACACACACACCCCTCCACCTCCACACACACACACACCCTCCACCCTCCACACACACACACCCTCCACCTCCACACACACACACACCCTCCACCTCCACACACACCCTCCACCTCCACACACACACCTCCACCTCCACACACACCTCTCCACCTCCACACACACACCCTCCACCTCCACACACACCCTCCACCTCCACACACCCTCCACCTCCCACACACACCCTCCACCTCCACACACACCCTCCACCTCCACACACACACCCCACCTCCACACGCACCCCCCCCACCTCCACACGCACCCCCCCACCCCCCCCACCTCCACACGCACCCTCCACACACACCCTCCACACACACACGCACCCTCCACACACACACACGCACCCCTCCACACACACACGCACCCTCCACACACACACGCACCCTCCACACACACACGCACCCTCCACACACACACGCACCCCTCCACACACACACGCACCCTCCCACACACACACGCACCCTCCACACACACACACACCCTCCACACACACACACACACCCTCCACACACACACACACCCTCCACACACACACACACCCTCCACACACACATACCCTCCACCTTCCCAAACACACACACCTCCACCTCCACACACACCTCCACCTCCACACACACACCTCCACACACACCCTCCACCTCCACACACACCCTCCACCTCCACACACACCCTCCACCTCCACACACACCCTCCACCTCCACACACACCCTCCACCTCCACACACACCCCCTCCACCTCCACACACACCCTCCACCTCCACACACACCCCCCCACCTCCCCACCCTCCACACGCACCCTCCACACACACCCTCCACACACACACGCACCCCTCCACACACACACACGCACCCCTCCACACACACATGCACCCTCCACACACACACGCACCCGCCACACACACACGCACCCCCTCCACACACACACGCACCCTCCACACACACACGCACCCTCCACACACACACGCACCCTCCACACACACACACGCACCCCTCCACACACACACACACACCTCCACACACACACACACCCTCCACACACACACACCCTCCACCTTCCCAAACACACACACCTCCACCTTCCCAAACACACACCCTCCACCTCCACACACACCTCCACCTCCACACACACCCTCCACCTCCACACACACCCCTCCACCTCCACACACACCCTCCACCTCCACACACACCCCCACCTCCACACACACCCTCCACCTCCACACACACTCCCTCCACCTCCACACACACCTCCACCTCCACACACACACCTCCACCTCCACACACACCCTCCACCTCCACGCACACACCTCCACCTCCACACACACCCTCCACCTCCACACACACCCTCCACCCCCACCACACACCCTCCACACACACACACACCCCTCCCACCTCCACACACACCCTCCACCTCCACACACACACCCTCCACCTCCACACACACACACCTCCACCCCACACACACACACCTCCACCTCACACACACACACCCTCCACCTCTCCACACCCCTCCCCCACACACACCCTCCCACCCTCCACCCCACACACACACCCCTCCACCTCCACACACACCTCCACCCCTCCACACACCCTCCACCTCCACAGCACACACCCTCCACCCCCACACACACACATCCTCCACCTCCACACACACACACCCTCCACCTCCACACACACACACACCCCCACCCCCACACACACACCCTCCACCTCCACACACACACACCCTCCACCTCCACACACACCCTCCCCACCTCCACACACATACCCTCCACCTCCACACACACACACACACCCTCCACCTCCACACACACACACACACCTCCACCTCCACACTCCACACACACACACCCTCCACCTCCACACACACACACACCCTCCACCTACACACACACACACACACACACACACCCCTCCACCTACACACACACACACACACCCTCCACCTACACACACACACACACACCTCCACCTCACACACACACACACACCCTCCACCTCCACACACACCCTCCACCTCCCACACACACCCCCACCTCCACCCACACACACCCTCACACACATACTCCACCTCCACACACCCTCCACCTCCACACACACACCCTCCACCTCCACACACACACACCCTCCACCTCCACACACACACACCCTCCACCTCCACACACACACACCCCTCCACCTCCACACACACACACCCCTCCACCTCCACACACACACACCCTCCACCTCCACACACACACACCCTCCACCTCCACACACACACACCCTCCACCTCCACACACACCCTCCACACACACCCTCCACCTCCACACACACCCTCCACCTCCACACACACCCTCCACCTCCACACACACCCTCCACCTCCACACACACCCTCCACCTCCACACACACCCTCTACCTCCACACGCACCCCCCCACCTCCACACGCACCCCCCCACCCCCCACCCCCCCACCTCCACACGCACCCTCCACACACACCCTCCACACACACACGCACCCTCCACACACACACGCACCCTCCACACACACACGCACCCTCCACACACACACGCACCCTCCACACACACACGCACCCTCCACACACACACGCACCCTCCACACACACACGCACCCTCCACACACACACGCACCCTCCACACACACACGCACCCTCCACACACACACACACCCTCCACACACACACACACCCTCCACACACACACACACCCTCCACACACACACACACCCTCCACACACACACACACCCTCCACACACACATACCCTCCACCTTCCCAAACACACACCCTCCACCTCCACACACACCCTCCACCTCCACACACACCCTCCACCTCCACACACCCTCCACCTCCACACACACTCCTCCACCTCCACACACACCTCTCCACCTCCACACACACCCTCCACCCTCCACACACACCCCTACCTCCACACACGCACCCCCACCTCCACACGCACCCCCCCACCTCCACACGCACCCCCACCTCCACACGCACCCTCCACACACACACGCACCCTCCACACACACACGCACCCTCCCACACACACACGCACCCTCCACACACACACGCACCCTCCACACACACACGCACCCTCCACACACACACGCACCCTCCACACACACACGCACCCTCCACACACACACGCACCCTCCACACACACACACACACCCTCCACACACACACACACCCTCCACACACACACACACCCTCCACCTTCCCAAACACACACCCTCCACCTTCCCAAACACACACCCTCCACCTTCCCAAACACACACCCTCCACCTCCACACACACCCTCCACCTCCACACACACCCTCCACCTCCACACACACCCTCCACCTCCACACACACCCTCCACCTCCACACGCACCCCCCCACCTCCACACGCACCCCCCCACCTCCACACGCACCCCCCCACCTCCACACGTCACACACCTACCACACACCACCCTCCACACACACACGCACCCTCCACACACACACGCACCCTCCACACACACACGCACCCTCCACACACACACGCACACCCCTCCACACACACACGCACCCCTCCACACACACGCACCCCCTCCACACACACACGCACCCTCCACACACACACGCACCCTCCACCACACACGCACCCTCCACACACACACACGCACCCTCCACACACACACACGCACCCTCCACACACACACACGCACCCTCCACACACACACACACCCTCCACACACACACACACCCTCCACACACACACACACACCCTCCACCTCCACACACACCCTCCACCTCCACACACACCCTCCACCTCCACACACATCCTCCACCTCCACACACACCCTCCACCTCCACACACACAAACACCCTCCACCTCCACACCCTCCACCTCCACACCCTCCACCTCCACACACACCCTCCACCTCCACACACACCCTCCACCTCCACACACACCCTCCACCTCCACACACACCCTCCACCTCCACACACACCCTCCACCTCCACACACACCCTCCACACACACCCTCCACCTCCACACACACCCTCCACCTCCACACACACCCTCCACCTCCACCTCCACACACACCCTCCACCTCCACACACACCCTCCACCTCCACAGACACACACACCCTCCACCTCCCCACACTCACACACACCCTCCACCTCCCCACACACACATACCCTCCACCTCCACACACCCTCCACCTACACACACACACCCTCCACCTCCCCACAAACACACACACTCTCCACCTATACATACACACACACACTCTCCACCTATACACACACACACACACCCTCCACCTACACACACACACACACACACACCCTCCACCTACACACACACACACACCCTCCACCTACACACACACACCCTCCACCTACACACACACACACCCTCCACCTACACACACCCTCCACCTACACACACCCTCCACCTCCACACACACCCTCCACCTCCACACACACCCTCCACCTCCACACACACCCTCCACCTCCACACACACACCCCACCTCCACACCCACATGCACCCTCCACACCCACATGCACCCTCCACCTCCACACACACCCACCCGCAACCTCCACACACACACACACACCCTCCACCTCCACACACACACACCCTCCACCTCCACACACACCCTCCACCTCCACACACACACACCCTCCACCTCCACACACACACACCCTCCACCTCCACACACACCCTCCACCTCCACACACACCCTCCACCTCCACACACACCCTCCACCTCCACACACACCCTCCACCTCCACACACCCTCCACCTCCACACACACCCTCCACCTCCACACACACACCCTCCACACACACACACACACCCTCCACACACACCCCCTCCACCTCCACACACACACCCCCTCCACCTCCACACACACACCCCACCTCCACACCCACATGCACCCTCCACACACACCCACATGCATCCTCCACCTCCACACACACCCACCCGCAACCTCCACACACCCTCCACCTCCACACACACACCCTCCACCTCCGCACACACCCTCCACACACACACACCCTCCACCTCCACACACACACACCCTCCACCTCCACACACACCCTCCACCTCCACACATACCCTCCACCTCCACACACACACATACCCTCCACCTCCACACACACATACCCTCCACCTCCACACACACATACCCTCCACCTCCACACACACACACACCCTCCACCTCCACACACACACACACACACCCTCCACCTCCACACACACACATACCCTCCACCTCCACACACACATACCCTCCACCTCCACACACACATACCCTCCACCTCCACACACACACACCCTCCACCTCCACACACACACACACACACCCTCCACCTACACACACACACACACCCTCCACCTCCACACACACACACCCTCCACCTCCACACACACCCTCCACCTCCACACACACCCTCCACCTCCACACACACCCTCTACCTCCACCCACACACACCCTCACACACATACTCCACCTCCACACACCCTCCACCTCCACACACCCTCCACCTCCACACACACCCTCCACCTCCACACACACCCTCCACCTCCACACACACCCTCCACCTCCACACACACACCCTCCACACACACACACACCCTCCACACACACACACACCCCCTCCACACACACACACCCCACCTCCACACACACACACACCCCACCTCCACACACACACACACCCCACCTCCACACGCACACACACCCCACCTCCACGCACACACACCCCCACCTCCACGCACACACACCCCCACCTCCACGCACACACCCCCCCACCTCCACACACACACCCTCCACCTCCACCCACACACATACTCTCCACCTCCACACACACACATACCCTCCACCTCCACACACACACATACCCTCCACCTCCACACACACACACCCCTCCACCTCCACACACACACACTCCACCTCACACACACACACACACCCTCCACCTCCACACACACACACACCCTCCACCTACACACACACACACACACACACACCCTCCACACACACACACCCCACCTCCACACACACACACACCCTCCACACACACACACCCCACCTCCACACACACACACCCCACCTCCACACACACACACACCCCACCTCCACACGCACACACACCCCACCTCCACGCACACACACCCCCACCTCCACGCACACACACCCCCACCCCTCCACGCACACCCCCCCCCCACCTCCACACACACACACCCTCCACCTCCACCCACACACATACTCTCCACCTCCACACACACACATACCCTCCACCTCCACACACACACATACCCTCCACCTCCACACACACACACACCCTCCACCTCCACACACACACCCTCCACCTCCACACACACACACACACCCTCCACCTCCACACACACACACACCCTCCACCTACACACACACACACACACACCCTCCACCTACACACACACACACACACCCTCCACCTACACACACACACCCCCTCCACCTCCACACACACACACACCCTCCACCTCCACACACACCCTCTACCTCCACCCACACACACCCTCACACACATACTCCACCTCCACACACCCTCCACCTCCACACACACACCCTCCACCTCCACACACACACACCCTCCACCTCCACACACACACACCCTCCACCTCCACACACACACACCCTCCACCTCCACACACACACACCCCTCCACCTCCACACACACACACCCTCCACCTCCACACACACACATACCCTCCACCTCCACACACATACCCTCCACCTCCACACACACATACCCTCCACCTCCACACACACACACACACCCTCCACCTCCACACACACACACACCCTCCACCTCCACACACACACCCACCACCACACACACACACACACACACACCCTCCACCTACACACACACACACACCCTCCACCTCCACACACACACACACCCTCCACCTCCACACACACCCTCCACCTCCACACACACCCTCTACCTCCACCCACACACACCCTCACACACATACTCCACCTCCACACACCCTCCACCTCCACACACACACCCTCCACCTCCACACACACACCCTCCACCTCCACACACACACACCCTCCACCTCCACACACACACACCCTCCACCTCCACACACACACACCCTCCACCTCCACACACACACCCTCCACCTCCACACACACCCTCCACCTCCACACACACCCTCCACCTCCACACACACCCTCCACCTCCACACACACCCTCCACCTCCACACACACCCTCCACCTCCACACACACCCTCCACCTCCACACGCACCCCCCCACCCCCCCACCTCCACACGCACCCTCCACACACACCCTCCACACACACACGCACCCTCCACACACACACACACCCCTCCACACACACACACACCCCTCCACACACACACACACCCTCCACACACACACACACCCTCCACACACACACACACCTCCACACACACCCTCCACACACACACACCCTCCACCTTCCCAAACACACACCCTCCACCTCCACACACACCCTCCACCTCCACACACACCCTCCACCTCCACACACACCCTCCACCTCCACACACACCCTCCACCTCCACACACCCCTCCACCTCCACACACACCTTCCACCTCCACACACACCCTCTACCTCCCACACGCACCCCCCCCCACCTCCACACGCACCCCCCCCACCCCCACCTCCACACGCACCCTCCACACACACCCTCCACACACACACACGCACCCACCACACACACCCTCCACACACACACGCACCCTCCACACACACACGCACCCTCCACACACACACGCACCCTCCACACACACACGCACCCTCCACACACACACGCACCCTCCACACACACACACACACCCTCCACACACACACACACACCCTCCACACACACACACACCCTCCACACACACACACCCTCCACCTTCCCAAACACACACCCTCCACCTCCACGCACACACACCCCACCTCCACGCACACACACCCCACCTCCACGCACACACACCCCACCTCCACGCACACACACCCCCACCTCCACGCACACACACCCCCACCTCCACGCACACACCCCCCCACCTCCACGCACACACACCCCACCTCAACACACACACCCCACCTCAACACACACACACACCCCACCTCAACACACACACACACCCCACCACAACACACACACACACCCCACCACAACACACACACACCCCACCTCCACACACACACACACACACCCCACCTCCACACACACCCTCCACCTCCACACACACCCTCCACCTCCACACACACCCTCCACCTCCACACACACACCCTCCACACACACACACACACCCTCCACACACACACACACCCTCCACACACACACACCCCACCTCCACACACACACACACCCCACCTCCACACACACACACACCCCACCTCCACACACACACACCCCACCTCCACACACACACACACCCCACCTCCACACACACACACACCCCACCTCCACACACACACACCCCACCTCCACACACACACACACCCCACCACCACACACACACACCCCACCTCCACACACACACACCCCACCTCACACACACACACCCCACCTCCACACACACACACCCCACCTCAACACACACACACCCCACCTCCACACACACACACCCCACCTCCACACACACACACCCCACCACCACACACACACACCCCACCTCCACACACACACACCCCACCTCCACACACACACACCCCACCTCCACACACACACACCCCACCTCCACACACACACACCCCACCTCCACACACACACACCCCACCTCCACACACACACACACCCCACCTCCACACACACACACACCCCACCTCCACACACACACACACACCCACCTCCACACACACACACACCCCACCTCCACACACACACACACCCCACCTCCACCACACACACACCCCACCTCCACACACACACACCCCACCTCCACACACACACACACCCCACCTCCCACACACACACACCCCACCTCCACACACACACACCCCACCTCCACGCACACACACCCCACCTCCACACACACACCCCACACCTCCACACACACACCCCCCTCCACCTCCACACACACACCCCCCTCCACCTCCACACACACACCCCCCTCCACCTCCACACACACACCCCCCTCCACCTCCACACACACACCCCCCTCCACCTCCACACACACACCCCCTCCACCTCCACACCCCCCCACCTCCACCTCCACACCCCCCCACCTCCACACGTACCCCCCCACCTCTACACGCACCCTCCACCTCTACACGCACCCTCCACACACACACGCACCCTCCAAACACACACGCACCCTCCACACACACACACCCTCCACACACACACCCTCCACCTCCACACACACCCTCCACCTTCCCAAACACACACCCTCCACCTCCACACACACCCTCCACCTCCACACACACCCTCCACCTCCACACACACCCTCCACCTCCACACACCCTCCACCTCCACACACACCCTCCACCTCCACACACACCCTCCACCTCCACACACACCCTCCACACACACCCTCCACTTCCACACACACCCTCCACCTCCACAGACACACACACCCTCCACCTCCCCACACTCACACACACACACACACACCCTCCACCTCCCCACACTCACACACACACACACACCCTCCACCTCCCCACACTCACACACACCCTCCACCTCCCCACACACACTCACACCCTCCACCTCCACACACACACACACCCTCCACCTCCACACACACACCCTCCACCTACACACACACACACCCTCCACCTACACACACACACGTACCCTCCACCTCCACACACCCTCCACCTACACACACACCCTCCACCTCCCCACAAACACACACACCCTCCACCTACACACACACACACCCTCCACCTACACACACACCCTCCACCTACACACACACCCTCCACCTACACACACACCCTCCACCTACACACACACACCCCACCTACACACACACACACACCCTCCACCTACACACACACACACCCTCCACCTACACACACACACACCCTCCACCTACACACACACACCCTCCACCTACACACACACACCCTCCACCTCCACACACACCCTCCACCTCCACACACACCCTCCACCTCCACACACACACCCTCCACACACACACACACACCCTCCACACACACCCCCTCCACCCACACACCCCACCTCCACACCCACACGCACCCTCCACACACACCCACACGCACCCTCCACCTCCACACACACCCACCCGCAACCTCCACACACCCTCCACCTCCACACACACACACCCTCCACCTCCACACACACCCTCCACCTCCACACACACACCCTCCACCTCCACACACACACACCCTCCACCTCCACACACACACACACACCCACCCTCCACCTCCACACACACACACCCACACACACACACACACACACCCTCCACCTCCACACACACACACACACACACACCCTCCACCTCCACACACGCACACCCCCTCCACCCACGCACACCCCCTCCACCTCCACACACGCACACCCCCTCCACCTCCACACACGCACACCCCCTCCACCTCCACACACGCACACCCCTCCACCTCCACACACACACACCCCCTCCACCTCCACACACGCACACCCCTCCACCTCCACACACGCACACCCCCTCCACCTCCACACACGCACACCCCCTCCACCTCCACACACGCACACCCCTCCACCTCCACACACGCACACCCCCTCCACCTCCACACACACACACACACCCCACCTCCACACACGCACCCCACCTACACACACACACACGCACACCCCCTCCACCTCCACACACGCACACCCCCTCCACCTCCACACACACACACACACCCCACCTCCACACACACACCCCACCTCCACACACACACCCCACCTCCACACACACACTCCACACCCTCCACAAACACACCCTCCACACCCTTCACACACTACACACCCTCCACCTCCACACACCCTCCACCTCCACACACCCTCCACCTCCACACACCCTCCACCTCCACACACCCTCCACCTCCACACACCCTCCACCTCCACACACCCTCCACCTCCACACACCCTCCACCTCCACACACCCTCCACCTCCACACACACACACCCCACCTCCACACACACACACCCTCCACCTCCACACACACCCCCTCCACCTCCACACACACCCCCTCCACCTCCACACACCCCCCTCCACCTCCACACACACCCCCTCCACCTCCACACACACCCCTCCACCTCCACACACACCCCCTCCACCTCCACACACACCCCTCCACCTCCACACACACCCCCCTCCACCTCCACACACACACCCCCCCTCCACCTCCACACACACACACCCCCCACCTCCACCTCCACACCCCCCTCCACCTCCACACACACCCTCCACCTCCACACACCCTCCACACACACACCCTCCACACAAACACACACAGACACCCCCTCCACACACACAGACACCCCCTCCACCTCCACACACACACCCCCTCCACCTCCACACACACACCCCCTCCACCTCCACACACACACACCCTCCACCTCCACACACACACCCCACCTCCACACCCACCCTCCACCTCCACACGCACCCTCCACCTCCACACGCACCCTCCACCTCCACCCACACACACACCCTCCACCTCCACACACACACACACCCTCCACCTCCACACACACACCCTCCACACACACCCTACACACACCCTCCACACACACCCTCCACACACACCCTCCACACACACCCTCCACACACACACCCTCCACACACACACACCCTCCACACACACCCCTCCACCTCCACACACACACCCCCTCCACCTCCACACACACACCCCCTCCACCTCCACACGCACCCCCCACCTCCACACCCACACGCACCCTCCACCTCCACACACACCCACACGCACCCTCCACCTCCACACACACCCACACGCACCCTCCACCTCCACACACACACACACGCACCCTCCACCTCCACACACACACCCTCCACACACATGCACCCTCCACCTCCCCCCCACACACACACACCCTCCACCTCCCCCTCCACACACACCCTCCACCTCCACACACACACCCTCCACCTCCACACACACTCCCTCCACCTCCACACACACTCCCTCCACCTCCACACACACTCCCTCCACCTCCACACACACTCCCTCCACCTCCACACACACTCCCTCCACCTCCACACACACTCCCTCCACCTCCACACACACACCCTCCACACACACACACACCCTCCACACACCCCCTCCACCTCCACACACACACCCCCTCCACCTCCACACACACACACCCTCCACCTCCACACCCACACGCACCCTCCACCTCCACACACACCCACACGCACCCTCCACCTCCACACACACACACACGCACCCTCCACCTCCACACACACACACCCTCCACACACACACACCCCCCACACACATGCACCCTCCACCTCCCCCCCCCACACACACACAGCCTCCACCTCCACACACACCCTCCACCTCCACCTCCACACACACCCTCCACCTCCACACACACTCCCTCCACCTCCACACACACACCCTCCACACACACACACCCTCCACCTCCACACACACACCCTCCACCTCCACACACACACACACCCTCCACCTCCACACACACACACACCCTCCACCTACACACACACACACACCCTACACACACACACCCTCCACCTACACACACACACACACCCTCCACCTACACACACACACACCCTCCACCTACACACACACACACACCCTCCACCTACACACACACACACCCTCCACCTACACACACACACACCCTCCACCTACACACACACACACCCTCCACCTACACACACACACACCCTCCACCTACACACACACACACACCCTCCACCTCCACACACACCCTCCACCTCCACACACACCCTCCACCTCCACACACACCCTCCACCTCCACACACACCCTCCACCTCCACACACCCTCCACCTCCACACACACCCTCCACCTCCACACACACCCTCCACACACACCCCCTCCACCTCCACACACACACCACCTCCACACGCACCCTCCACACACACCCACATGCACCCTCCACCTCCACACACCCTCCACCTCCACACACCCTCCACCTCCACACCCTCCACCTCCACCTCCACACACAAACACACACCCTCCACCTCCACACACAAACACACACCCTCCACCTCCACACACACACCCTCCACCTCCACACACACACCCTCCACCTCCACACACACACCCTCCACACACACACACACCCTCCACACACACACGCACCCTCCACACACACACACCCTCCACACACACACCCTCCACACACACACACCCTCCACCTACACACACACACACCCTCCACCTCCACACACACACCCTCCACCTCCACACACACACCCTCCACCTCCACACACACACCCTCCACCTCCACACACACACCCTCCACCTCCACACACACACCCTCCACCTCCACACACACACCCTCCACCTCCACACACACACCCTCCACCTCCACACACACACCCTCCACCTCCACACACACACCCTCCACCTCCACACACACACCCTCCACCTCCACACACACACCCTCCACCTCCACACACACACCCTCCACCTCCACACACACACCCTCCACCTCCACACACACACACACCCTCCACCTCCACACACACACACACCCTCCACCTCCACACACACACACACCCTCCACCTCCACACACACACACACCCTCCACCTCCACACACACACACACCCTCCACACACACACACACACCCTCCACACACACACCCTCCACCTCCACACACACACCCTCCACCCCACACACACACCCTCCACCTCCACACACACCACCTCCACCTCCACACGCTCCACCTCCACACACACGCTCCACCTCCACACACACGCTCCACCTCCACACACACACACACACACCCCACCTCCACACACACACCCCCTACACACACCCTCCACCTCCACACACACACACATACACACCCACCCTCCACACACACACCCACCCATTGCAGGCTGCATGTTTTGGTGCAGAGAAAAGTGAAGAGTCAACATGGCGAGTCAACATGGCACACATTCCTGTGTGCCATGCCTACAGCCACTGCCTCTGGTATAGGCAGTGGTAAGCCACCCCTCTAGCAGGGTGCAAAATACCATTGGTGAGGGTACAGTGGCATGAGCCTACCCCTACAGTGCCTAAGTTTATTCTTGGGCATTGTAAGTGCAGTACAGCCATAAAGAGTATATGGTCTGGGAGTTTGTCATTAGGAACTCCACAGCTCCAGCACATTAAACCCACACTGATGCCAGTGTGGGATTTCATGAAAAATGCACTCAGAGGGCATCTTAGAGATGCCCCCTGAAAAACAACACTCGAGTGTCTTGGCTGACTGGCTGCTCGCCAGCTGCCACCCCCAGATATGTTTCTGGACCCCTGGGTCGAGAGCCTCCAGCTCTCAGGGTCCTGAAACAAAGCACATCCTGGGCAGAGGTCCCAAGCCTCCTCCCCCAGGATGGGCAGGGCCCACGAAGGGGAAGCTTCAAAGGCTTGTTGCCTTTGTGAGCTGCCCCAGCCATTTGCTGCTCCCAGCAACTGGCCCCCATCGGTTTTGACCCCCACTTTGGGAGGGAAAATCGGCGGGAAACCAAAGATAGAAGAGGTGTGCCCATCTTTGCCAACCCCACCCCTCAGGTGGGGGAGGCGAGGCGCAGCACAGCTCTCAGTCCCTGCCATCTTGAAGATGGGGGGGGCCCTGCCTACCAGAGTGAGGCTTATCACCCCCTCCACTGGGTGGGTGTACGCACCCCAAGGAAGGGACCAATTGGTCCCAACCTTTACCTACCTGAAGCTCCCCTAAATTTAGTATTTAGGGGCAACCCTGAACCTTGCCTCCTCAGATAAGGACGGAAGAGCCGTGCTGAAGGAAGAAGAGGAGGATACCAACTTACTTGGCCCCAGCCTGTCCAGACCTCGACCTGCTCCAGCGAAATCCTGGTGTGTCCTGCAGCCAGCAGCCACCCGAACCCGGAGGACCTGCCCTGCCTTCCCCAACCAGACTGTCTCCCGTGAGCACCTCCACACCCACACACACCCTCCACCTCCACACCCACACACACCCTCCACCTCCACACCCACACACACCCTCCACACACACACCCTCCACCTCCACACACACACACACCACCTCCACACACACACACACCCTCCACCTCCACACACACACACACACACCCTCCACACACACACACACACACACACACACCCTCCACACACACACACACACACCCTCCACACACCCTCCACACACCCTCCACACACACACCATCCACCTCCACACACACACACACCCTCCACCTACACACACACACACACACACCCTCCACCTCCACACACACACACACACACCCTCCACCTCCACACACACACACACCCTCCACCTCCACACACACACCCTCCACCTCCACACACACACCCTCCACCTCCACACACACACACACACACACACACACACCCTCCACCTCCACACACACACACACACACACACCCCCTCCACCTCCACACACACACACACACACACACCCCCTCCACCTCCACACACACACACACACACACACACACACCCTCCACCTCCACACACACACACCCTCCACCTCCACACACACACACCCTCCACCTCCACACACACACACCCTCCACCTCCACACACACACCCTCCACCTCCACACACACACACCCTCCACCTCCACACACACACACACCCCTCCTCCTCTTCCTTCACCTCCTTCAGATGCTAGTATTGACCGCCTGGCATCTTATTTCACCACATCTTCTACAACATTGCTGTTCATTGCATCCAGAATCCTACCTTTTGCGCCATATTCATTTTCTATATTTCTGATATACAGACTTGGGTTGCCTCGTACATAATTATCATTATCAGATACAATTATGGCATATTTTTGTAGCAGCTTGTTAAATTAATTGTTCTTCAATTGCCAAATGTTTTTACTTATTATTGTATTAGTTTGTAGACTTACGGTCATGAAAATGATTAATGTTTTAGTCTTTATTATTTTGTTTGTCTTATGTCTGCACATGTTGTATGTTTTACCCTTCATTCGTTTGTTTAAGTCCAACAGAACAGTTGCCCGGTCTGTCTTTTCTTTTCTTTACCCTTTCCCTCCACACTTGTTCCCCCCCCTTGTTTAGCGCGCGTCATCGTACGTTCGAACGTCACTAACCCCGTCCCACCGACTGCCCCGTCACTTGACTGATTTCCGGTCATGTGATTCTTATAGGCCTTTCCCCCTTAACTCTGTAGTTTCACCTCTAACAGCTTTCATTGCTAACGGATTGACCGGAGGAGACCGCACACGAGCGTGGCGGCCAGGACCTAATCACAGCGTCTCTGCGGCTCCGTGTTTCACTCACGGCTTTGATTCTCCCTCTCTCTAGGTAAGCTCACGTTCTCTCTGATCTGGATGATTGCCGTCTCCGCCGTTAATTTCCTTAGTCCTTTAGCTCTAACGCATGTAATCCCCTATCTTTAGGTACCCTCTCCGGGACCAGTTTTTGGTTTCGGGCTCCCGATCCTGCGAGCCTGAAATTTTTTCCCCCCAAGGTAAGCCCACTACCATTGATCGTGACCTCGGCCAACTAACCGACACACTAGGAGCCCATTAACACGATCTTGTGTCCTTCCTTATACTCAGGTAGTCACTCCGGGCCCAGCGCATTGGATCGGGTACCCGACCTTGCTGCCTACTTTCTCCAGCTGTACTGCGGAGATTAGCATGTGAGTTTTCTCTCTTTTCTTCAGGCACACAATTAGTCAAGTTTGGTTGTTCCTTGTTTTTCTTTTCTGATTCTTCGGCTTTTCCATAGGGTGGGACTCTGCCCTGATTGACCCCGGATACATTGTGTACACGGGACCGCCTTCCACACGGGTCCCTCAATTAACTTGCCGACTTACCAGTTAGTCTGCCCTGGTCACCTTCCAGGTAGGCTTGGTTCCAACGACCCCTCCGCCATCCCTGTCCCTGCACTATTTTTCTTTTCCCTGTTCTTTCCGTCAATTATTGTTTTCTCCCCTTTTACAGCACCCTAAATAAATTTTTGGCAACCCGGTCCTGAAGATGATCCTGACTAAATAGGATCGAAACGCCGTCGACCGATCTTACAGCGCAACTTATGGCGCACATTCAGCTCTGGTTCACAAAATTATTTATCATGTGTAAATTACTAAAATGACCAATACCGTTTGAACCATTGATTTTTGTATCTAATTTTTCTTCACCTTGTCACCTTGCGTCTTCCGCTGTGTTTTTCACTTGTCACTTGCGCCGTCACTTGTTGCATCACGAGCACAACGTGCACTAAGTCCTCTTGGGTTGCCTTCGCAGTTTTTGCTTACAGTGCTGTTATAACTGTTTTGTATGAATTGAGATTTTAAATATATGATGCCATGAGCACTTTTGAAAGAAGATCGGGAGTCTCCCTCTTTTTTGCGTTTGCCTTGTAATGTTGTGTACATACATATGCATTTGCCTTCCTTATTGAATCCGGTTGAGACATTGTTGTAAATTACACGCAGTGTGATATCTAGGCATATCACACTGAGTAGAAAAAGTAACCTAAAAAGTAATCTGAAAAGCAGCTTACAAAATCTCAATAGTAACTGAAAATTAATTCCAACTGTTTTATGAACAAGTGACTTACCTGTAACCAATCCAATTGCTTTCAACTGTATACAAACTGCATACAAACTGCATTTTTCTTGCAAGTACTATTACACTTACCTGTACCAGGCCTGGCTTGGTTCTAGAAATAAAATACAACTAAATAATAATTTTATACCAAACAAATTGGTCAGAGTTCAGTCTTTGAGTGTGTGAAATCATTTCTTGCCTGAGTGTGTACAATACATGCTTAACACTACCCTCTGATAAAGCCTTACTGCTCGCCCACACTACCACAAATGGAGAGTAAGGTATTATCTACTTTAGCCTCTGCCTACGTTTGGGGATCCACTGGACTATGTGTACACTATACCTTACTTTGGTATAGTATATACAGAGCTGCTTCCTATACCAGTCCAGGGGCAAGCTCCTCCGACCCTGAGGAAGAAGAGGAGTCTTACTCCAGTATTGAAGCTTTCATAGATTCCCATGCTTGGATTCGACGGTGCTTCCGTCGACTATGCCGCCGCCGACGGTTTTTACCTCCACGTCGACGGGAAAACTTTCAATTTCCATTAAGAGGAAAGAGATTGCGCCGGAGAGGCTGTCACCCAGGAAGGTGGATCCCTTACCACCTGCATTATTGTTGGAGGAGGAAGAGGAGTCGGATGGTAATGACAGCCAATTTGGCTATGCTAACAGCCCCTCTCAACTTCTGGTCAAATGTCAGGACACTGATTCTGAGGGTGATTACTATCATGAACGGACTAATCAACAACAATTTCCAGACCAGGAGAACGTTCAGCAACAGATGGTATCTGTCCCCACCTCTCTTTTAACGGACTTGCAGGGGATGCTTCTAGACTATCGTCGGAGGTTTTCTTCACATCCTCCGCAACCTATTCTCTTACCACAGCCTGTGCATACTCCTCAAGCCATGGTGATGGTTTCACCACCTCCATCTGCTCAGCCACTTACACAAATTCCAACGGAGGCAGTTCCTCAACTCCAGGATGTTTCCTCTGAGGAGGAAGAAGGTGAACTTGTGCAGCCGGATCATGGAGAAGAGTGGGATGATTATGTGATCCCTGATCCCGCTTCTCCAGCTCCTGCCCCGGTGGATTCCCCTCCTGCTGACATTGGGGGTTTTCACAAGTTAATGGAGAGGGCTTCGCTACGCTTCGAACTTCCTATGCCCTCAGTTCAGACGGAGTGCTTTCTTTATGATTTTAAGGAGCCGAGTAAGAGGATGGTACGCTCCATTCCCATAGTATCTCATGTGTGGGAAGAAGGGATAAGGACCATGAAAAATCCAGCTACGGTGGTCCCAGTCTTACCACGGCTAGACAAAAAGTATAAAGCCTCAGACGACAGCCCAGCTTCTTTGACTGGTCAACCAAAACCTGATTCAGTCATTTCCCAGGCAGCTCAGAGGAAATCGAAGAATCCTTCAGCACCTCTGACCACACCACCGGACAAGGAAGGCAGGCGCCTAGACAATGCAGGGAAACGATTTTCCTCTATGGCAAGTCTGGTGATTAGGGCGGCGAACGCACTAGCGATACTTGGACGATACGACCGCCAAATGTGGTGCGACCTTTCGCCTTATCTTGACCAGTTGCCTGATACTGCCAAGTCTGAAGCAAAGAAAATCCTACTTGAAGGGGAATTGACATCAGCGGAGATCATCGACTGTGCGATGGACATCGCTACGACAGCTTTCCGCTCCCTGGCAGGGGCGGCTGTGCTTCGTCGACAGGGTTGGCTAAAGGCAACGTGGTTCCGGCCAGAGGTTCAGAATAAGATCCTGGACCTCCCCTTTGATGGTGAAGCGTTGTTCGGCAAGCACATAGATGATGCCCTCCAAGACATTAAAAAGACACTGAGACGGCTAGGTCATTGGGGACCCTTCAATACCGGAAAGTCCCTTTTCGTGGAGCTAGAGGCAGGGGTGCTCCTTCATACAGAGGATCCTACCAACAACAGCGATATTCCTCTTATGCTCCCGCATCCCAATCTTACCGGCCTTCTTACAACCAGAAACAAGGCCAGACATCGTCTTTCTCCAGATCAAACTTTAGGGGAAAACAGAATCGTCCGGGACGGGACGCCTCTAAGAGGCAATAGCAGCGACCTGGCTCTTTGCGCTGTTCCCTCCTCCTCCTCCAAGACATCTGTAGGAGGCAGGGTGTCTCGTTACCTACGCAACTGGCAACGGATTACAACAGACCGTTGGGCCCTAAACATCATTCAGAGTGGCCACACCCTGGAGTTCATACATCTACCACCATCCAGAGCCCCTACCGCCACCCCCATGAAACATCTGCGTCTCCTTCGGCTCGAAGTTCATCAACTGCTGATCAAGGGGGCAGTAGAGCCAGTCCCTTTATTCCAGAGGGACAAGGGTTTCTATTCCAGGTTTTTCCTGGTAAAAAAGACGTTGGACAAATGGCGTCCTATTCTCGACCTCAGGGAGCTCAACACTTATCTCACAAAACAATCCTTTCGGATGGTGTCTCTCCAGGACATTCTGCGTCTTCTCAACACTGGGGATTTTATGGCCACTCTCGATCTCGAGGATGCATATTTCCACATACCCATCCATCCGGCCCACAGGAGGTTTCTTCGGTTTACAGTCGCCATGACCCATTTCCAGTTCAAGGTGCTTCCGTTTGGCCTTCGCTCGGCTCCGAGAGTCTTCTCCAAGGTGCTAGCACCGGTAGCAGCTTTTCTCAGGAAGCATCATTTCCAAGTCTTTCCCTACCTGGACGACTGGTTACTAGAGGCCCCGTCCAGGGAGGCAGCAGCGGAGGCGGTCGCCTCTTGCACCTGCCTCTTCTCCAATCTGGGCTTGACTCTCAACAGCACCAAGTCTTCTCTTCGCCCTTCCAGAAAGGTTCAGTTTCTTGGAACGATTTTTAACCCCTTCCGTGCTTCCGTCGGCCAACGGCCGTCGCGAGCACTACCTCGCTAGTGCTGCGCACGTCCGTTGGCCGACGCGGCCCCGCCCACTCTTTTAAACTGCCGCACCGCGGCGGAATTCGCGCCGCGGTTAAAGGGTTAAACACATCTCTCAGCAAGGTTTTTCCCTCTCTAGAGCGACAAAGAAATCTAATCTCAATGGCCCATCTGGTGCGAAGAAAAAAGTATCTTTCTGTTCGCCTCTACAAATCCCTGCTGGGGATGATGTCCTCCCTGCATTCCCTTGATACCTCACTGCAGATTGCGAATGCGCCCTGCAGGAGCTCCTGGACTTGCAGTGGAAACAGGTGAGCGGATCCTTCAACGACAAGCTTCTGATCACTCAGGACATGCGCCAGGCCATTCTATGGTGGACAAAAGAAAAGCATTTGTCCCGAGGTCTATCCTTCGTAAGCACTCCAACACCTCAAGTGGTAACTACGGATGCGTCACTAGAGGGCTGGGGCGCAGTATTGCAGGATCTGCAGGTCAGTGGTCACTGGCTTCCGGAACATCGCCTCCTTCACATCAACCTCTTAGAGTTAACAGCGATTCGTCTAGCTCTTCAAGCTTTCCTTCCAAGGTTGCAAGGTTTGTCGGTACTTGTCCGGACGGACAACACCACAGCCATGCACTACATCAACAAGGAGGGCGGCACCAGGTCCCTACCCTTGTCACAAGAAGCCCAAATGATCTGGGAGTGGGCTATCCTTCATGGAATTTCTCTGAAAGCAGAACATTTGCCAGGAGTGCTCAACGACAAAGCGGACAGGCTCAGCAGGCTGAAGTCGGTCACCCACGAGTGGGAACTGGATCAGACAAAGCTGGAAGGGGTTTTTCGCCAGTGGGGCAGACCTTCCATAGACCTGTTTGCCACACCAGAGAACAGGAAATGCCAGTTTTACGCCAGCAGGCTACACCATCGAGGGTCTCTGGGGAATGCGTTTTCGATAGCCTGGTCAGACGCATTTGTCTACGCCTTTCCCCCCATTCCGCTAATTCCCAAGTTACTCAAGACAATGAAAACGGAGCGGTGCAAGATGATCCTGATAGCTCCTGCCTGGCCGAGACAGTTTTGGTTCACCGAACTCCACCTTCTCTCCTTGGACCATTCTCTTCCACTGCAACCAATTCCACACCTCCTCACAATGTCGCAGGGCCAGATACTGCACCCAGATCCTCGCTCGTTACAGCTCTCAGCATGGCTCCTGAGCAGCGGGAATTTCTTCACTTAAATCTTCCAGAAGAGATTAAGGATGTTCTTTCGCAGGCGAGAGCTCCTTCCACGAACAGGACCTACCGCTTAAAATGGAAGCGTTTCAGCATATGGTGTCTAAGCAACAGTTTGGATCCTTTCTTATCGCAACCACACCAGGTCCTTCCTTATTTCCTGTCCTTGGCTAAGGCAGGTTTGGCTCATTCCTCCATTAAGGTACACTTAGCAGCAGTTTCTCGTTTTCGACGTACGTCCTCTGGGCCTTCTCTTTGGTCAAGCAGAATTGTCAAACAGTTTCTTAAGGGCCTCTTCAGGGTGTGGAAGCACCGTTGAATCCAAGCATGGGAATCTATGAAAGCTTCCAATACTGGAGAACCAAAGTTACAGGTAAGTAACTTGTTTTCTTCACCGACTTCCAGGAACAGCATAGACTTCTTAAATGAATACTTCTCCAGGGTTGTAAGTACCGTTAGCTCAGACACCCACCCACCCACTTCAGGCCTCCCAAGAGGCCTAATGTCAAGGCAGAGCACTGCTCCACAGGGAGTCTGGCAGCTCACTTCATTCAGAAAACCTCACAGCCTCCAGCGCTTCTGCTACCTTGAGGCTCCAGTCGACCGAGTGAAGGCCTTGGATCCACAGAAGGATTCAAGGGCATTGATCCCTCTTAGCCATTAAGCCCCAAGGCCACTAACAAAGCCTCAACTCCATTTGAAGCGGAGGGTTCTATCTATTTCGAGAACACCCTTGATGACTTGAAGCTTTTGTTGAGCCGAAAACACCCTCACTATCTGTTACAAATATTGTTTGGAGCCGATTCACCAAAGGGAAATTAGATAGCTTGATGTGAGGCAGCAGTGCCTATTTATCCATCCCCGTAATAAGATGTAGGCAAACCACCCCTGCTTAAGGCCACAGAGACTCTGCCTCTGGAAGAGGAGGCCGGCATTTGAGAGTTATCCTGCATCGCAGGCATCCCCTGGGTCCCATGCCCAAGAAGCTTTAAGACATGGGCAATAGCTCTCTCCTCTTAAGCTCCACCATTGCCTTCTCCACACCTTTACCTTTACCATCACCACGCCTCCACCAGAGGGGTCCCCACACTCCTCTTTCAGTCCAAG